>OY740784.1:14324771-14715050 GCA_963514005.1 Raja brachyura
GGAGGAGAGGGGGGGGGGGAGGAGGAGAGGGGGGGGGAGGAGGAGAGGGGGGGGGGGGGAGGAGGAGAGGGGGGGGAGGAGGAGAGGGGGGGGGGAGGAGGAGAGGGGGGGGGGAGGAGGAGAGGGGGGGGGGAGGAGGAGAGGGGGGGGGGGAGGAGGAGAGGGGGGGGGGGGAGGAGGAGAGGGGGGGGGGGAGGAGGAGAGGGGGGGGGGAGGAGGAGAGGGGGGGGGAGGAGGAGAGGGGGGGGAGGAGGAGAGGGGGGGGGGAGGAGGAGAGGGGGGGGGGAGGAGGAGAGGGGGGGGGGGAGGAGGAGAGGGGGGGGGGGAGGAGGAGAGGGGGGGGGGAGGAGGAGAGGGGGGGGGAGGAGGAGAGGGGGGGGGAGGAGGAGAGGGGGGGGGGAGGAGGAGAGGGGGGGGGAGGAGGAGAGGGGGGGGGAGGAGGAGAGGGGGGGGGGAGGAGGAGAGGGGGGGGGGAGGAGGAGAGGGGGGGGGAGGAGGAGAGGGGGGGGGAGGAGGAGAGGGGGGGGAGGAGGAGAGGGGGGGGAGGAGGAGAGGGGGGGGAGGAGGAGGGGGGGGGGAGGAGGAGGGGGGGGGGAGGAGGAGAGGGGGGGGAGGAGGAGAGGGGGGGGAGGAGGAGGGGGGGGAGGAGAGGGGGGGGAGGAGGAGAGGGGGGGGGAGGAGGAGAGGGGGGGGGAGGAGGAGAGGGGGGGGGGAGGAGGAGAGGGGGGGGGAGGAGGAGAGGGGGGGGGAGGAGGAGAGGGGGGGGGAGGAGGAGAGGGGGGGGGAGGAGGAGAGGGGGGGGGAGGAGGAGAGGGGGGGGGAGGAGGAGAGGGGGGGGGAGGAGGAGAGGGGGGGGGAGGAGGAGAGGGGGGGGGAGGAGGAGAGGGGGGGGGAGGAGGAGAGGGGGGGGGGAGGAGGAGAGGGGGGGGGAGGAGGAGAGGGGGGGGAGGAGGAGAGGGGGGGGAGGAGGAGAGGGGGGGGGGAGGAGGAGAGGGGGGGGGAGGAGGAGAGGGGGGGGGAGGAGGAGAGGGGGGGGGAGGAGGAGAGGGGGGGGGAGGAGGAGAGGGGGGGGGAGGAGGAGAGGGGGGGGGAGGAGGAGAGGGGGGGGGAGGAGGAGAGGGGGGGGGAGGAGGAGAGGGGGGGGGAGGAGGAGAGGGGGGGGGAGGAGGAGAGGGGGGGGGAGGAGGAGAGGGGGGGGGAGGAGGAGAGGGGGGGGGAGGAGGAGAGGGGGGGGGAGGAGGAGAGGGGGGGGGAGGAGGAGAGGGGGGGGGAGGAGGAGAGGGGGGGGGAGGAGGAGAGGGGGGGGGAGGAGGAGAGGGGGGGGGAGGAGGAGAGGGGGGGGAGGAGGAGAGGGGGGGGGAGGAGGAGAGGGGGGGGGAGGAGGAGAGGGGGGGGGAGGAGGAGAGGGGGGGGGAGGAGGAGAGGGGGGGGGAGGAGGAGAGGGGGGGGGAGGAGGAGAGGGGGGGGGAGGAGGAGAGGGGGGGGAGGAGGAGAGGGGGGGGAGGAGGAGAGGGGGGGGGAGGAGGAGAGGGGGGGGAGGAGGAGAGGGGGGGGGGAGGAGGAGAGGGGGGGGGAGGAGGAGAGGGGGGGGGAGGAGGAGAGGGGGGGGGAGGAGGAGAGGGGGGGGGAGGAGGAGAGGGGGGGGGAGGAGGAGAGGGGGGGGGGAGGAGGAGAGGGGGGGGAGGAGGAGAGGGGGGGAGGAGGAGAGGGGGGGGGGAGGAGGAGAGGGGGGGGAGGAGGAGGGGGGGGAGGAGGAGGGGGGGGAGGAGGAGAGGGGGGGAGGAGGAGGGGGGGGGAGGAGGAGAGGGGGGGGGAGGAGGAGAGGGGGGGGAGGAGGAGAGGGGGGGGGAGGAGGAGAGGGGGGGGAGGAGGAGAGGGGGGGAGGAGGAGAGGGGGGGGGGAGGAGGAGAGGGGGGGGAGGAGGAGAGGGGGGGGAGGAGGAGAGGGGGGGGAGGAGGAGAGGGGGGGAGGAGGAGAGGGGGGGAGGAGGAGAGGGGGGGAGGAGGAGAGGGGGGGGAGGAGGAGAGGGGGGGAGGAGGAGAGGGGGGGAGGAGGAGAGGGGGGGAGGAGGAGAGGGGGGGAGGAGGAGAGGGGGGGAGGAGGAGAGGGGGGGAGGAGGAGAGGGGGGGAGGAGGAGAGGGGGGGAGGAGGAGGGGGGGGGAGGTGGAGGGGGGGGGAGGAGGAGAGGGGGGGGGAGGAGGTGAGGGGGGTGGAGGAGAGGGGGGGGAGGAGGAGAGGGGGGGAGGAGGAGAGGGGGGGGAGGAGGAGAGGGGGGGAGGAGGAGAGGGGGGAGGAGAGGGGGGGAGGAGGAGAGGGGGGGAGGAGGAGAGGGGGGGAGGAGGAGAGGGGGGGGGAGGAGGAGAGGGGGGGAGGAGGAGAGGGGGGGAGGAGGAGAGGGGGGGAGGAGGAGAGGGGGGGAGGAGGAGAGGGGGGGAGGAGGAGAGGGGGGGAGGAGGAGAGGGGGGGAGGAGGAGAGGGGGGGAGGAGGAGAGGGGGGGAGGAGAGGGGGGGGAGGAGAGGGGGGGGGAGGAGGAGAGGGGGAGGAGGAGAGGGGGGGAGGAGGATATTGGGGAGGGAGGAGGATATTGGGGAGGGAGGAGAGGGGGAGGAGAGGGCGGAGGGAGGGGAAAGGAGAGGGGAGGGGGAGAGGGGGAGAGGGGGTGAGGGGGAGAGGGGGAGAGTGGAGGGGGATAGGAAGGAGGGGGGTGGGGCTGTGGGGAGAGGAGGGAGATGATGAAGAAGGAGGATGGAGTAAGGTGGAGGGGGGAGTGGGGAGGAGGGAGGAGGATGGAGGGGGAGCGGGGGAGAGAGAGGGAGGGGGCGGACTTGAACTCGGCGAGCGGGTGGCACGGACGGGGCCGACTGCGAGCGGGGCGGCGGGCCTCGGCACCTCTGTAGCCCATACAAATTATTGTGTGTTCAGCTACTTCAATCCAGAGCCCTGGGTGGGGAGGGTGGGGAGGCTGCGGGCGGGCGGGGCGGGCGGGGCACTGCGGATGGCCGGCCGAGTGCAAGTTACGCAGGGGGAATTACGTAACTCGCAGCTAGTGGAAAACAGTGGCACAGCTGGCCGCAAGAAGCAGAGCCATTGTGATGTCATCAGCTCGTTAGCGTTAAAGATTTGTGAATAATTTTAATTAAAAACTCAAGAAATAATGAATCAAATTTTCGGATGAGGCGATGTTTGAGATCATGAGGTAAATCTCTTGAGATAAAAAATTCACCGTTAGCGCGTCATGTTTTCGAGATGTGAATCACAGGAAAACTGCACAAATATGTCCACATCCAAGATCAGAGTTTTATAAGTATACTAGACCAAGTGCAGACCCCAATGCACGATTGCGGGAGGGAGGAGGGGGGGGGTTAGGGGGCGGCATGTGGTGTCACACACACTAATCACCCCCACACACACTAACTACCCGCCGCACACACACGAACTACCCCCCCCCCCCCTTGATATTATATTAATATTATTCATTTGCTCCTTTTACCCCATAACCGCCCTATCCACTGTCGCATAGCCCCCAACTCGCAGGCGCATCTAGAGGGGGGGGGGGTAGAGAGCGAGGGCAGAGAGAGAAGGGGCAGAGACAGAGAGAGAAGGGGCAGAGACAGAGAGAGGGGGGAGAGAGGGGGGGGGAGAGAGGGGGGGGGAGAGAAGGGGGGGGAGAGAAGGGGGGGGAGAGAGAGAGAGGGGGGAAAGTAGGGGAGGGGAAGGGGGGGAAGTGAGGGGGAGAGGTGGGGGGAAGGGAGAGGGGAGGGTGTGAATGGGAGGAGGGAAAGGGTGAGGTTAGGGGGAGCGGTGGGGGGGAAGGGAGGGTGGGGGAGGGGGTGGAGGGAGGAGAGCGGGGAAGGGGGAGGGAGCGATGAGTAGGGAGATGGATGGGGGGAGAGATAGGAGAGAGGGGAAAGAGTGGGGTGGGGTAGGGAGAGGCAGGGGTAGAGGGAGTGGCTGGAGAGAGAGGGGGGAGAGGCGGCAGATGAGGGGGTGTGGGGGAGAGGAGGGGGGAGAGGAAGGGGGAGGAGGGAGTGGGGGAGGGGGTGGAGGCAGTGGGGAGGAGGGGGGAGGAGGGGGGAGGAGGCGGGTAGAAAATGTGGGGGAGAGAGAGGGAGAGGACGGACATGAACTCAGCGAGCGGGCAGCTCGGACGGGGCCGACTGTGAAAGTTGCCTCGGCAGCTCTCTCAACCTCGGGCGGCGTGGAGAGCCTCGGCAGCTCTCGCGTCACGATTCCCCGTGTCCCTCCGATCAATTGAGGAACTGCAGGTTTCCCAGAGGGTGTAATGGCCGCCAGGGCCACCTTCTCATCGCGTGCCCCGCGCGACGATAACGGCTGCCATGTTCTACCATCGGGCGGGGGAGACGGAAAGGATTCAGAAGAAAGCCGTTGGCCTCCGACTGTGAGCAAGCAACACCTCGAGCGAGCGGCTTTGACCTCCGGATCTGCAGAACACTTGCGCGTTTTGAAGAACCAGGCGGTGGGTGGACTAACGTACCTCGTGGAAAACTGCGCATGCGCGTTGACAGCAGCTGCATTAATCCAGAGCGGGGGGGTGGGGGGGGCACGAGGAAAGGCACTGTGAGGTCAGCAGCTGGGCAACCGGTATTTTTTTTTTTAATGTCAGTTTGGTGATAAATTTTAGTAAATATCTCAGGAAATAATATACCAAATTTATAGAGGAGTGGATTTTTGAAATCATAAGGAAGATTTCTACCAGAAGATGTAAAAATGTCACTGTTATTGTCAGCAGCTGGGCAGCTGTCTGATTTTAAAAAAAGGTCAGATTGGTCAACAATTTTAATTAAAGAGTCGGGAAGATAATGTACCATTATGTACAGAGAAGTGGATTTCTAAAATCACAAGGAAAATCTCTACTCAAATAAGTAAAACTTTCCCCGTTTCGGTATCTGGTTTTCGAGGAGATGCGTTTCAAAAGCAAAATCACACACACACACACCCACACACACGCATGCACGCGCACACACACACACACACAGATTTAAAAGTATATAGATAGATATTGTTTTTTCTGTTTGCTCAACATCAGCAATAATGTCAAGTAAACATGGTGTGCACAATAATGTAACTAAAGAAATGAAACTATATATTCCCAAGATTTACTCATCAAAGGGTACATATTTTTATTCGTGCTAATGGCACTACACAACAGAAAAATATCACAGGTTTGCAATGGTCCCACAAAAAAGTATGCCTGAAGTAGGTGATAGAGTCACAGACAACAAGCTTTAACACTACATCTAGCCCAGTCCAAAATGTATTATTTGGAGCCATTCGGTCTTGTTTGAAAATATCTGGCATCAGGGCAAGTCTCCGTAATCTCTCTCACATACAAATCCTCTCCCATTAGAGTAATTCAGGGGAAAAAAACTGATTGGTGCCATGCAAAGTTTAACCGGCTCATTAGTATTCTATCAGTGTGTCCCTTAGTGAACTTATTCTCTATTTAAGCAGCTCTCCGGAGCTCAGAGGTCAGACGGCTAATCATTAAATCAAACGAATGTCACACCATCACAATCGGCCTCACGGAAAAAAGGTTTATTATTTCAGTTTATGCAGAATAATTGGTTTTACAAATGGTCCCCAAGAAAAGGTCAACAGCAGCTTCAATTGCAGGACAAACTCAACAAGAATTGCACATTAAACCAAGTGCTCTGTATTGACTTTAGCATGGGCTGTGCTTCAAACTCTGCCACAAGCAAGCTCCAATACATTGCGTATGCAAAGATCAAGGAAGGGCAGGCTTTGCTCTGCCAAGATTTGTGTCTGCACACAGGCAGTTCATTCACCTTTTTTTTTCAGTTTCCAATGGTTGCTCAGTTCAATTCACCCCACACAAAGCCTGAAGACCAAACCACAATGCACCAACTGAAACAAGTTCAAAACTCGGCCTTCTATTGTGATTGAATTTCTTAACGTCTTTTCAAATAGTGTAGAATGCCTTGAGGCTAAAGGAAGAAACAGGCTAATGGTGAATTGGGAGTACTGAGCAAATTTCAGAGCCCTTGCCTCCTTGCTTTTGAGGTTGAAAGCAAACTCCAGCCTTTCAAGTTTCAAAGTCCTTTTTCCCCCTGTAGTGTCACAGAAGGATTTGAAATAAAGTAATTGTGCCCACAGCCTCCCTGATCAGAGCATACATTCTATTTCTGGTAGTTCCCTCAATAGTTCTCTCAATAATAGGAAAGGTATCTTAATGTCTTATGTATCCGCACTGTCCAAATACTAATGAAATGAACAAATGAGCTCTAAATGCTTTTAATGAGTTTGAAGTTTAAGTTAGCATTTGCAAGAAACTATTCATGAACTAATTTTGTAAAGCAAATACACAAAAAATAGTGAAGAGATCAATGATCAAACAGTTTCACAGAAGCTCTTACATTTGTTTCTCTAAAACACCTAAACCTATAAAAGGTAAAGAACAAGTGGATTGGACATGTATGCTTTTTATCTACAGCGCAGACATCTCAGTTCCAATCTTATGCGGAAATGATATTGGTTATAACACCAGTTATAACCGATCAATGAAAAATCATTCAATTTAAGAATTGATCCATTTGATAAAGAAGACATGAAAGAGGAATTTTACCACCCTTTGCCGACACATAGCTTTGGTTTAAACCAGCATCTGCACTTCCTTCTTACACATATGATATTAGGGTCTCTTCTCGGAGAATATGTTACAGGAGGAAAATTAATGTTAGATAAAAATGACAACAAGAACAAAAAACTAAAGCTCACACCCCACAACAAGGACTTACACCAAACCAAAAGATGATAGAATTTATTGATGTCGGTCACAGCAGGAAAATGGTATTAGAACATACAGCAACAGTTAAATGGGCAGTACGGTGGTGCTGCGGTAGAGTTGCTGCCTCACAGCGCCAGAGTCCCGGGTTCGATCCTGACTATGGGTGCTGTCTGTACCGAGTTTGTACCTTCACCCTGTGACCTGTGTGGGTTTTCTCCGAGATCGTTGGTTTCGTCCCCCACTCCAAAGACGTACAGGTTTGTAGGTTAATTGGCTTGTTATAAGTGTAAATTGGCCTTGGTGTGTGTAGGGTAGTGTTAATGTGAGTGGATGGCTGGTCGGTACAGACTTGGTCGGCTAGAGGGCCTATTTCCGCGTCGTATCTCTAAACTAAACTGCGGGGGGTGGGGGAGGGGGGGAGGGGGGGGGCAAAATGCAGTATGCTTTGGTTCCATTATTTGTTTAAAATCACCATATTAAACTTTAAATTAGTAATCAGATGATTGGAATTTTGCAAATATTATTGCACTGTTCAAGAAGGGAGCAACACAGAAGAGTGGAACCTATAGGCCAGTTAGAGGTTGGTAAGATTTTAGAGTCCATTATAAAAGATGAGGTTTCTGAGTTCAGAGTCAGCATGGTTTTGTGAAAGGGAGATCTTGCCTGATGAAACTGCTGGAATCATTTGAAGAAGTGATTAGCAGGATAGACAAAAGGAGAGTCAGTGATAAAGTTTACCTGGATTTTCCGAGACCTTTGATAAGGTGCCACATGTGAGGCTGCTCAAGAGCCCAGGCTGGCTGGATGGCAGAAGGCAGAGAGTGGACATGAAGGGGGCTTTTTCTGGTTGGCTGCCAGTGACTATCAGAGTTCCGCAGAGGTCGGTGCTGGAGCAACTATTCTTCACGGTGTATATCAATGATTTGGATGAAGGAATGGAAGGATTTGTGGTCAGGTTTGCAGATGATACAAAGATAGGTGGAGGGGTAGATAGTGGAGAGAAAGCAAGGACTCTGCAGGAGGACATGGACAGGTTGATCAGAGAGATAGTGCAGGAACCTTCTGAGCAATGGGTCTGCACTAACCATAAATTTACAACAACTCTGCCGTAATCCTTTTTTAAAATTCTTTCCATATTCCCATCAACTGCTCTCAGATTCTACCACTCACCAACACACGAGGGACATTTTACAGTGGCCAATTGATCTATCAACCCCATACCTTTGGGATATGAAGGGCCACTGGAGCACCCAGAGGAAGCCTACATGGTCACACCTGCACTCACAACAGCAGCCAAGGTCAGAGTTTAACACTGACATCTACCCCGTGAGGTAGTAATCCCACCGGCCGCATCAGTGTGTTGTCCACAGGGAACATTCTCTGACATCCACTGCAAGGTGTGTGCATTTGACGTGGTACAAGCTCTGGCATGACCAGCAGCAAGGGTGCACCTCACATGCAAGAAGCACTGAAATGATCGGCAAGAGAAGATGTGGTGTGGAATTACCCTGAGCAGTATCTGCAGTAGGGTGCAGAATGTGAAACAAGCTTCAATGTCAGTACAAAAAAGGGAGCAGCCATTCAATGGTTCACAAGAAGGATGCACTAAATGCGAGGCAGGCTCCGATGTCATCCACATGTGGCTGGTTCTCAAAAGCCAGCACATCCTGACATGGTCTCCAAGAAGGGAGTTCTATAGGACTTTGGATAGTCCGCATTTGGAGTATTGCATGCAGTCTGGTCGCCTCATTTCAGGAAAGTTGTGGAGGCTTTGGAGAGAATGCATAGAAGGTTTACCAGATTGCTGCCTGGATTAGAGGCCGTCAGCTACAGATTTGGATTGTTTTCTCTGGATTGTGAAAGTTTGAGGGGAGACTTGATAGAAGTATACAAAGTTACGTGAGGGTAGACAGTCAGACCTTTTTTTCCCCAAAGTGGAGTTGTCCAACATAGCTATAAGGTGAGAGGGGGAAAGTTTTGGGGAAGGCAGCATCTATGGAGCGAAGGAAAGGGTGACGTTTCGGGTTGAGACCCTTCTTCAGACCGATTGTGCACTCAACAAGTAATTGACTCCAATATCATCCGTAATAAGGGTCCACTGAACATGAAGGGAACTCTGAATTCATCCTCATGAATGTTGAACACAATATATGGAACAGGCATAATGGAACACCCATAACACCATAAGCCTTGGTATACTTTAAGAAATGGGCAACAACCTCCGGTGTCAACATCAAGACAGGAGAAATTCAAAATAAATTAAGTTCCAACATCATCCTTTTTGTAAGTTCTGGTAACGTGCAAAAGAATGGGGTATTTGACATGGCACTAGCTCAATGTCATCCCAAAGAGGTGCGTATTCAACAATAGACAATAGACAATAGGTGCAGGAGTAGGCCATTTGGCCCTTTCGAGCCAGTCTTAAGTGGCTTCCCCTTTATTCTAAGACTGTGGCCCCTGGTTCTGGATTTGCCCAACATTGGGAACATTTTTCCTGCATCTAGCTTGTCCAGTCCTTTTATAATAGACAATAGACAATAGGTGCAGTAGTAGGCCATTTGGCCCTTCGAGCCAGCACCGCCATTCAATGTGATCATGGCTGATCATCCCCAATCAGTACCCCGTTCATGCCTTCTCCCCATATCCCCTGACTCCGCTTTTTAAGAGCCCTCTCTTGAAAGCATCCAGAGAAGCTGCCTCAACCGCCCTGTGAGGCAGAGAATTCCACAGACTCACTACTCTCTGTGAGAAAAAGCGTTTCCTCGTCTCCGTTCTAAATGGCATGGAAGATGCTCTTATCTAATAACCATATAACCATATAACAATTACAGCACGGAAACAGGCCCTCTCGGCCCTTCCAGTCCGTGCCGACCATTTATTTTCCCCTAGTCCCATCTACCTGCACTCAGACCATACCCCTCCATTCCCTTCCCGTCCATATACCTATCCACTTTACTTTTAAATGTTAAAATCAATCCTGCCTCCACCACTTCTGCTGGAAGCTCATTCCACACAGCCACCACTCTCTGAGTAAAGAAGTTCCCCCTTATGTTACCCCTAAACTTCTGTCCCTTAATTCTCATGTCATGCCCTCTTGTTTGAATCTTCCCTACCCTCAATGGGAAAAGCTTATCCACGTCAACTCTGTCTATCCCTTTCATCATTTTAAAGACCTCAATCAAGTCCCCCCTTAACCTTCTGCACTTCAAAGAATAAAGACCTAACTTGTTCACCTTTCTCTGTAACTTAGTTGCTGGAACCCAGGTAACATTCCAGTAAATCTCCTCTGTACTCTCTCTATTTTGTTGACATCCTTCCTATAATTAGGCGACCAAAATTGTACACCATACTCCAGAATTGGTCTTACCAATGCCTTGTACAATTTTAACATTACTTCCCTACTATATTCAATGCTCTGATTTATAAAGGCCAGTACACCAAAAGCTTTCTTTACCACCCTATCTACATGCAATTCCACCTTCAGGGAACTATGCACAGTTATTCCTAGATCCCTCTGCTCCACAGCATTCCTCAATTCCCTACCATTTACCATGTACGTCCTATTTTGATTTGTCCTGCCCAGATGTAGCACCTCACACTTATCAGCATTAAACTCCATCTGCCATCTTTCAGCCCACTTTTCCAAATGGCCCAAATCGCTCTGTAGACTTTGAAAATCTACTTCATTATCCACAACACCACCTATCTTAGTATCATCTGCATACTTACTTATCCAATTTTCCACCCCATCACCCAGATCATTGATGTACATGACAAACAACAGTGGACCCAACACAGATCCCTGAGGCACCCCAGTAGTCACCGGCTTCCAACCTGACAAACAGCCATCCACCATTACTCTCTGACATCTCCCATTCAGCCACTGTTGAATCCATCTTGCTACTCCGCCATTAACACCCAAAGATTGAACCTTCTTAACCAACCTTCCATGGGGAACCTTGTCAAAGGCCTTACTGAAATCCATATAGACAACATCCACTGCTTTACCCTCATCAATTTCCCTAGTAACCTCTTCAAATCTTGTAGCTCAACAAGGCACAGTCTCTAGTATTATCCCCACGTGGATGTACTGTACTCAAATTCTTGAAGTAGTACTCAACCTGGAAAAACTAAAGATGTAAGGCCCAAGAAGAATGCAAAGGCTGTTGCGATCAGTAAAAAAGATTATCAACATGGAACAAATCACTACAAATCAGCCACCAGAAAGGTGTACTTGACTGAGCAAGACTGGTATCATTCAGAAAATGGAAGCACTTGGCATTGAAAACTGTCTGATTAAAAAATGCAGCCAGTCTGCATCTGATATGGATAACATCTGATACCATCCCCATGAAGATTGCACAAGATATGGAATGAGCTTTCATAACTAAGATGGTGAACTTGACACAGAACAAACTCTGTTATCATCCCCAAAGAGTGTCCACTTGGTATTTAGCAAACACGCCCATCATACCCAAGAAGGTTTCCTCCACATCAAACAATATCACCCTGATGAAAAAAGCAATTAACATGGAAGAGAGCTCTCTAATCATCAAAGAAGGCTAACATGGAACAATCTCATGTATGCTTCCAAACTCAACCTGGAGCAAGACCTGATATCTTCCCCAGCAAGGGTGTGCTTGATGAGAAAAATATCAAGTCTTGGAACATGTTACGGTATAATTCATAAGAACGCCATACTATTCCAAAGTACACGTCCTAATATAATCACAGGAACATAAGAAATAGTGATAGGAGTAGGCCATTTGGCTCCCCATGCCTACTTCATCATTAAATATTTTTTTCCTCAGTCCCAATTTCCAGAACTCACCCCAGACCTAGTCACTCCCCATGGCGGAGAAGACTTGATGGGCCAAACGTCCTAATTCTGCTCCTATCACTTATGACCTTATCTCTTCATTCCCCAATGGCAAAGAGTCCATTAATCTCCGTTTTCAATAGGATTCAGCAACCAGGTGTTCACAATATTCTTGGGTGGAGAATTCATGGGATTCACCAACCTCGGGATGAAGGGATTTATTATTTTTGAGTCTCTCCAATCTTTTCGTCTAAGTAGCATGTTTTCAATCCCCTAATAATAAATTCCAGCATCTGCCACGAGGAAAGCTCTAAAAATATCCTCCAGAATTCAACATGGAACAAGCTCAAATACCATTGGAAATACAGGCGCACTAAACATGGAAGAACCTCCGATTCCATCTACAACGAGATGCATTCAACATTGAGCAGGCTTCAGTATCCACTTACTGAATAGTAAAAGTTGAGTGCAAGGGATATGAGAATGTGGAGAGGATGTTTCCACTACGATACAATACGATAAAACTTTATTCATCCCCAGATGGAAATTGCTCGGCTCACAGTCACGACACACCATGTACACACAAACTTGAAATTAAAAGTGAAAACAAAAAAGAAAAAGGCAAAGCGACTGTTTTCTGGTTGCCGTGTGTACAACGCCTTCACCGGGACAAATAAACAAACAAACAAACACAGATTTATCCCCTGGGCAGAAGATTCTAAAACTAGTACCCCCCCCCCCCCCCCCACATCGGGTCCCCCTTTGTTCCCCACCTTCTTTACGCCGGTCCCCCCACGCCGGGTCCCCATTGTCTTGCCCTCCCCCCTCTTGCTCATCGACCATGAGGCCCCACCACCACCGAGGCCCACATTGCCGCAGAGGCTCGCTAGTGGGAGAGTCTAGAACCAGAGGCCATAGCCTCAGGATACAAGTATGGAGCTTTAGAAAGGAGATGAGAAGGAATTTTTTCAGTTAAAATGTAGTGAATCTATGGAGTTCATTGCCACAGACAGCTGTGGAAACCGTCAATTAATATTTTTAAGGTGGAGATTGACAGATTCCGGATTAGTATGGGTGTCAGGGGTTATGGGGCCAAAGCAGGAGTATGGGGTTGAGAGGGAGAGATAGATCAGTCATGATTGAATGGCAGTGTAGACTTGATGGGCCGAATGGCCTAATTCTGCTGCTAGAACCGGTGAACTTATCAATCCAAAGGATGATGCATTAAAATGGAACAAGCCCCGACATAATCTACAAAGATGGACATATGTGACATGATCCACAAAAAAACACATAATTAACATGGGACATGCTCCAAAATTATTCCCATGCACTGGGCAGAGAAATGGCAGGTGGAATTTAAACAGAGCAAGTGCAAGGCATTGCACTGCAGGGGGTCAGATGTATGGGTACAGTATACTGTATGGGGAAAGACCCATAACAGCATTGATGTGCAGTGGGGTCTTGGGGTCCAACTCCCTGAAAGTTGCAACACAAGTAGGTAGAGTGGTACAGCAGGCAAAATGTGTAGGAAGTAACTGCGGATGCTGGGTTTAAACTGAAGATAGACACAAAAAGCTGGAGTAACTCAGCGGGGCAGGCAATATCTCTGGAGAAAAGGAATGGATGAAGAAGGGTCTTGACCTGAAACGTCACCCATTCCTTCTCTCCAGAGATGCTGTCAGTTACTCCAGCTTTTTGTGTCTATCGTGGTAAAGAAGGCATATAGTTTGCTTGTCTTCATCAGCCTGGGTAACGAGCATTAGTACAAGAGGCCATGTTGCAGCTTTATGAGACTTTTATCGAGCCACATTTGGAGTATCGTCTGGTTGCATCGTTGTCGGAAGGATGAGGAGACCTTGGAGAGGGTGCAGAAGACATTTACTGCAATGCTGCCTGTTTAGTGGATATTAGCTTATAAGGAGAGGTTGACAAACCTTGGATTTTTGACATGGGACGAGCTCTGATATCATTGCCAAGAATGCAGTGCTCAACACGAGCATGTTCTTCGTGCTACTTGGATTTCTGCATCTGTTTAAGCAGCACAATCTTCAAAGCTAAAGTAATCATCAAGTCAGGGAAGTTTCAAATCCCAAGAAAGGTGATTTGCACCAATACATCAAACTCACTGCTCTCTTTTCCAAATGCTGCTTGACAGGTTACCCCTCACGGGAGCAGCAAGAGAGAAAACGTGTTAGATGACTTTGCTTGCTTCTTGGCCTTGATCACAAAAGCTATTGCTGTTTCAGACATCCTGAGCTTTATCATATTTTCACTCAACTACAAGCTTCCGCCCTCGAAACTGCCCTTAAAAGTTCTGGCAGAATGCACACAATACAAAACAGTGGCCCTTGGGGAGCAACAACTCAGGATTGCTTTCTACAGAGAAGTCTTGCTGCGTTTCACTCAGCTCCTGGAGACATGTCAACATTTCATTTATTTGTTTGTGTTCAGGCTCAAATATTTCTAAGCTTAAGGGACAAATAAGTGGTGTTTATGCAAAGTAAAGGCACTGATCGGAATTGTGTAGTAGAAGGGATATTAAGTAGACAGTAAAACGCACTGCACACAGCCTCTAAATAGCAAGCTGCCTGATCTGAAAGGTGGAGGATGAGATTCACCTGATGTTGGAGAAGATACCTTAAAATTAAAATTAAATTGGAACCAGATATAAAACTGATCACATTAGGTATGTCAAAGGCCTGCTCTAAGCTAACGATATTTCAAAGAAGTTTCCTCAATTACAGCCTAATAACGCCGAAAAAAAATGAATACTCAAATTTTGGAAACAGACAACAATCCCTACAGTGAAGATGTGGATCACAAACATGTCCGAGACACTACATTTAGAAAACATTAGGCTTGTCTTGGCGGAAAACCCAGACCAATTTCTTAAGACATGGTTACCTTTTACTAAATTTCTGCAACAACGGAATGGATAAACACAAATTTAAATTTAAATGTGACGCCAGGGATGGGTAAGGGGGAGGTATATCCCCATCTTTTCTTTTCTTATTTCTTTTCATTTCTCCTGCACTTCTTTGGTAGCTAAGAGGTATTTTTCCTGCTCTATTTTAATTCTTTCCTTCATTCTTTTCTTTCTTCTTTCTTTGTTTTCCTTTTTCCTTTTTTTTTAAATTTAGGTTATAAGGTTAAAAATGAAGCTGCACAATAATTGTATAACTGTTATGTCGATCGTCTTATCCTTGCACAATTGCTTCTAATAAAACTAAAATTTAAATTAAAAAAAAGATTCACCTGATGTTAAGACCTTTCACACAAGTCACTTACCTTACCTGACCCCAGAAAGGCTTTCTCGATTAGAGATTGTGCTCTTCGGCTGAGGTACTGAATTAAATGTTTAGTAGTTAATTTAACAAGCTGGAAAATAACTTCTTAACCACAAAGAACACTGACAAACTGCAACAAGTGCGTAGAAAATCAGAAAGGTGTCTTCAAACACAGTCATTTTCCCAGGCTGAAACCAGAGGGCACAGATTTAAGATGAGAGGGAAAATATTGAAAGGGTATCTGAGGGACAACTCTTTCAAGGTGTTGGGTATGTAAAACAGACCACCAGAAGATAGAAACAGTTAAATAACAACATTTAAAATACAATACGTGGACAGAGAAGATCTTGGGGGATATGGGCCAAATGGGATGAGCTCAGGTAAGGAAATTGGTCAGCATGGAATGCCATGCTGCATAACACGATGATTAATAGTTTCCTTGGCTGTTCTTCCATTATTAAATATTCAGTACTCCATAAATCAACATCACGAAGAATGATTCTTCAAATGATATACTGGGAAACAAATGTGGTATGAAAAGAAGCAGATTTTTTGATTTCCACCTTTTCAGACTGAAGGTATGTCAAAGTTAGATTGCTTTTGTTAAAACAAAATATTTTCACGCACAGTTCCAAGAACAGTTAAACATCCACAGAGAGTAATGTGCTTCCACTCTCCACAAACCTTGCTAAAGCGGAGGTTTCATGGACAACAACAATAAACACAATCTTGGTCTGTGAATGCAATATCTCTTTCTTTGAATCCCTACTCTACAGTGGAAAGTAAGGTTACATCACTATCATTACTAATGGTCTGCAGCCTCAGTGAGATTTCTCACTTCCCCAAGAACATTTTGACCAGGGGTGGCACGGTGGTGCAGCGGTAGGCTTGCTGACTTACAGCTCCACAGACACTGGTTCGATCCTGACAATGGGTGCTGTCTGTATGGAG
The DNA here is from genome assembly GCA_963514005.1 of Raja brachyura. Next base: position 14,340,599 of record OY740784.1, read on the forward strand.
TTTGTATATTCCCTCGTTGACTACTTGGGTTTTCTCCGCAATGTCCTACAAGAAGGATTAACAGATTGAGTCCATGTTTTCCAAAATTTTAAATAAGTTAAAAATAAGATGTGATATTCCTGAAACATATATAATCAGGGGGCTTTGTAGGGTGAGGATGCTTCCCATAGTGGAGGAATCTACAACTAGAGAAAAGTGTTCCAAATACAAAGATGCCCATTTTAAGACAGAAAATAAGGAAGTTATTCCGATTTTGTCTTACTGACTTGAATGAGTTTTTTGAGGAGGCGACAAAGGCAATCCATGAGGGTATGGCGCTCGATGCTGTCTACATGGATTTTGCATTTGATAAAATCCCCCATTTAGGCTAATCCAGAAATTAAGATGCATGGAATTACAGTGACTTGGTCGCATGGATTCAGAACTGGCTTACTGATAGAAGGTGGAAGGACAATATTCAGACTGAAGGATTGTGACCAGTGGAGTTAGATAGAAACATAGTTCCCCATGGATCTGTGCCAGGGCCTTTGCTATTTGTAATACATATATACACGACTTGTACACGAGCATAGATGGGTTGTTTATTAAGTTTTTGTCGATGATACCAAGATTGCTGCGGACTGCGAGGAAGATGGTCAAAGTATACAGCGGGAAATAGATCAGCTACCGAAATGGGCGGTATAATGGCCGATGGAGTTTAATCCAAGCAAGTGTGAGATGTTGCACTTTGGGAGCTTAAATGCAAGGGGAAAATACACAATTAATGGCATAACCCTTAACAACATTGATCCTCAGAGGGAACGTGGGTGCAAGTTTATAACTCTCTGAAAGTGGCAACACTTTAACCTTGGCTAAGCTGCATTTGGAGTATCGCGTGCATTCCTAGTCACCGTATAACAGGGCAGGCCGTGTAAAGGGTGCAAAGAAGGTTTACCAGAATGATGCCTGGATTAGGGGTATTAGCTACAGGTAGAGTTTGGACCGACTTTGATTGTTTTCTCTTGAACGCCAATGGTTCTGGGGAGGTCTGTTAGAAGTATATAAAATTATGAGTGGCATAGATAGGGTAAACAGAACCTCTTTCCCAGGATGACAAAATCAAATACTAAAGCACATAGCTTTAAGGTGAGAGGGACAAAGACATGAGGAGGTATGCAGGGCAATTTTGGTTTACACAGAGAGTGGCGAGTACCTGGTAGAGGCAGATGCAAAAGTGACATTTAAGAGACTTTTGGATAGGCATAGGGCTATGCAGGGAATGGAGGGATATGGATTATTGTATGCAGGCAGAAAAGGGTTCATGTTGATCACAGACATTGTGGTCCCCAAGGGCCTATTCTTGTGCTGCACTCTTCTATGTTCTATATTTTCTATTCTTTCTATCCAGGTAACTCAAGAATAATCCTCGGAGGCCCAATGAATCTTTGAAATTCGCTATCTCAGAGAGCAGTGGATACTGTGAATTTTAGTAAATTCAAAGCCAAAAGATTTTTCAATAGGGATGGGGCACAAAGTGGAGCCCAGGCCAACAACAAGATCAACCAATATCCTTCCAACGTGAAGCAGTTCAAGGGACAATCAGAGCTACTGCTGTTATTTCCTATATTTTTGCCTCTTACTCCTTTCGCAATGCTCATTGCATGACAAGTCCTGCCCACTTGCTTCAAGATCCCAACAACATTAAGGTTTAGGCTAATAAATGGCAACTATCGTTTTGCACAATACAAGTGACAGGCTATAACAATCTCCAACAAAAGTAAATATATCCACTTACCCTTCACAATCAACAGCATAATTAGGGTCCCCCCATTACCAAACATCTATTGGATCATCAATGATAAAAACAATACTAACTGGAGCAGCCAGATAAACACAATTACTTCAAAGGCAGGTCCGATGCAGAGTATTTTGTGCAGCAGCTGACTATCTGTGGCTCCAGAAAGTCGCCGTACCAGCTACAAAAGCACAAATTAATGGCGTGAGACAATACTCTCCAATTGTTCAGATGAGTACCGCCCAGTCAGCATTACAAATAGCAATCCAGGATGATGATCAATTATTTGGCACACCATCTTCAATATTCATTTCCTGCATTCAGATTCAGATTCAAACTTTATTGTCATTGTGCAGTGTACAAGTACAGAGACAAGGAAATGCAGTTAGCATCTCGCCCAGAAGTGTGAACACAGAATAATGGAACAGTAAAATCTATATATGTATACACAGTAGCAGGAGTGCAATTTTCGGGGGGGGTGGGGGGGGGGGGGGGGGTGGGAGATCAGCCACTGGGGGGGGGGCGTGACTGGCAATCACCAAGGTGCAGAGTTAAGTAGGGTAACAAGTGCAGGGAAGAAGCTGTTCCTGAACCTGCTGGGTAAACAGCCTGTGGTTGGGGTGAGAGCAGTCCTTGACGATGTTGCGCACCCTTCGCAGACATCGCTTGCTCTGGACAGACTCCATGGAGGGGAGTGAGGAACCGGTGATGCGTTGGGCAGTTTTCACCACCCTCTGCAGTGCTTTGCGGTCGGAGACAGAGCAGTTTCCATACCATGCTGTGATACAGTTAGTAAGGATGCTCCCGATGGTGCAGCGGTAGAAGTTCACCAGAATCTGAGGAGACAGGTGGACCTTCTTTACTCTCCTCAGGAAGAAGAGACGCTGGTGAGCCTTCTTGATCAGTGTTGAGGTATTGTGGGTCCGAGAGAGGTCATCAGAGATGTTGACCCCCAGAAACCTGAAGCTGGAAACACACTTCATCACCACCCTGTGATTGCAGCGAGTTTCATTTATAATATATACTGCAGTTAAATACAAATGTTCTTCCGCACCATCTCTCAAACTTCCAATAATTGGCAAGTAAAATCCCCACCACCTAAGTGCCATCAGGACAAGTGGAGCCGGCAGACGGGAATAATGAAACTTTCTCTTTAAGTCACACACCAGATACACTGGAAGCTTGCCATCATTCATTCATCAATGCTGACTTAAATCGTGGAACTCCCTTCCCGCTTATTGAGGTTTATCATCTTCTCAAGACATTTCTTCAGACTTCTTCAGACCCTTCCATCAGTCTGGAGAAGGGTCTCGACCCGAAACGTCACCCATTCCTTCAATCCGGAGATGCTGGCTGTCTCGCGGAGTTACCTCAGCATTTTGTGTCTTTCTGCCTTATAAACCATTCCTCTTTTGTTGCTCCAAAGAGGAATGAGCAACAAACACTTTGCTTACTTGTAATGGTTTCAACTCCCAAATTAATTTTGATAAGTATGATCAATGCCAAATTTATACAACTAACTAACATCTAGTATAAATGTTAGTTAGTCATACAACTAACTAACATTTGAGTATAGAAGTCGGGATGTAATGTTAAAATTGTACAAGGCACTGATGAGGCCAAATCTGGAATATGGTGTACAATTCTGGTCGCCATATTATAGGAAACATGTCAACAAAATAGAGAGAGTACAGAGGAGATTTACTAGAATGTTGCCTGGGTTTCAGCACCTAAGTTACAGAGAAAGGTTGAACAAGATAGGTATTTATTCTTTGGAGCGCAGAAGGTTAAGGAGGGACTTGATAGAGGTTTTTAAAACTATGAGAGGGATAGACAGAGTTGACGTGGATAAGCTTTTTCCATTGAGAGTAGGGAAGATTCAAACAAGAGGACATGACATGAGAATTAAGGGACAAAAGTTTAGGGGCAACATGAGGGGGAACTTCTTTATTCAGAGAGTGGTAGCTGTGTGGAATGAGCTTCCAGTGGAAGAGGTGAAGGCAGGTTTGTTTTCATCATTTAAAAATAAATTGGATAGGTATATGGACGGAAAAGGAATGGAGGGTTATGGTCTGAGTGCAGGTAGATGGGACGAGGTGAGAGTAACTGTTCGGCACGGACTAGAAGGGCCGAGATGGCCTGTTTCCGTGCTGTAATTGTTATATGGTTATAGTGCATAGAATATCACTAATTCATAAAGTGCACCAGAATAGTCAAAACTTACTTCCCCTTCGGAGTTTGATCACATTGTACAATTAAAATAGAACCTTAGCCACCTACACTGAGGCTTGGCTTAATCCTGAAGGGCAAAATTCTATTTTCCACCATGTAATGGAGAAAACAAGCTCAATTGAGTCTGCAAGTCTCTATATTTGTAGACAGATTGTCTCAGTTCAGCCTCTGTCACATCAATATAATTTAATAAAATTCACCAGAGGTCACTCGGTAAATTGTCTAGATCAACCACAGTTAAATGTTTCTTATTACAAATACAAAATACTACAAATGTTGTAAAATGAAAGCAGAGAATGTTTTAAGATGTAGAAGGTCTGGGAACACAGGAAACTGGTCTTTGATTAATGGAGAGGAAACTCAGAAGCCAGAACCCTGGCAAATGAAAAGGTATTTTAATGAAAGGTTTTAGCCCGGCTGCTAAACACTTAAACTCCCCCTCCCATTCCTACACTGACCTTTCTGTCCTGGGCCTCCTCCATTGTCAGAGTGAGGCCCAGCGCAAATTGGAGGATTAACACTTCCTATTTTGCTTGGGCAGCTTACACCCCAGCAGTATGGGCATTAACTTCTCTAACTTCAAGTAACCCTTGCTTTCCATCTCACCCCATCCCTCCCCCTTCCCAGTTCTCCGACCAGTCTACTGTCTCTGACTACATTTTATCTGTTTGCTTTGTTGTTACCTTCTCCCAGCTAACAATGATTTATTCTACATTTTCCATGATCTCCATACCCTTTGTCCTGTTTTCACACCTTACACTTCCTTATCTATATATCTCCCTCTCCCTGAAGAGGGAGTCTGATGAAGGGTCTTGACCTGAAACTTCACCCATTCCTTCTCTCCAGAGATGCTGCCTGTCCCGTTGAGTGACTCCAGCATTTTGTGTCTACCATCAGTTTAAACCAGCGTTTACAGTTCCTTCCTACAAATTAAAAGGGTGTGCAGAAAACACCCAGATAGTGCATTGTTGGAGTTTTAATGTACATATAAAATGATGAGGGGTTAGACCTTGTGAATATCAGAGGCTGCTTCCATGGGTGGAGCGATCAAGACGAGTTTTGACACGTACAAAATAAAGCAAAAGAGAATTAATAGTGATATTAAGTTCAACTTTTTTTTAACTCTAATGCATGTGATTGGAATCTGGAAGGTATTGACGGTATATGTGGCAGAGGTAGGGTCCATAGCTGTCTTCAAGAGGGAACTGGACAAATATATTGCGAGGACAAATTTGCAAGTCCATGGAAAAGGTGTCAGAGGTGAAACAAGTGAGTTGCTCTGGAAGGGAGCAGAGTCAGCTAAGCCATGAAGGACCCAATTGCCATCTCCTGTGCTGTAACCATTTGATGATGCTATGAGAGTGCAGGGTGACGGACAGGTTGGGGGAGTGGGCAGATGCATGGCAGATGAAGTTTAATGCGGATAAATGTGAGGTTATCTACTTTGGTAGCAAAAACAGGAAGGCAGATTACTATCTAAATGGCGCCAAGTTGGGAAAGGGGGAAGTACAACGGGATCAGGGGGTCCTTGTACACCAATCTATGAAAGTAAGCATGCAGGTACTGCAGGCAGTGAAGAAAGCGAATAGCATGTTGGCCTTTATAACAAGAGCAATCGAATATAGGAGCAAAGAGATCCTTCTGCAGTTGTACAGAGTCCTAGTGAGACCACACCTGGAGTATTGTGTACAGTTTTGGTCCCCTAACTCGAGGAAGGACATTCTTGCTATTCAGGGAGTGCAGTGTCGGTTTACAAGGTTAATTCCCGGGATGGCAGGACTGTCAAATGCTGAGAGAATGGAGCATCTGGGCTTGTACACTCTGGAGTTTAGAAGGTTGAGAGGGGATCTCATTAAAACATATAAGATTGTTAAGGGTTTGGACATGCTAGAGGCAGGAAACATGTTCCCAATGTTGGGGGAGTCCAGAACCAGGGGCCACAGTTTAAGAATAAGGAGGAAGCCATTTAGAACGGAGAGGAGGAAACACACTTTCTCACAGAGAGTGGTGAGTCTCAGAGGGCCGTGGAGGCGGGTTCTCTGGATGCTTTCTAGAGAGAGCTAGATAGGGCTCTTAAAAATAGCGGAGTCAGGGGATATGGGGTGTAGGCAGGAATAGGGTACTGATTGGGGATGATCAGCCATGATCACAATGAATGGCGGTGCTGGTTCGAAGGGCCGAATAGCCTGCACCTATTGTCTATAAACTACTACCAAAGCTAATAATTTTCATCCTCTCTGTAAAACTCATTTGCTTTCTCAATTTTTCTGTTTGGATGAAGGCTAACTTACTGGAAACATTATCTCCGTTATTCACTCCACAAATCAAATGAATTCGGTTTATCACTCCACAAATTAGGGGCAGCACAATGGCACAGCTGATGAAGCTGCTGCCTCACAGCGCCGGAGACCTCTGTTCATCCTGACCTCGGGTAATGTCTGTGCGGAGTTTGCACTACACACAAAATGCTGGAGTAACTCAGCGGAACGGGCAGCATCTCTGGATAGAATGAATGGGTGACGTTTCAGGTCGAGACCCTTAGTCTGAAGAAGGATCTCGACCCGAAACGTCACCCATTCCTTCTCACCAGAGATGCTGCCTGTCCCGCTGAGTTACTCCAGCATTTTGTGTCTATCTTCAGTTTAAACCAGCATCTGCAGTTCCTTCCTGCACAAGGAGTTTGCGCATTATCTCTGTGGCGGCGCGAGTTCCTCCGGGTGCTCCGGTTTACTCCCGCATTCCAAAAACGTGTGGGTTTGTAGGTTCATGGGCCTCTGTAAATCGTCTCTAGTTTGTTAGGAATAGGTTTGAAAATGGGATAAAACATAGAACTAGTGTGAACGAGTGATCAATAGTCAGCATGGACGTGGTGGGCCTGTAAGGGCCCGTTTTCATGCTGTATTTCCTATCTGGTATGCCAAGTACTTCTTAATGTCATAGCGCATGGAACAAGCTTAACGGCCCACTGAATCTGCACCGTCCATCAAGCACCCATTCACACCGAGCCAAAAGTATTATTCTCTCCTCATTCCCATCATTTACTCCTAGATTGAACCACTCACCTACACATTTACCGTGACCAAGTCACCTGTCAATCAACATCCTTTGGATGCAAGAGGAAACTGGACCACCCCAAGGAAACCCACAACGAGAACCCGCAAACTCTGCATCAACATTTGTCTCCACTGCTGTGCCCCCCCCCCCCCAGTTAGAGCATTGTTGATATTTATGTCAGAACTCCAGCATTTGTCTTACTTTTGACTTTCACGTTATTGAACTGATGACAGTAACTTTAATATTTAATATAATACCAGATATTATAACTCGCCATTCTTTCTCAAGTTGAGAGGGGAATTTGAAAGAGTCAACGCAAAGAACCAAAAGTAACCTTTTCACAAAAAATGTGCAATTTTTGTATTAAAATAAGTGAGCGTATTTTTTAAGTGAGTGGATTAAATACCATGGCACAGAATCCAAACCATTTAACCAGTTCTTAAAACATCAGACAAATTACTTTTAATCTTTCCACCTGAAAATAATATCTTTAGCATGAACTTTAAAAAATATAAACCACATACAATAGAAGGATAATAGGATATCTTTATAGAAGATAACTCAATATGACAAGATTGGAGTTATTTATTGAGATGGTATCATGCCAAACTGTAATAACACAGAAATTACGCAGACTCTGGAGAAGTGACCGTTAAACGCCACCCATTCCTTCTCTCCAGAGTTGCTGCCGGTCCCGCTGAGTTTCTCCAGAATTTTGTGTCCATCTTCGATGTTAAATCGAATCCTCATCACTGAGCACAAGCAATCATTTTTAATTATAAAATATGTTTCAATGATTGTTGAGTTTGCTATCGCAGTGATGGGACAAACTTCCCCCGGGTTTGATCAAAGCCACACACTTGCAACATTTTTTTCTGACTTTTGTCAAGACTGCAGTGGGCAACTACCACAGCAAACTCCATGCTGTTCCCACCAAATATTCACACTGCGTAGAACAGGGTTATGAAGATGCTCAAGAGATTCTTGGGGAAACGATTACTGTGGCAAGGCCACAGGACCCAAGCATTACAGAACGAAGAAAAGCTGCTTATTTCCTAGAGAAAGCTGTCCCTGATTAATAATTTGCATAACGAAGCAAGAGAATTTTATGCAGCTTCTATTAAGCTGTTATAGTCACCACTTACTTTTTGCAAGCTAATTACCCACTTCAAAGAAGCCAAGAAAAGTCCCAAGAGGATAAAAATTACTTTCTACTGTTTAATAGTACATACACTGGTGTCCACGGATGGTTGCTAATATCAACTTTTCACACATGTGGATTTGGAAGTAAATGGGATTAGTGAAATGGTTGGGAATAAGATTAAAAATCTCCCAAATTAAGTGTTTCAAGATGGTAAATTGCATAATTTGCCGTCCATTGAACTGCTTATCGCTGAATGAAAACTGGTATGACTGCAAGAGCTTGCGAGAACTTAATTAAGTTTAATACCCATCATATTCCAACAGAAATTAATTACAGTTTCTTTCGTCAAACAAATACAGTATGCACCCAAATTTATTGTCCCAATGCAAATTTGAAGTGTTATAAGCTGAAGTTATTACATTAACTGCATTCACATATCAGTGCCAAAAATGTCTTGTATGGTTAAGGCCCTGTCCTACTTTCCCGAGTTACTCACTAATTCTCCCGCGTTTTCCCCTTGATTCGAACTCAGAGAATTACGGTAATAGCCAGCCGCAGGTACTCGGGGCTATTTTTTTTTACTCGTGGACATTTTTCAACGTTGAAAAAACGTCCCGACTTACCTGATGCCCCGAGTTCCTACGGCTAGCATTACGAGCTGCTACGAAACATCTACGGACCCCTACAGGCTCCTGCGAGCTCGCTACCGACATTACCCGACATTCCCCGAGTTCGAATCAAGGGGAAAACTCGGGAGAGTCCGCGAGTAACTCGGGAAAGTGGGACAGGGCTTTAACATAGCAAAGCAGACATTCAAAATAAAAGTCACGTTTGACTTGAGAGAGACTCAAAAAGCTGGAGTAACTCAGCGGGACAGGCAGCATCTCTGGAGAGAAGGAATGGGTGACGTTTCGGGTCCAGACCCTATTTCGGGTCGAGACTTGACGAATAAAAAGTAAAGGTCACACTTTGCACATAATTACTCCCACCAGTGATTCCTTGGGATTCCACTGATCATCTAACTGACTGTTCAGCGCTGGCAACTCAATCAAAACACTGCAAAGAAACACACTAAAGTGGTTCAATTTCTCATTGATCAGACAGATCAGCCAAAAATATCCCGTCTCTCCCCCCATAGGATTGAGGGCACACAAGACAAGGTGCTACATTTAATTACAGTGGCGACACAGCCTGCTACCAGAAGAATGAACAACCTCACCGCTAGGGTGCAATAATAGTTACAAAGCAGCCAGCCAAGTCATGCATATCTAGAACTGGAGAAGATAATTTTACATTAGGTTAACTTTAAACCTATATACGCCCTGTTGCAAAGAAACAAACTGTAAGCACCCTTGTACAATATATGACTATTAAAAAGTTTGATTGCAATTAAATTCAGAATGTTTCAATAAATCCCCGAGAGGAGATATCAGTTGATTTTTTGAAGGCGAGTTAACTGCCGGGAAAATAATGAAAAAATTATTGTAGCGCTGCTTCTGCCGACAGCAAGAAGTTCTCTTCCATTATCTGCACTCAAATTCTGTATTGACTGCTAAATACAAGCATTCGCTATTATTTCTCCATAAAAGATGCCGCAACTTCTTGATTTAGTTTAGTTTAGAGATACAGCACGGAAACAGGCTCTTCTGCACACCAAGTCCGCACCAACCAGCGATCCCCGCACATTAACACTATCCTACACACACGAGGGATAATCTTTTAACATTTATATCAAACCCATTAACCTACAAACCTGTACGTATTTGGAGTGTGGGAAGAAACCGAAGATCTCGGAGAAAACCCACACAGGTCACGGGGAGAACGTACAAGCTCCGCACAGGTAGCACACATAGTCGGGATCGAACCGAGGTCTCTGGCGCTGTAAGGCAGCAACTCTACTGCTGTGCTACCATGCCGCCGCAGTGGTAATACCATTTCTAAATGAATTTAGAAATCCAGAAATTGCTGTTCACAATTTTCTGGGAGCCAGCAGCTTGCACACCCATGATGAACTCATCATGGAGTTGCCGGCACTGTACAGCAGGCTTACCAATTCACCTGAGCAACCTCCACTAAGTCCTAAATGACATACCAGCTTCAAAATCTTCCACCGTCTGCTCTGTTGGTGATCCTCTTTGTCAATACTTTCCCCTTCAGAATTGCCATGACCCACATTTAGAATGAAGTTTTGCAGCACGCCTATTTATTAAAACCTTAATTCGCTACGATTTCAAGGGAAATATGCTTTCCAGATGCAACAGTGATGAATCTATGTATTGTCTGATGCTAGTGTTGCGCTAACAACATCAAATATTACAGAGGTGTCACGGTCTGTGGCTGCAGGAATCAGCTTGGTCTTCTTCTTTCGTGTCCATCTTCCATGTTTCAAATGTTGACATCGCTGTCTTCCTCCGTCCTGCATAGCGAAAGGATTTGAGTATAGGAGCAGGGAGGTTCTACTGCAGTTGTACAGGGTTTTGGTGAGGCCACACCTGGAGTACTGCGTACAGTTTTGGTCTCCAAATCTGAGGAAAGACATCCTTGCCATAGAGGGGGTACAGAGAAGATTCACCAGACTGATTCCTGGGATGTCAGGACTTTCATATGAGGAAAGATTGGATAGACTCGGTTTGTACTCGATGGAATTTAGAAGATTGAGGGGGGATCTTATAGAAACCTACAAAATTCTTAAGGGGTTGGACAAGCTAGATGCTGGAAGATTGTTCCCGATGTTGGGGGAGTCCAGAACAAGGGGTCACAGTCTAAGGATAAGGGGGAATTCCTTTAGGACCGAAATGAGGAAAACATTCTTTACACAGAGAGTGGTGAGTCTCTGGAATTCTCTGCCACAGAAGGTAGTTGAGGCCAGTTCATTGGCTATATTTAAGAGGGCGTTAGATGTGGCACTTGTGGCTAAAGGGATCAGGGGGTATGGAGAGAAGGCAGGTACGGGATACTGAGTTGGATGATCAGCCATGATCACATTGAATGGCGGTGCAGGCTCGAAGGGCCGAATGGCCTACTCCTGCACCTATTTTCTATGTTTCTATGTTTCTATGAAAAGGACGCAAGCTTCTGGCGACAATCAGTGGGAGCCATCAATTGTTGCAATAGATGATGGTGGTAGCAGAATTAGCTCGGGATACTTCCAGTTTCCAGCCCCGCGATATGGACACTTCTGCTATGGGGCCCATTAGCTTGGTTACCAAAAGGCTTCTTAAAGTTGCTTACCTGAAGCTGTATGCTGCACGCTCATTAAATGGGCTCCACTATTGCATGATGATTAATTATTACAGGAAATTATAGTTGCAAATATGCTGTCTCTTATAAAAATATCATAAACTAAAATGAATGACCAAATCTGTAACATTGGCAGTGATCTTGCTGCATCTAGACCACAGTTATAACCAGTTTGCCCAATGCAGTTGTCAGCTCTTGGTTTCTAATCTCAAATTTAGTAACCCGAGCCTTCAACAATAAAGAGAGGTCTCGACACTAAATGTCCATCACCCATTCCTTCTCTCCAGAGATGCTGCCTGTCCCACTGTGTTACTCCAGCATTTTGTGTCTACCTTCAACAATTAACTCTTTACCTTTAAACAGAATCTATTTCCCAAATTTTTCACAACAACCAGAATACTCCTCTCTCCCAGCTTCTAACCTAACCGTAATAAATCCCATGTCACTACATTTAAGTCTTTAAACAATCTCAATGTCACCCAAACCTCAACCTCAATGTCCCCGCCTCTTTACCCTTGGTCTCCAACCCCAACACCAGTTTTCCACAGCCAGCGAGACCAACCACAGACTGGGCAATTAATTGTTTCGCTAAACACCTTCGCTCAGTTCATATTGGGCTATATGATCTCCCGGTTGCCAAACACATTAATAGGCCTGTCCCACTTTCACGACCTAATTCACGACCTTTAAACTCGTGGACATTTTTCATCATGTTGAAAAAAATGTCCTGACCTACTTGATGCCACAAGTACCTATGACTAGCATCACGATCTGCTACGCCCTACCTACAACCTCGCTACTAGTATGAGTCAAGGGCAAACTCGGCTGAGGTCGTGAATTAGGTCGTAGAAGTGGGACAGGCCCTTAACTCCTCCTCCCATTCCCATGCTGACCTTTCTGGCCTGGCCCTCTTCCACCGTCAGAGTGAGGCCAAATGCAAATTGGAGGAACAGCCCCTCATATTTAGCTTGGGGAGCTTACACCCTAACGATATGAAATTGATTTCTCTCATTTCAAGTAACCCTAGCATCCCCTCTCTCTCTCTCTCTCTCTGCCCTTCGACCGTCATAGTCATCAAACTAGTTTCACTGTCTTCATTGAGTTTCACTGTCTGTATAATTCATTATTAATAGCCCACAGCCAACAAAGGACCATTGTGGCTCCACCTTTCTTTGACCATCGTTACTTTTTGCACATCTTTCATTCATTTGTTCAATATATTTCTATATCTCTGTCTATATCTATTGTTTCTCTTTCCCCTGATTCTCAGTCTGAAGAAGGGTCTCGACCCAGAAACCTCACCTATTCCTTTTCTCCAGAGATGCTGCCTGACCCACTGAGTTCCTCCAGCTATTTGGGTCCATCTCCAGCCCTATCATTAGCATTGCCAATTTCTAACCCAAATCTGAGTAAGATCCAGTTTCCAAGCCTAACCTCCGAACATTCAGGTCTCCATAACCAAACTTAGTTGCCACTAGCCTCTCACCCCAACCTGGCTTCTCGTGGCACAATGATGCCAGCCTCTAAACTCTCACCACAATCACAACCTGTCCACACTGATGTAGCACATATGTCCTGTGGCCATCTGATGGGTGGTCTGGCACCTTGATACATTCCATATATGGGCGAGTATACAACTGGTTATTGTAAATTTTATGTTATTGTAGGGAAATAGAAGACCACAAAATGGGAGGTGATGGATATATGATAGAGAATTCGTTGCAGAATTAATAAGCATATGGATTACTCAAGAAAGGGATTCAGAAGGATGGGATAGCTCTATTGGGATGTTTTCTGAATTACCTTTGACTATATCATAAGGAAGCCCCAATCTCAAAACGTTCCCACTGCTAAACTCATCTCAAAGCTTTCAATCACCAAACATTCGCTGAGCTGCCTTGGGTCACCAATTTTCATAATTCTCTACTCTCTCAGTCATCTAGGAAGCATTCCAATGGAGATCTCTTCCATTTCAAGAATGACTAAGTACTTTATTTTTACATACTATAAGTTTGTGTTCTCGAGTCTCAACCTCAATAAGTAACACTAAAGGTCACGTCTCTGCGGAAGTGTTCTGATGCCAGATTTGATGTTCAGGGCTTTGAAATCTTAAATAAAGTATAAAAACTTGTCTTTTTAAAATACAAGATAGACATAAAATGCTGGAGCAACTCAGCGGGACAGGCAGCATCTCAGGAGAGAAGTAATGGGTGACGTTTTGGGCCGTGACCCTTCGTCGCCCATTCCTTCTCTCCAGAGATGCCGCCTGTCCCACTGAGTTACTCCAGCATTTTGTGTCTATCTTCGGTTTAAACCAGCATCTGCTGTTCCTTCCTGGACACGTTTTTTAAAATAGTTAAAATACCTCATTTTAAGTAACAGACAGAAATTCCATACCAATTGAGCAAATTATTTTAGTTTGTCAAGTGTGGTTAGTGTTACATTCTCCAGTGGAAAATATGCACTGGTACAGATATGAAAAAGCACAAGCCAAGATGGAAATTGTACAGAATGTACAATTACGCAGCAGTATCACCAGTAGTCCAATACAAAAAAAGTCTGGCACTCAATTGCTCTCATCACTAACCCAGACACATCATGCACATCATGCCAGGCCAGTTATATTCCAAAATAAAAATAACACTTAGAATTCAATTTATTTCCCTTTATATTCCTTTAGTTTATGCGTTCCCTGCACTATTTCTAAACAACGTTCCATTCGTGGTCTATCTGGTCCAGGCGACATTCACCTTCAGATCTTTCAGCTTCCCAAACACCTTCCCCTTGGTAATAACGACTGCACACACATCTGCCTCCTGACTCTCTCACGGACATACACTATTCTTGTTTGTTTGAAAAACAATGGGTCTCAAAGGGTTACTGAACAGAATTCGAATGTGATCGATCCCACAATAGAGGTAGCACGATAAACGTAACTCCTCTTCAGCACCACGAATAACCCACCTGCTCACACTGATGCCAACACCAAAAGATGGTTACTAAGCTTGGATTTCAAGAAGCATTTTCTTCAAGAAGCAAGGTCTGAGGAAGGGTCTCGACCCAAAACGTCACTCATTCCTTCTCTACAGAGATACTGCCCGTCCCGCTGCGTTACTCCAGCATTTTGTGTCCATCTTCAGTGTTAACCACCATCCGCAGTTCCTAACTAAGCATTTTTCTAAACATCACTGGTCAGTGAAATTAGATCATTGCGAAATGCAAAATGCAAGAAAAGTTCCAAATTAGGACTTCTAGTTTTACCTGACACCTCAGCTGCTTGAATGACCTCCTGACTTCCATGCAAGGAAGCAAATTACCTGGAAGATGGTGCACACAGAAAAATAAATCATCAGTGATGAATATATCCATGGTGTAATTTTTTACAACCTGCTCTCAAGGGTGTAGTAAATAACCCACAATGTGCACGTGCAAGATTTATGCATCATTATTTAAATAGAACTTCTTAACATTTGTTTTAAGGGTTTAATCCAATTGAGTGAAACAAAATCAAATGATGCATTTCATTCCTTATTTGCATGAACAGCTACATTTAGGTTCTTAAAAAAGGGATTTTTCAAAGTAGTAAGAAATCTGGTGAATAAATCACGACAGATCGAAGCATTCTAGCAAAGGCATAGAGGAATTGTTTTGGGTTCAGCGTATTATCTTACATTACATTAAAACATTTACTTCAGACTTACTGCAGCACAGAACGCCACAAGAGATCCTTTTCCCCTCTGCCTATCTACCTGTACAACTCCTCCCCCTTCGGAATTGTGGTGGTTCTCTGGAACTCTCTGCCACAGAGGGTAGTTGAGGCCAGTTCATTGGCTATATTTAAGAGGGAGTTAGATGTGGCCCTTGTGGCTAAGGGGATCAGAGGGTATGGAGAGAAGGCAGGTACGGGATACTGAGTTTCATGATCAGCCATGATCATATTGAATGGCGGTGCAGGCTCGAAGGGCCGAATGGCCTACTCCTGCACCTAATTTCTATGTTTCTATGCTTTCTATGGAAGTGGGGTGGACTGACTCCCCTTCCCCACCCCCCTCCCTCCCCCCCTCCCCAATCTTCGCACATCCCCAATATTGGATTTTGCATGTCACTTTAATTTCATGTATCTTGTGTTATACGGCTGATGGCAGACCAATTTCCCTCCTGTAAAAAGCAATGTTCTATCGTATCGTATAAAGATCAATTTAATATGAATATTTGAGAATAGGCAGGATCGGCAACACTTAAGTGTAATAGAATTGTGCAACATAGAAATGGACCCTCGGCCCACCATGCCCAGGTCAACTGTTACACCTATCTTTACTGACCTTTTATCTGCACTGGGTTTGTACTCTTCTATGCATTGGCTTATCAAGTACCTTAACTAGATACTTATGTATGATTTTATCTGCCTCCACTACCTCCTCTGGCAGTGCCGCACTGTGCGAAAATCCCGCCTCCCCCTTTATCTCCTCCAAAGCTCCTCCTCACTATATGCCTTTTTGCTTTAGGCACCCCATCACGAGAAAAAGATTCTTAAGGGTCTGTCCCACTTGCGTGTCCTTGGCACGCAAATTACACAACCCTTCTTCAGTCTGAAAGAAGGGTCTCGACCCGAAACGTCACCCATTCCTTCTCTCCAGAGATGCTGCCGGTCCCGCTGAGTTACTCCGGCATTTTGTGTCTATCTTCAATTTTCTTGGCACCGCTCTGGGAGTAGAAGTGGGGGCGGATCCGGACTGCAACTGCCGTGAGCCCCAGGCCGAGCTCGGCGATCATTTGCCTGCTTCTGCTGCTGTTGAAGGCGAGACGTTGCGCCGAACCAGGGTCTTGGGCCTGTCCCACTTTGGCTGTCAGTTCCGCGACAGGCCGTTAGCACGTAAAGATTCCGTTCGCAACAAACATTTCGGAGGCCCACACGATGTCGCG
This sequence comes from Raja brachyura, assembly GCA_963514005.1. The sequence continues at coordinate 14,356,966 of OY740784.1, forward strand.
CACAACTACATACCGCTCTGCACCTCTCAGTGGGACCGGCCACACAAAGCCACACGATGCCCGTGTGCCTCAACACGACCACGAGGTCGCATAATTTGCGTGCCAAGGACATGTAAGTGGGACAGGCCCTTTACTCTCTGCCCTATCTTTGCCTCTCATAATTTTACATACTTTGCAGCTTCCTTTGCTCCAAGGAAAACAAACCCAGCCCGAAGGTTCCCGAACCAAAACGTCACTTATCCATGTTATCCATAGATGTTGCCTGACCCACTGAGTTACTCTCGCACTTTGTCTTTTTTTCAGGCACTTATAACTGAAATGCTCCAATCCAGGCAACATTCTGGTGAAGTTCTACTGCACTCTCTCCAGCTCAAGCGCATTTTCCTATAGTATGGTGACCAGAACAGCACATAATGCTCAAGTACTCGCATATATTACAGCATTTTAAATGTTGTAATATAACATCGCAACTTTTATATTTTGTACCGGTCCAATGAAGGCAAACACACCATATGCCTTCTTCACCCCCTATCAATTTGTGTTGCCACTTTTAGAGTACGATGAACTTGTAGTCAAGGTCTCTTATTCATCAACACTCTTTCAAGCCTTTCCATTTACTGTATATATCCTACTATTACTTCTCTTCCCAAAACTGCATCACCTCCAATGTGGAAACAAAGAACTGTTGATGCTGGTTTATACCAAAGATAAGCACAAAGTGGTGGAGTAACTCAGCGGGTAAGCCAGCATCTTTGGAGGAAAAGGATGGATGATGTTTCAGATCAGGACCTAACCCAAAAATGTAATCTATCCATTTTCTCCAGAGATGCAGCCTGACCCGCTAAATTACCCACCACTTTCGTGGCCCTGTCCCACGATACGGGTTCATTCCAAGAGCTCTCCCGAGTTTAAAAAAAAATCAAAATCGTGGTAAGCACGGAGAATGAACGTAGCGGGTACGTCAGAGCTTGGGGACGTCTCTTAGCGGCTCGTAACGCTAACGGCAGGTACTCGGGAAGACTCGCTAACGGGCAGGTAAGCACGGGAAGACTCGTGAAGATTTTTCAACATGTTGAAAAATGTCCACGAGAGCCCCGAGTACCGACGAGTGGCCATTACCGTAAATCTCAGAGTTCGAATCAGGGCAAACTCGGGAGAGCTCTTGGAATCAACTCGTACCATGGGACAGGGCCATTACTTTGTCACCTCCGATTAAAGTGTCAGGATTAAATTCCATCCTTTATTGCTCTACCTAACTTTCCAGCTGAACCGTATGGTGTAAACGTACAGGTACACCTCCGGTCAGATTTCCAATGAGCAAACATCGCTCCACTGCCACCCTCTGCCTCCTATCAGCAAGACAATTTCATATCTAATTTGCTAGTTTGCTTTGGATCTCATGTTCTCTGACCTTCCGGACCAGACTGCCTTGCAATACCTGGTCACAGCCCATATCAAAGACTACATTTCTCTTACGTGCAAATGGTCAATATTTTTAGTGTGATGACATAGAACATAGAACAGTACAGCACAGGAACAGGCCCTTTGGCCCACAATCTCTGTGCTGAACATGATGTCAATACCATTTCTGATCCACCTGCATATAACCCATATCCTGTCATTTCCTGCATATCCATATGTCTATCCAAAAAACATAGTGGCATTTAATGTCATTTAAATGGCATTTAATGTCATATCGCATTTGCCTCAACCACCTCCCTCAGCTCTCACGAGCCTCTGTATTAAAATAAACTTGCCCTGTATATCGCCTGTAAACTTTGCCTCTCTCACTTTAAAGCTATGCCCTGGAGTATTCAATTTATCCATTCTGGGTAAAAGGTTCTGACTGGCCACCCTTATCCATGAATTATATCGTTTTATAAACATCTACGCAAATTGGAAGATGCTCTATCAACACCTCCATCCCTAATGATGATAAGGGCCAATCGGTAAGTTCCAAAGCCATCGACAACCAATTTTAACCAGTGCGGGTAATATTTCTCAGCTTTCTACAGGGGCCCCATCACTGTCATGGAAGCCAAACTTCACCCAATTCAATATTAAGGAACAACCAAAAGTGATAGAATCCGGAAGAGGGTATGGGGTCAGACAACATACAGGTTGATGTGCTCATGCACAAGATGCAATGCCAATACATCATTCCATTGTAGTTATAACATAGGCATGTACAAATATTCGGGAAAATTTGCCCAGTATTCAGAGCAAAGCAGAATGAAATAAGGTCATAAGATCATAAGTGATATGAGCAGAATTAGGCCATTCAGCCCATCGTCAATTCCACCATTCAATCATGGTTGATGTATCTCTCGCTTCGAACTCTATTCTCATGCCTTCTCCCCATAACCTCGGACATCTCTACTAATCAAGAATCTATCTATCTCTGCCTTAAATATATCCACTGGCACGGCCTCCGTAGCCTTCTGCAGCAAAGAATTCCACAGATTCAACACCCTCTAACTAAAGTAATTCCTCCTCATCTCCTTCCTAAAAGAACGTCCTTTAATTCTGAGGCTATGACCTCTAGTCCTAGACTAGTCTCCCATGAGTGGAAACATCCTCCACATCCACTCTATTCACTATTCGGTACTAAAATCAAAGTAATTATAATCAATAAAGGGTCAGAATCACAAAAGAAAGATAATTGTGGTTATTAGAGGTCAATGTTTCAACTCCAAATTTTCATGGAGCTTTGCAGAGTATTTTTCAACACTGAATGGTGTATCTGTGATGGCCTCTCGTCCATGAAAAGGGCAGGAGTGGGGATGTTTGCTTGAAGATTGCACAATGTTCAATTCTATTTGTAACACTTGAAAAAATGAAGTGGCACATGCCTGCTTACAGCGGGTCTGAGACATGAAACGGGTATAGGCTGATATGTGATGTGGCATTTCTGCAACATTATTGACCATCTCCAGCCCGAGAGTGACTAGTCATCTGCTCTTGAGATTCAATAACATTGCAAGATCCTAAGATGACTGGCTCATCTCCTGACACTTCAAGTCCTTTCACCCATCTACAAGTTCACAAATACAATGGCAAAGCCTCCTCGAACTCCGATGAGTACAGCCACAAAAAACACTCAAGATTCAATACCGTGAAAGTTAAATCATGAAAGTTAAACCACTGATTCCCCCAATCTAAACATTAATTCGCTTTCTGTTTATATGCCATGATTGTCACATTGTACTATCTAAAAATATATTGCAGGAATTCAGTTTCTTCATGAGTACCTCCCTAATCTATGGCCTCTGTCAGGTTCATAGATACATGGAAACATCACTGTCTGCAGACACTTAGATTATCCTGACTTGGAAATACATCATTGTACTTGAATTCGCTTTGTGTTAAAATACTAGAACTCAGCAGTAAATGGCAATGCATCACAGAGTGATACAGCATGGAAACAGGCCCTTCGGCCCAACTTGCACACATCAGCCAAAATGTCAGACCTACACTAGTCCCACCTGCCCACCTTTGGCCCATATATCCCTCTAAACTTGTCCTATCCATGTACTTGTCTGACTGTTTCTGAAAACATTGGGATAGTCTCTGTCAACTATCTCCTCGGGCAGCTTGTTCCATACACCCACCACCCTTTGTATGAAAAAGTTGCCCCTCGGATTCCAATTCAATCTTTTCCCCTTCACTTCAAATCTCTGTCCTCTTGTCATCAATTCACCTACTCTGGGCAAGAGACTCTGTGCATCTACCCAATCTATCCCTCTCATGCTTTTATACACCTCTATAAAATCACCCCTCATCCTTCTGCACTCCAAGGAATAGAGTCCCTGCCTACTCAACCTCTCCCTATAGCTCAGACCCTCTAGTCCTGGCAACATCCTCCTAAACCTTCTCTGTACCCTTGCCAGCTTGACAACATATTTCCTATAACATGGTGCCCAGAACTGAATACAATACTCTACATGAGGCCTCACCAATGTCTTATGTGGATGCAACTTCCATCAGATACCCACAATAGTTCACCATTGTCACCTTCACAAGAGGGATTAGTTTTGGCCATAAATGCTGGCAATGCCATTCATGTCCAATACACAATAAGACAATAATCAGCACAAATTAGTTATGCTTCATTACAGTTCACCATGACCTGTTAAAATGGGAACATTAATTTGTTAAACATCAAGCCTCACACTCCCTTGCAGTATAATAAAGCTTCTGTCAGACCAGGAAAATTACTATCTTACCAGTCTAAACCAAAACAATTAAATTACTCAAAATTTGCAGTTGTTCTGTCATTAACAGATTTAGGTGAAAGATCAATTACAATCATTTCAAAAAATGAACTTCTAACATTTGGCCAAAACAGGCATGTCATGTTTGGCAGACATTCTGCTTGGTGTTGAATACAAGATAAATTGAGAACATTGTCTTGTTCAGCTGGTTCATGAACATCAATGTATTTGTTATATATGCACTGCCATAAAACCTCTGTGACAACTTCATTTTTGACTAGAACAATACCTCCATGTATTCCTGGTATTCCTCCATGTCTGCACGGTTAAATAATCAAGATTTGGGGCAAGCTTTAGTAGTCATTGATTGTGACTTAAAGGCTTAGTCAACTGAAGAACAAATTGTACTATAGAGAACTGACACATTCAATTCACAGCTCTCCCAAGCATCCAATTTCAGCCCTTAATTTTGACGACAAAAAAAAAAATTGTATCAGTTAATGGGTGGGTGAAATTGCACGGTTCTGCTACAAAGTTAAATGGTAATTGTCTGAAGTGCAATTTTAGGTTTCAATACTGGAGCACGAAGATTAATTTAAGGATATCATAGGGGCCACCTGGCTGTGCCTCTTCTTCCTGCATACAGGTAATGACTGAAGAGCACTGCTCCATCGGTGAGGAATGTACGAAGCTCGCCAGAGGAGGTAGTGGAGCAAATATGCGACTGCTTGACATCAGTGGATTCAATAACGTTCAAGGACTTGACTGCAGAGTCTTTTACCCAGTATAGGGGAATCAAAAACCTGTGGACATCGGTTTAAGGTGAGAAGGGCATGATGTAATGCAGACAATATTTTTACTCAGAGGATGGTGGTACATGGAACAAGCTGTCAGAGAAGATAGGTGAGGCAAGTACTATAACAGCACTTAAGTGATAGTTGGATAGATACATAGATAGGAAAGGTTTAGAGGGATGGGGCTAAATGAGACTAGCTTGGGTGGGCGCTGAACAAAATGAACCAAAGAGCCTGTTTCTGTGCCGTATAACTCTATGATTCAACAACGGACCTCAACAAATGTGCCACAATTGTTATCGACTTCTTGGTGAAATGTGTGGAGGAGTATGTTCTCACCTAGTCCATCAAAGTGCTCCCTATCCAGAAGCCATGGATGAACAAAGAGGTCTGAAATCTACTGAGGACCACATTTCGGGCATTTAGGTCTGGCGTTACAGGAACACACAAGTCCAGTAAAATTTTGAGAAGGCCATCGAGAAAGCAAAGAGACACTTTCAGTCTAAACTGGAAGACCCAACAGTCAGCAGCTGCGACAGAGCTGTCACACCATTACTTCCTATAAGGTGAAACCAAGGAGCTCAACTCCAATGGTGCATCACTGCTGAGTGAGCTCAATCCTGGACACACTACAATCCTTTCTATGCTCGCTTTGAAAGGGAGAACACCAATGTACCTTTTTGGGCCCTGACGACACTATGAGCTCAATCTTCGAGGCCAATATCATAAGATCCTTTACGAAGATGAACTCTCGGAAACCATTGGGCCCTGATGCTGTACCTGGCTTCTTTCTTGCACGGAGCAACTGGCTGGAGTTTTTGCAGATATCGTCAACTGGTCACTGCTGTGGTCTGAGATCACCACCTGCTTTAAAAGGACATCCACATTAACGGTGTCCAAGAAGAACAAGAGTTCAACTCTTAATGGCCTCTGACCAGTGGAACTCACCACTGCTTTGATGAAGTGCTTTGAGAGGTTGGTTATGGGTCAATAGCAGAAGTGATCTCACTGGCTCTCCACTGGCTTACTTGGATAAAAGGAACACGTGCATCAGGCTGTTGTGCAACAATGACAGCTTGGTGTTCAACACTATCATCTCTAAATTTATCAGCAAACGCAGAGAACTGGGTCACTGCTTGTCCATATGCAATTGGCTCCTCAACTTCCTCAAAGGCAGACCTCTATCGGAACAAAAATTGGCAAAAACACTTCCTCTTTACTGACCATCAGCACGGGGGCCACCTAGAGGCTGTGAGCTCAGTCACCTGCTCTAAACTCTCCATACCCATGGCTGTGCTAGAATAATACTATTGCCCTCAACATTAGCAAGACCAAGGAACCGATTGTTGACTTCAGGAAGGGAAAGCCAAAGGTCCATGAACCTGGCGTCATCAAGGTGAGAGAGGAAAGATTCAATAGGAACCCGAGGAGAAGCGTTTACATCAGGGGGTGATGGTTACATAGAATGATCTGCCAGAGGAGGTAGTTGGGGCAGATAGTATAACAACATTTAAAAGGCTTTTGGACAAGTACATGGATAGGAAAGGTTTAGAGGGATATGGGCCAGTGGTGGGCAGATGGGCCGAGTGTAGATGGGTTATCTCGATAGACATAGACAAGTTGGGCCGACGGACCTGTTTCCATGCTGTATGATTCTACAACTTCAATGGGACAGCAGTGAAGAGAGTCAAAAACGTCAAGGTCTTGGGCATGCATATCTCTGAAGATTTGTACTAGGCCCAACACATTGATTCAATCACAATGAAAGCTCATCAACACCTCTACTTCTGTAGAAGAATATGGCTATCCAGTATGTTACTAAATACATTCTTGAACTTCTACCGGTGTATAGGAGGGAGCATACTGGCTGGTTGCATCATGGGCTGTTTCAGTAACTGGAATATGCAAGAATGAAGGAAGCTGCAAAAAGTGGTTGACATTGCCTGGTCCATCAAGGATACTGACCTATCGACCATCGAAGGGAGCTACAGGAAGCCACAAAACGGCAGCTATTATGTTCAAAAACCTGGCAACGCTCGCAAACCATTGTAACCATCGGGAAGAAGGTACAGCAGCCCTATAACCACGACCACTAATACTCTTATAAACCAACTTTGCCCTGTGATAGAAATTGCAAGTCAAACTGAACTTCAAAAGGTTTCAAAGGTCTTTAGTCACATGTACCAATTAAGGTACCGTGATATGCAAATTACCATGCAGCCATACAAAAAAAAGCAACAAGACACAACTACACAAGTCAAGTCAAGTCAGTTTGTTGTCATGTGTCCCAGATAGGACAATGACATTCTTGCTTGCTTAAAAGTTAACATTAACATACACCACAGCGGATTTTCCACATTCCTCCCTGTGATGGAAGGCAAAAATGTCCAAACTTCTTCCTCTTTATTCTCCCGCGGTCGGGGCAGTCGAACCATCTGTCAGGACTATCAAAGCTCCCGCAGTCAGTGGTCGAAGCCCCCGCGTCGGGGTGATTAAAGCTCCCGCTTTGGGGCAATCAAAACTCCTGCATCGGGGCGCTCGAAACTCCTGCGGCATCGAGTTCCCGAAGTCAGTCTCTGACCAGAGACCACGAGCTCCGTGATGTTAAGTCCGCAAGCATCCACGGTTGGAGCTCCAAGGTCGATCCCTGGCAAAGGGATCACGGGCTCCGCAATGTTAAAATCCCGTAGGCACCCGCGGTGGAGCGCTCAAAATGGGTCTACAGCAAAGGCGGCCAACTCCTCGGTGTTAGATCGCAGTACAGATAATTGCATCTCCATCGAGGTAAAAGATTAGAAAAAGTTTCCCCACCCCCCACATAAAACAAGCTAAAGAACACTAAAAACACACATTTAACACATACTATTAAACACAAAAGAAAGAAAAGACAGACTGACTGTTTGCGAGGCAGCCAGTGCTGGCACCACCTAGTATTCCACCTTTTGCACAATACTCCAGCATTCATTTAATGCTGAACACTGTACTTTCAGAATGGACAACGTTTTCAAGCAATGAACTCAATTGCATTCAGTGTTGAGGTACATGTGCTCAACAAGGCGACGATAAATTATTTTCCAAGAGATGTAATAAAATGCTAATTTTGTCCAAATCCCCAAATTTGAACACACAACACAAGAAAACAGGAGCAGGAATAGGCCCCCCTCATGTTTGCCCTGCAATTCAATTTGATTATGGCTGTTCTTCATCAGGCCTCAACTCTTCCTCTGTGCAGATCCCTATAGCCTTCAACCCCTCAAACTTTAATTGTAAGTTATTCTGAGTTAGCCTCCACAAAGCTCCAAGGTAAAGAATTCTAGAGACTTGCTTACTTTTGCGAAAATAAATTGCGAAGTAATTCCATTTTAAATGTTCTCTCATTTAAGACTATACTCCATCATTGCATCATAGCTATAAACTGGATATACCTCATTGCTGACCCTCGGACTATCTTTGATCAGAATTTGCTGGCAATACCTTGCACTAAACGTTATTCCCTTATCATGTATTTATACACTGTAAATGGCTCGATTGTAATCATGTATGGTCTTTCCACTGACTGGATAGCACGCAACAAAAGCTTTTCAGTGTACCTCAGTACTTGTGACAATAAAATAAAATTAAATTAAATACATTTAATGTATATTTTTAAAGTTAAACTTTGCAGGGCTCAGGAGAAAAGAACACAGAAGTGGATAGTGAAGCAATGTGATCTTTCATCTGTGCACAAGTGCAAATGTAAAATGGTTAGATTATTTAAAAATATCCAAAAGCATCAATTTCTAAAAATAAAAACAATTTTTTGTATTGGAAGGAACTGCAGATACTGGTTTAAACTGAACATAGACACAAAATGGGGTAACTTAGCGGGACAGGCAGCATCTCTGGAGAGAATGAATGGGTGATGTTTCGGGTCAAGACCCTTCTTTAGACTTCTTCAAGAATCCTTCAAATTTTTGTACATTAATACTGAAAATATATTACTTTTTTTCAAATTGGTCCTCCAGTAGTAATTCTTGATTCCATGGCATTGACCCAATTTACTCCTGTGATACCTATGATTTTTTCCTCACCCATCCCTTGACCTGTCCTCTTGCATATTTCAGAATATTCTTTTAAAATAAAGAAAGTTGGCCTTCTCTGGCCTTGTCGAAATTATCTTACTAATTTCCATCTTGGAAGATAGATTTTAAAAATTGTGCCATTGTTGCCACAGATGCTTGCGTATGCATTCTGCGAAATGAAAGAAAATAAGGCAATAACTAACGTGCATTTCTGAATTCCATCACTAATGTTTTATTTTTTTGTTTTAGTCGGAGAAGGTTATCATTATTTCTGCTCACTGTAGAAACATTTTGAATAGGCCCATTTAAAGGACCATCCTGTCAATCCCTTTGCAAGAGTCCATTTGTTATTTGGTTTATTAAAATGTTTGCATTATTCATATTATTTGAAAATACTGCCAAAACACATTTGTTGCCATCATGTACTATGGCAAACAAAGTTATCTATCTATCTATCTATTTATTCTATTCTTCTATCTATTCTATTACTAAAACTCTCATCTTGTTTTTTTGTATATTTGTTTGTACCTATATTTGTTTCCAAAACTCCACACAACGGTGGACGATAACAACAATTTTAGGCCCACCTTACTCACCATTGTCCTGGGATGTGCAGTAGCAATTTTCCTTCAGATTGATGTTATATTTTACAGGTTATTGACATTTAAATCTCAAAACAGCGCCCTCAGCCACGCATGTGCACTTGGGGGAGCGTTCTCGTTCGTGTCACAATGGGGATCTCTGGCGTCACAACAGGAACCCCTCAGCTGCACCTGCGCGGTTGGGCCTTTTTTGCAGATTTTCAGACCACCATTTTTTTCCCCTTTCACCTGTACTTGCCTGGCCTCACAACGGCTCCATGAGTAAGTTTCCTTCTATTATTGCAAATGCCTCCACGGGTCCTCTCTTCGATTTATTAACTTTAACTTAATTTCAGCCATCACCGGCACAACTTTGAATGTGGCCTTCGCGCCTGCGCAGTGCGGATGCGCACTTTGGCGAAATATTGCATTGGGGGAACGGGATCCAACGGGACCGCACTTGGTTATATAAAATTAAACAAACATGTTCATGTTTTGTGTAGGAAGGAACTGCAGATGCTGGTTTCCACCGAAGATAGACACAAAATGGTGGAGTAACTCAGCTGGACAGGCAGAATATCTGGATAGAAGGAATGGGTTGTCTGGACTCGAAACATCACCCATTCCTTCTATCCAAAGATGCTGCCTCGCCGGCTGAGTTACTCCAGCATGTTGTGCCTGTCGTCGATGTTCATGTATGGGCTGCGCTATTACGTCCTAACAGCACTGAAGGAGTTAATAGACAAGCAACGTCCGGAGAAGTGCATGTAACTTCAGTGTGGTATCTTGCCCCTGCCCCTGTTACTGGATAATCACTCAAGAAGTCTGAACAGAGAAGAAGATAAATCCATACAAACATTAAAATTTTGCAATATACTGGAAAATTCAATTCAATTTCCAAAGCCATTTCCAAATAAAAGTATCTTTAACTTTTAAAGGATTAGCGATGAGCTAGCACAGTAAAAAAAATAGGAGAATGCATACTCTTGCCCCTTTAGGAATTTGATGCCTAAACACATTAAGATTTAGCTTCTGCTACGTAGAATTAACCTGTATAGCGTCTGAATGTACAAAAAAAGAGAAAATTGTTTTCTGTCCACTGTTGCGGTTTTCTTCATTTATCCAGCAGCTGTACACATGTTGGCACACCTGACAGGAGGTATGCAAAGTCTTTAAAATCTTCCTTGGTCCTTGGTATTAAGTAAGCTTTTAAAGTTTTAAAACAATGCAAGTAATCTAAAGATCTCCATTCTTAGGCAGTCATTCGAGGTCAAGGATGACTTGATTCTCTTGGCTCTGTGGGTTCTGAGGTTACTAATGAGGCCCGTGCAGGGTCGGCAGACTTTATCACAGCTGGGGAGGTGGAACATGATGACAGAGGTGGATGGGTTGCAGACACGTTTGCGCTTTGTGCTTCGCTGAGAGGCTCAAGTGCAGATTGCCTTCCGAAATTCTCCTCTGCCGAGCAGGGCCAGAAATTCCCCTCGGTAAAGACATTAACATTTTTTTTTCAATCAGACTTTGAAACAGTTTCTCTTTCCATCTGAAAATCACTACCCACACTGAAACTTGGAGCGCTTGTTTCAGGAATTTGGTGTTCGAACAGTGGATGACATGAACCATCTATTCCAGCAGGCGTATTGTGTTTCAGCGGAAGGTAAGACACAAAAAGCTGGAGTAACGCAGCGGGTCAGACAGCATCTCTGGAGAAAACGAATAGGTGATGTTTCGGGGTCGAGGCTCACATTCTTCAGTGGATGTTGGTCTGGAAGTGGAAGTTGATTTTGATTTTTTTTCTGTTAATGGCTTAGGAGCATTCAACAAATTGGCAATACCTCAATTAATTAGGAGTAACCTTTACTTGTCCCAGCACACTCATTTTTTTTACACAAGGCATGTACAGTAACAATAGCATATTTTCCTATTAACTACTTTAATTTCAACAATGCTAGTTAATAACAAGGATAGTAAAGATCACAGGAACACACAAAAAGGACAGCGATTAGACAGGGCATATATTTCGTTACTGTTGGCCTTGATTCCCATGAGGACAACTAAAAACAAAGGTATTGTTTCAGGTCCAGAATCCTCCATGAACACACGCTTTGTCGGTTTCTGTTCCTCTTTCTGTGCCGCTTTCCGCTGACACGGTCTCATCTGCCAAGCATTTCCAGCATCTTTTGTTTGTAATTTAGTTTCAATGGTGGACAGCAACGGGAATCTTTTTTTGAGGGACAGCGCAAACATTTATAAAGTTCCTGATTGATTAGCGATAGTCTACATAACTTTATTAATGAAATATCATGTCAGATAATGTTGACCGAAAGTTTAGTGGAGAAAACAAGAGGGTAATTTGTTCCATGTATACAGTGCATGGCTATTAGCAAAACTTTCTCAAGATTACACGTGGCAAACTGGTTGATCAATTCTAAGACTATGGGATCTAAGGGGAAGTCTGTTCCAAACAGATTCCATAAAAGAAACAAAGGATTAGGATTGACAAGTATTTTTGTGAACGGATAGCAGTTCCCAAATGGGTTTCACCGGTCCCTCGTTTTCACTGGTAAGAATTAGATCAAATGCAGGTTATACAATGAATAAGTCTGGAGATGATACAAAAATTAGCCTTCGGTTAAAATTGAGGAGGAAGTTTGAGACTGTGGGAAGAAACAAATTGTCAGACGAGTGGCAAAGAGAATCAAACATGGAGGAGTGTGAGGAAATGGATTTTGAGAGGTGCGACAAGACAAGGCCATATACAATAAGCGATGTGAGGGAACAATAGGATCTTGGATGCATATCCACTGATCCAGAAGTGGATGGACTGCTGATAAACAAGCGCATTAAAGGTTACCCCTGGCAAAATGTAAATAACATGATCTTACTGACTGGAGGAGCACGCTCAAGTGACTGATTGGCCTACTTCTGCTCCAAATGTTTATGTTTGGACATTTGTGTGTCACAGGGCAGATGAATAAGGTAGTTAAAAATGTATACCAGATGTTTTCCTGAATGAATTCAGGCATTGAATATAAGAACAGTGGGATCATGTTGGAAGTGTATACAATGTTGGTTATTCTGTAGCTAAGTATTACATACAGTTCTGGTTACCACATGATAGCAAAGACAGGGTTGTACGAGAATGTCAAAAACATTATGAAAATTATGAAAGAACTGGAAAGTTGTAAATATAAAGGAAAGATTGGATAAACTAGTGTTGTTTTCTTTAGAACAGGACGACCTACTTGAAGTGTATAAACTTATGAGAGTTCTTGATAATGTAATTGGTAACAACTATTTTCGTCAACAACCAATGGAGAAGTGTGGTTGGGGAAAGGATTAAAGGGAAAATGAGGAAAACACCTATTATGTAGAGAGTAGCGAGGTCTGGAGATCACCGCATAAAGATGAGGCAGAAAGCTTATCATATTTAATAATTATGCGCTCCTAGACGCCTTTGCTCTACCTCAATTCACTGTGTAGGTCCTGCCCTGGTTAGACTTCCAAAAATGCCACACCTCACACTTATCTGTATTATACTCCATCAACCATTCCTCACCAGATAAAAGATGTTCAGGGTCTGACCTCCCCAGAGGAGCATGGGTGAAGTTCCACAGACTGGAGTTGGGCATTTCAATGCCAGCATGTGGAGATGGGGGCTCTGCCAGAGCCCAGCCTGTGAATGCGGAGCAGAACAACAGACAGCCAACCATGTCATCTCTGAGTGCCCGCTCTACCACCCACCAAATGCTGCTCGGGTCCTGGCAGATATTGACGCAGAGACAACAACCTGGCTGCTCAACACCCGGCTTGAGATCTAACTACTCCTTTGGTTTATTTATGTTTCATTTGCAAGAAGAAGAACCATTCCTCAGCCCACCTGCCCAACTGATCAAGATCCTGCTGCAATTTTTGACAGGTATCCTCACCATCTACTAAACCATCCACTTCTGCGTCATCTGCAAACTTACAAATCATGCCCTGTACCTTCTCATCCAAATCATTTATGTAGATGACAAACGGCAATGGGCCCAGCACCGAATCTTGAGGCACAGGCCTTCAGTCCAAAAAAACAACCTTCCACCATCATCCTCTGCTTCCTTTCATGAAGCCAATTTTCTATCCTGTCGGCAAGCTCTCCTTAGATTCCATGCAATCTAACCTTCCAGGGCAACCTACCGTGCAGAACCTTGTCAAATGAGTATACCTGGTCATATACTTTAGGAATTATGAAATGCCTGACCATAGACCTAACAGTGAAGAGTGGAGTTAGACAGGATAGATTTTAATTTAAATCAATACAAAAACAATGGATTTACTGGCCTCTTTGTGATGAATCTATCCTTGAAATGCAATGGGATTATCATTGTCAAACCCTTTCATCATCATTGTTGTCATCAATCTCATTGACCAGAAAGTCAACAGTACCAGACACAGTTACAAGTGCAGATCAGAGGCTGAGTATCCTGCAGCAAAGGACTCATCTCCTGTGACGCCAAACACTTTCCTCTATCTACATGGCAAGTCAAGAATGCAATGGGATATTCTCCACTTGCCTAGATGAATGCAGTTCCAAAAACTAACAAAAGGCCTAGCACCATCCAAGACAATTTGCCCACTTTATTTGCACCTATGTATCCCCCTGCATATTCCCTCCACAATCGACACACAATAGTGCACGGCACTTTCAAAATACACAGTACTTATTCAGCCAGAATATTCAAACAGCATTCCTACACCCACAACCCTAACCAGCGAGAAGGACCAGGGCAGCAAGGGTACCACAGCACCAACAGATTTCACTTCACTTGATCTTTATTTTATTTCTCTTAATTTTTAAGAAAGTTATGGGCTTTTCACTGTCCTTGATCACAGCTTTTGTATTAAGTCAATAGGGAACAAGATGCTAATTTCCGAGTATGAAAATGGCCATAACCTTTTTAATACTGAAGATATAAAAGTGAATTAGGTGTCAAATTAAACTTATTTTTATGCTTTATCTGATAGGATATATTGCAGACTTGATTTTTAAAATCTCAAAATGTTGTAACATTGCTACTGAATCCTGTAATTCCCTACTCAACGTCACAAGAGCACAATAGTAATTTACAAAAGCACTCACCATGACCTACTCAAAAGCAACTAAGAATGGGTAATAGATGCTGGCCTTCTGAGTGACACCAAAAATGAGATGCTACATTCTATTTTTCAAATCTCCTGTACCTAGATAACTGCTCAGTAGAAGTGCTGCCCGGCTAACTTAAATCTGTTCTTCCAGTTCTCATCATCGAAGGTGATAATGGTGATCCAAGTCATAACTCTCCAAGATGCAGGTGTAGGCAAGTGTAAGTACCAACTGCTTTGAGCACGATCATAAGTTCTAAGTGATAGAAGCAGAATTAGGCCATTCAGCCCATCAAGTCTCCTCCGCCATTCAATCATGGCTGATCTATCTCTCCCTCCTAACCCCATTCTCCTGCCTTCTCCCCATAACCTCTGACACCCGTATTAATCAAGAATCTATCTATCTCTGTCTTAAATATATCCACTGACTTTGCGTCCACAGCCTGCTGTAGTAAAGAATTCTACAAATTCACCACCCTCTGACTAAATAAATTCCTCCTTGTCTCCGTTCTAAAAGAATGTCCTTTAATTCTAAGGCTATAACCTCTAGTCCTAGACTCTCCCACGAGTGGAAACATCCCCTCCACATCCTCTCTGTCCAAGCCTTTTACTATTCTGTACGTTTCAATGAGGTCCCCCCTCATTCTTCTAAACTCCAGCGAGTATTGGCCCAGTGCCATCAAACGCTCTGTTTACAACTCATCAATATCTTCACCAAAAAGTTGGAAGTGAAGATGTTTGCAGAAAATTCCACAAAGTTCAACATCAATCACAACTTCTCAATAAATGTATGGACACAGCAAGACCTGAGCAGCATTCAGGCAAGGCTGATAATGACCCAATATAAGAGAGTCTAACCACACATCCTTGACAGTCAATGACATTACCAATGCCAAGAACCCCACATTCAACATTTTCAGAAACCAGAAACGGGATCAGTTGTTTCACCATTTCCAAGCCACATTTAGATGGTTGAAATAGCTAAATTCCAACACTCAAAAGAAAGCGCACAGGCCAATCACTTGATTGGCATCCAATTCACCAGTTTGAACAGTAATTTTCTGCCCCATTAACCATGGGTGGCGTTAGAGCTACTGCCTTACAGCGCCAGACCCGGGTTCGATCCTGACTGTGGGTGCTTGTCTGTATGGAGTTTGTAGGTTATCCCTGTGACCTCCGTGGGTTTTCTCCAAGATCTTCAGTTTCCTCCCACACTCCAAAGACATACAAGTTTGCAGATTAATTGGCCTGGTATAAATGTAAAATGTCCTTAGTGCGTGTTGGATAGTGTAAGGGTGCAGGGATCGCTGGTCGGTGCGGACTCGATGGATCATGGGGCCTGTTTCCATGCCATATCTCTAAACTAAACTAACATACCATGGCTGCCATGTATACCAACTACAATATGTGTAGGAGCCATTCATGCTTAAGTTAGTTACTGTTAATATATTATGGTATTTTGTTTAGATATTTCTAGCTGTATCTTTTTTGTATGCTTGGGGGAAGGATTGTGATACGTAGATGGGCGTGTCTACATCTGAGGAGGAGAACTAAGCCACAGGGAGTGTGCAGATCAGATTAGCCTCGGGGATTGAAGAGCCAACAATTCTTACCACACAACACAGTTAGTAAGAACGAAAGGTTACAGCTTGTATTAGAATAAGGAATACCTGGTATGAATCATTTCCTTGTTTGCTCTACTTCAATAAAAGACCAATTAAACTGGAAATAACAACTGAAATTTGTTTTTACTATCACAGTAAGCTCTTTCACTCCGACATTCCCAAGTAGTGTTGGCAATTAAAAGTTGGACATTGGAAAGTTAAGAAATTGCTCCGCATTGGAAACACCAAATACGACTATTTGCAGCAAGTAGATTACTTTTGAAACACTTTGTACTATCCAATCAGGTTGAGATTTAAAAATAATGTAAATGTTTACAATGGATTTAAGAGTGTGAACTATGGAAAATAAAATGATTTACAAGTTATTTCAATGTGCTTTATAATTATCGGCAGTGGAATGAACGACGTTAATGCCCCTGTCCCACTTAGGCAATCTTTTAGGCGACTACAAGCAACTAGGCTGTCGCCACATGGTCGCCCGGGTGTCGACTATACAGTCGTGAGTGGGCTCCTCAGCCGCCCAAATAGGGTAGTGTCTTTCTGGTCGCTGCTGGTTTTTCAACATGTTCAACATTTTTCGGCAACAGTTGGCGACAGTGGGTTGATGCCAAAGAGTGTAGCTTGACTTCTCCTGACGTAGGTGCTGTTATAGGTTGTCACCAGTGCTGACTTCAGTGAATTCCATTGCCGAATAACTACGTCAACCGGCGACAGGTACCGGCGAATTAATTGTCTTCAGTTGTCGCTGACAGGGTCGTAACGTCGTGGGTGAGCGTAGGTTGACCGGTTGTCGTAGGTTGTCGCCTGTGTGGTCATAGGTGGACGTCCTAATGGGTCGCCAGTTGCCAGTAGCTTGCCGTAGTTTGACACTGACTAGGTGGTAGGTTGTTGTAGCTTGTCGTAGACATTGTCGTAGAGGGTTCCAGTCGCCAGTTTTTCGGCGACCTGCTACGACTATGACAGTTGTCGGCAGTCGCCTAAAAAAATCGCCTAAGTGGGACCGGCCCTTAACTCACCAAATCCATTATAAAAGCACCTCTCCGACCTTCGACCTACACCATCTTGGAGTGGCGGTCTCCAGTGGGGAGGCACCGATTCAGGACTTACCTGGACTTTACCTTGTCTGCACATCTGGACGCCCGCAGCGGCGACTGCGGAGGGTTGTGGTCCCGACCACGGGGGAAAATGGAGGAGGACTGACCAAATTTGTGCCTTCCACCACAGTGATGAATGCCGTGGTGGATGTTTGTGTTACATTTCTACTGTGTATTGTGTATTCCTTTTTATTGTACCACTGCTGGCAAATTCATTTCACTGCACTTTATGTGCACGTGACTTGACTTGACTCAAACCTCAACCAGCAACACATATGCCAATCTCACTTGGAAGGACATTCCTATTCTGCACCATCACTCGGTCTAAGACCCGCAACTTCCTCGCCACAGCATTGTGGGAGTACCGCACAACACCTATCCCAATCTCCAGCCTTGATGCAAATATGACCAAGTACATCAATAAAGGAAAAAATAACTGTGGATCTCTCATCTCCTGCAAGTGTTCTTTCAATTAACTAGTTTTGGAAGTTTTCAGATGGCCTTAATTCAACAAACTATTCAGAAAGATAATCCAACGACACCCACTATCATCACAGCTGTAGTGTGGCCTGCCTACTGCACGCACTCAGCATTTCTTCAGTACCAACTGAAATTTTTTTAAATGGTAGAAATCTGAAGGAAAAACGTAAATTGCTGGAACATTCAGCAAGTCAATGGAAAGAGAGTTATTAGTTCAGGATGAAGATCTCAGACTCATCCTGAGATGAGATATAGCATGAAAACAGGCCCTTCACCTCAATTCATCCATGCTGACCTAAGCTTGTCCTGTTTGCCTACATTTGGCCCATATCCTTCCAAACCTTTCCTATCCAAGTGCCTTTTAAATGTTGTTGATGAACCTGCCTCAACGACCTCCTTTGGCAGCTCAAGCCATGTACCCACCACTCTCCGAGTGAAAATGTTTCCACTCAGGTTCCAATTAAATCTTTCCCCTCTCACCTTAAACTGATGTCTTTCTAATTCTTGACTCCCCTATCTTGGGTAAAAGACTGTGCATTGACCCTATCAATTCCCCTCGTGATTTTGTACACCTTTATAAGCTCACCCCTTGGTCTCCTGCGCTCCAAGAAATAAAGACTAGCTTGCCCAATCTCTCCCTATAGTTCAGGGCCTTGAGTCCTGGCAACAGCCTCATAAATCTTTTCCAGCTTAACAACATTTTTCCTACGGCAGGGTGACTAAAACTGTACATAATACTCCAAATGAGCCTGAAGAAGGGTTTCGACCCGAAACTTTGCCTATTTCCTTCGCTCCATAGATGCTGCCTCACCCGCTGAGTTTCTCCAGCATTTCTGTCTTCCTTTGATTTTCAGTTCCTTCTTAAACACAACACTCCAAATGTGGCCTTCCCAAAATCTTGTACAACTGTAACAGTAGTAATTGTGATCTGTAATTAGCTTGTATGGCATCCAGAGAGAGCTAGCCAACTGGATAGAGAATTGAATTCATGGAAGGAAGCAGAGGGTGATGGTGGAAGATTACATTTCGGATCAGAGGCCTGTGATTAGTGGTGTGCCCCAGTGTTGATCCCATTGTTGTCTGTGGTCTACCATTGTAGAAGGCATAATTAGTAAATTTGCAGAGACACTAAAATAGCTGTCTAAGTGGGTTCTGCGGTGACATAGTGATAGAATTGCTGCCTTGCAGTGCCAGAGACGCGGGTTCAATCCAAATTACAAGTGCTGTCTGCACAGAGTTTGTATGTTCTCCCCGTGACATGCGTGGGTTTTCTCCGGGATCTCCGGTTTCTTCCCACACTGCAGAGTCGTTCAGGTTTGTTAGCTAATTGGCTTGGAAACATTGTAAATTGTCCCTGGTGTGTGTAGGATAGTGATAGTGTGCTGGGCCGGTTTCCGCGCTGTATCTCTAAACTAAACTAAAAAGGTGGCGTCGTCGAGAGCAAAGACGGTGATCAAAATTTACAGCAGGATTTTGATCAGTTGGAACAATGGGTGGGGGAATGTTTAATGGAGATACATGTGAGTTTTTACATTTCAGGAACTCAAAACAGGGCAGGATCTTCACAGTGAATGGCAAGGGAGAAAGGTGTGTGTCAGAGATAGTCCACGTGGATTTGCGGGCAGGGTGGAGGTTTGTGGTGAAGTTAATGAAATCAACGAGTTCTGCATGGATGCTGGAGGCAGCTCAGCTACAGTTGTCCATGTAGTGGAGGAAGAGTTGGGGGATGACGATGGAACAAGGACTGTTTGATGTAACAGACAAAAAGGTAGGCATCGCTGGAGCCCATGGCTGCACCTTAACCTTGGAGAAAGTTTCAGGAGTCAAAAGAGATGTCGTTGAGGGCGAGGACAAGTTCCACCAGGCAGAGGAGAGTGTTAGTAGAGGGAAATTGTTTGGGTTTGAGGATGAACTAGAGGGCCTTGAGACCTTCCTGGTGGGGATAGAAGTATAAAGGTCCATGGTGAAGATGACGCAATGGAATGCCTAGAAATTGAAAGTTACGCAAGAGTTGAAGGTTGTACAAGATGTCTCAGACGTGGGTGGGAAGGGACCAGACCGGGGGGGGAGCATGGAATCAAGATATGTGAGATGTTTAGTGGGGCAGGCTTTGGCAGAAACAGGGGTCTGTGGGTCTGCCAGGGAAGTCCTATTTGTGTATTTTGGGGAGAAGGTAAAATGGACAGTGCAGGGGAACAGTAAGGCTGGGGGCTGTGGAGGGGTTGGAGTGTTATATTACAGTTATACAAGACATTTGTGAGGCCGCATTTGCAGTACGGTGTTCATTTTGGTCACCCTGCTTTGGAAATTATGTTATTAAACTGGAAAGAGTGCAGACGAGGCTGTTACCACAGCTGTTGGGAGTGGTTGGGCAAGCGAGGACTTCAGAGCACAGGAGAATGATGTGTGATCTTATAAAGGTGTATAAGAGCATGAGGGGAATAGATGGGGTGAATGCCCAGAATCATTTACCAGAGGAAGGGAATCAAGAACAAAGGGGCAACTATATTTACAGAGGGTGTTGGGTATAGGAAACAAGCTGCCAGAGGAAGTAGTTGAGGATAGTATGCTAACGACATTTAAGCGACATTTGGATAGGAAAGGGTTAGATGGATATGGGGCCAAACACAGACAGGTGGGATTAGTGTAGATGGGACATTTTGGTCTTGAGCTGAAGGGCTTGTCTCCATGGTATAACTCTGTAACAGAGCATCCCAACTTCAATACTCAATATCCTGAGTGATGAAGGCCAATGTACAATAAGCCTTCTTTCCCTATCTTCAGAACAGATTTGACAGTAAGCGCAACTATTCTCAAATCATGATAAAAACAAAGTTAATGCAAGAATTTTTAAACAACCAACAGATAAAATGAAAACCAGCAGTTGTCGTTTGATTCAATAAAGCAAGGCCAACAGAAGCCAAAGCTGTCCAGGACTACCTTGCCAGGCCAGTCACTTACCATAATCAAGACTGCAATTTTACTTCGTGAGTGACTACGTGAAGAAGCCCCGCCTGACGCTGGATCGACATTACGTCGTCGCTGTCGGCAGAGGAAAGAGCTGCAGAGCGCAGCTCCACACAGCGGTAAGGAAACGGCCCGCAGGTAAGAGAGATTTTCGTTTCTAGGGCGGTTTTCAGAACTCCGTAGCCTGGTGGGTAAACCAGGAGGAGTTACAAAGAAAATGGAGAAAGCTAAAAAACAGCGGGTAAAACGTGCGTTCCGGGGAGGAGAAGAGTCGGGACAGGAGATTATTGCAGAGCTGGTTCCGATACCGGTGGCCGTTGAAATACCCATTAGTGAGGCTTTGATTGCTCCACAAACAGAAACTTTGGAGGAAAACCCAGTGCCTAAAAAATGTAAAAGAAAAGCTGAAAGGCCTGATGTTTCTGAGGACTCTGATTCAGAAGGTCCAGAAAGAAAAGCCGAATGGATCAAATGGAGAAAATGCTCCAAACTATAATCAACCAAGGGTCTAAGTACCCAGAATATTCCCAGGCACCATCCATATCATGAAATGGTGCCAGTTTGAATTGGGAATTTGAAACTCCAGTGCCTGGGATTGGACTGGAGGAAGTCTCCTTTGAACAAGTTTCAGGAGTACCAGGGCTGTATGAGACAGACCCTGAAAGTGGTGATTGCGGTCCGGAGTACACACCACAATACAAATATATTGATCCAGGTGTGCCTGATGTGGCACAAAGTTTTGCTATACCTGGAGGAGGCGGTGAGGCCATGGAAGAAAACCTGGCGGCCAATATTAACTATATGGTCTCTCACCCGCTTCAAGAAGCTGTTATGGTTGAGACAGCAGAATTCTATAAAACACCTATTAATTGTGCCTCATTGAAGGTACCTATTGTGAATCCGGCTGTTTGGGAGCCAATATCATCGATGATGCGGGCGCAGGAAATTCGATTTCAAAGAGTCCTCAAGCTGATTTCAGCTGGCATTACTACCTTTGGAAGACAAGTGGAAGGTTGTGGAATGACCAAAGTTCAGAAGCATATGTTGGCTTTATTCTGAAACTCATTTTTTGAGATAAATTGTATGAGGAAGATTGCCATTCAGCCTCTGTTACATCCAAGATTTGCTGGGTTGTGCAAGCCAAGCAATGTTCAAACTCCTGGTTATTTGTTCGGAGAGAATTTGTCTAAACAAATTAAAGAAATGGATGAAGAGGGAATAACTATTGGCCTCATGAAACCCTTCAGTTTTGGCCAGTGAAGGGCTGGCCATATGAAAAGGGGATTTGATTTTGGAGCTGGAACAAGCCGAGGCAGGAGTATGATAAGAAAGAATTTCCAGCCAGCACAGCCGAATGTACACCCATTTATTGGGAAAGGAGATCATTTCGTCCAGTTGGAGAGGTACAAAAACTTTATCCTATTAAAGAAGAATGTTTGGATGAACCTCAGATTGGTGGTAGACTCCGAATGTTTTATAATGAATGGGACAGTATAACAGCTGATCGTGTTGTATTAGATACTGTGTTAGGATCTAGCATTGATTTTGTATAAGGTATGGATCCATTGGGACAGAATAAGCCTAATCATTCTTTGATGTTTTCAGCTCTTGAAAAAATTCAAATTGACAAAGAGGTTAAGAATTTGTGTGAAAAAGTGAGTTATTGAGAAAACAGGAGAGGATCCACAACAATTTGTATCAAATATTTTCCCCAGACCAAAGAAAGATGGGGGTTGTAGAATCATTTTAGATCTCACACAATTGAATACATTTGTCCAGTATAAACATTTTAAAATGGACACATTCAACACTGCAATGCAGCTGATATCAACAGGTTGTTATATGGCTACAATAGATTTGAAGGATACATATTATGCGGTCCCAATTTTTCATAGTTTTTGCAGGTATTTAAAGTTTAAATGGATGGGACAGCTGTGGCAATACAAAGCATTACCTAATGGATTAAGTTCAGCACCTAGATTGTTCACTAAATTGTTGAAGCCAGCACTTGCACTGCTAAGGGCACAAAACACATCGTTATGGCTTATCTAGATTACATTTTAATTGTCAATGCTAATCATTAGTCAGCTGAAAAATCAGTCTCAGCAACTACAAGCTTGTTTGAAAAGTTGGGATTCCTGATTCATCCAACAAAATCTAAGTTACAGCCATCCCACACCATTGAATATCTGGGGTTTGTGATTAATTCAGTTACCATGTTGGTAACTTTACCAATGGATAAGGTGATAGATTTGACAAATGTGTGTCAGAACCTGATTAACAAACCTTATTCCTCCATCCGAGAAGTTGCTAAGGTTATTGGGAAGTTCGTAGCAGCATTTCCAGCGGTAGAATTTGGTCCACTACATTACCAAAATCTTCAAAGGGCAAAAACTCAAGCGCTTATTCAGCAAGCAGGCCATTTTGATAGGCCAATGCAACTGCCAAAGGAAGCCTTATCAGAATTACATTGGTGGGTTGAGAATGTTCCACAAGCTGCTAAGAACATTTTAGTTCATCAGCCAGTAGTGTTTTTGCAAACTGACGCAAGTTCTCTCGGATGGGGGGCTACGGATAATGAGACCAGCTGTCGGGGCAGATGGGCTGTCCAAGAGGATTTATTGCTCCAAACATATGGTATTAATTATTTGGAGCTACTGGGAGCATTTTATGGATTAAAAGCTTATTGTTCTACGTTAAAAGATTTGCATGTCCAAATACAAATAGACAATACCACAGCTGTGGCATATATCAATCACATGGGTGGTGTCAGATCAATATCATGTGATCATCTGGTAAACCAGATGTGGCAATGGTGTATTGGTAAAAATATTTGGCTTTCAGCTATTTATCTCCCAGGGAGAGACAATATTGTGGCAGACAAAAGATCACGAATATTTAAAGACAATACAGAATGGATGTTAAATCCACAAATTTTCAAAAATATTGTCAGTCGGTATGGAGTACCGGACATTGATCTGTTTGCATCTAGATTGAATCACCAATTGCCCAAATACGTGTCTTGGGAACACGATCCAGGGGCAGTAGCGGTGGATGCTTTCTCGCTACACTGGGGGAATACGTTCTTTTATGCTTTTCCCCCATCCTGTCTCATTGGGCAATGTCTCAAGAAAATAGCACAAGACGCTGCTAAAGGCATTTTGGTGGTGCCAAATTGGCCTACGCCATTGGTTCCCATTGATGCTTAAAATGATTGTTGAACCATGTATGACAATTCCCAGTTGCGACAATCTGTTGACACGACCAGTAACAAAAGAAATTCATCCATTGCATGATCATATGAATTTGTTAATCTGCAGGTTCTGACCAGACCATTGCAAGAGTTTGAACTGTCGGACAGGACCATGGATGTTATAGATGTAGCTTGGAGGAATAGCACTAAAAAACAATATATGTCGCATATAAGGAAATGGGAAGCTTTTTGTACACAGTCAAAGATATCTTATCATACTGCAAACATTTCAAATGTATTGGAGTTCCTTGCTGGGTTACACTTTGATGAGCATTTGAGTTATAGTGCCATTAATTGTGCTCGTAGTGCATTGTCATCCTATTTAGGACAAATCTCTGATCGGGATTCAGTTGGGTCTCACCCATTAGTATCCCGATTCATTAAAGAAATTTTTAATAAAAATCCTCCCAAGCCCAGATATACAGAAATTTGGGATGTTAGCATTGTTCTCGCTTTGCTTAAGCAATGGACTCCAATTACTTCAATGTCTTTGCAGAAATTAACATTCAAGGTGGTTATGTTAATGGCGTTGGTATCAGCTCAAAGAGTACAAACTTTGCAATTGTTACGGTTGGATTGCATGCATGTGACTACAGATAACATTGTGTTTTATGTTTATGACCTGATCAAACAAAGCAGACCAGGGAGAACTGGAGTTAAGGTAATGTTTAAAGCATATCCTATTGATGAAACATTGTGTGTAGTTAAGCATTTAACTCAATACATTGAGGTAACCAAAAATCTCAGAGGTTCTGAGAAAGCGTTATTGATAACGCACAAAAAGCCACATACAAAAGTTTCAGTTCAAACCATTTCTAGATCGTTAAAACAGGTTTTGGGTCTAGCAGGAATAGACACTGATATGTTTAAATCTCACTCCACTAGGGCGGCAGCTACGTCCGCGGCGAAGGTACAGGACGTACCACTCGATCAAATTTTAGAGGCCACGGGGTGGTGTAGAGAAGAAACATTTTCAAAGTTCTACAATAAACCTGTTGTCACGGTGCCAAGATTTGGACACGCAGTACTGGGTTCTCTTTAAATGCTTGCTTTGTTTTATATTATCGATTTATATTATCGATTTATGTTACCATTGACATAATTTATCAATTTTTCTTTTGTCATTTTCCCCTGGGATACAGGCGTTATTATTAAAAAAGTTGTTCTTTTTTATGATTAAAGGACTTATTACATAAATTGTAACAATGTCTTAAAATACTATTTACTCACTACTGTTTTGACTAAACAGAGTGTCGTATGGAATGAATTTACGACATAAAAAACACAGAGCTTTAAAATCTTCACGTAGTCACTCACGTGACTCCGAAGTAAAATAGTAAGATTAAATGAGAACTTACCTGTTCGAAGTTTGATCTTTATTTTATGAGGAGTTACGACGAGGGATTACGTGCCCTCCACTCCCAACCCTCATAATATAAATGATCATCTGGTAGTTCTAGTCTATCTTGAGCCTTACTAATTTACTCCGGCTATTGGTTCTGTGTTTTTCATGCCGCTGCTTTGAAGTATGCCGATCCAGCATCAGGCGGGGCTTCTTCACGTAATCCCTCATCGTAACTCCTCATAAAATAAAGATCAAACTTCGAACAGGTAAGTTCTCGTTTAATCTTACTATTAAACTTGAAAATCACATTTCTGCAGTGAACTCAAGAGTGACATTGCATCAACAGGTAAACCATGTTAAAAATGTTAAATAATTTCATAGTTTGTTCAAGTCTTTCTACATTAGAGTTGTTTTCCCAAATACAGGGCTTATTATCCATAAACTACAGGTTTTAACAGTAACCAATTCTAATCAAGGCAGTAATATCCTATTTCCTGTACGAATCTGCCTTTGTTTTCCTTTCTGAATTCAAACAACCTTATCACAGGATAGCATCACATTAATTCCCCATTTTTAAATAAACTTTATCTTTTTCTGTCAAGTAAGAAGACCTGGCTATGACCTCCCACTCTTATTCTTGGCAAAGTACCAAGATGAATCACTGGAGGTTTCAACATACTAAACATTGAATGTTGTGTCATTACGGTAAAACATTTTGCTCATTCATTTTCTTTGTAACTTTGAAAGGCAAACCACTGAATGTACAGTTGTGCCATAGGTTGGTGTCCTAGGGAAACAGAGCCACTAATTGTACCCTTCCAATTTTGGATATGCAAATTTCAAACAGTTTCATGAATGTCCTAGATTCGGATGCAAGAAGCTGCATTATAAAGTTTGCAAATGAAACAAACCTTGGCAGTTTAGTTGTGACATTTTTAGACTTCAGGATGACAAATTGGCTGCCAGAATTCCTACATTACTGCAGTGGCTATATTTCAAGAAAAAAAAAATCATTGGACGTACAATGGCTGAGAATATTCCGAATTTTTGAAAGGCACCATGAAAACAAAACTTTCCCCAAATTAATTTTGAATTAAGACAAGTTGGAGCTCCCAGCTGTAGCTGGATGGCCCACTTTACCCATTTTTAAAACTTTAATTTCATAAGTTGATACATCATTTTCAAACCTCCTGACTTAATGTTGAATGGAATTTTAAAAAATAACAATATAATTGAGAGGTTAAGAAACTTAATAAATATAAAGTCTTTTTAATAAATAGTCTAAAGGGCATGTCCCACTTATGCGACCTTTACAAGCGACTGCCGGCACCTGTGATAGGTCGCCGAAATTTTCAACATGTTGAAAATTCAACGGCGACCAGAAAGACGCTACGACACTTTGGAGACCTCTCAAGACCATACAGGCTGTATAGTCGTGAGAGGTCTCTTATGATCGTGAGAGGTCACCCGCGACATGTCGCCAGGGGTCGCCTGTATGGCCGTGAGAGGTCTCCTATGGCCGTGAGAGGTCTCCAAAGAGTCTTTGTGGTCGCCACTGAATTTTCAACATGTTGAAAATTTCGGCGACCTATCACGGGTGCCGGCAGTCGCCTGTAAAGGTCGCGCAAGTGGGACAGGCCCTTAAGATATATATGTAGCATAATGAGAAAAATAACCATAACATTCTAAGAACCCATTGTGAAACATTTCTGAAAAAGATTTTAACCACAAAAAGGACTATCACAGAATTCAATGACTCATTATTTGCTTAAAAGGGAATGCAAGTGTTATACTGTAAACATATCAGTACATCCCAACTGATAAGATTCAGAAGCAGCAAGCAAGAACAGGGTACACAGACAGTGGGTAATGGTAATGCATAACATTGTGCATGCAACGCTCAATATTAGTCAGGAAGGGTGATTTACTCCTTTGATAACAGCTATGTCAGATGAAGGATTGCTTCAAATATTTTTTGTTCTATCTGTTCTGAAACACATTAAAGGCATAATGTAGTGAAGATCAGATTACACAGAATCCACACTTTAACTTGCTGAATCATTCATTGCTATTTGATTCCCGCTGAAGCTCTTGACTGTGAACAGCCAATTTAAATATTTCACTATATTTGGGCTGGCAGAGTGGCGCCACTGCTAGAGCTGCTCCCTCACAGTGCCAGAGACCAGAGTTCAAACCTGACCTTGGGTGCATCTTTGAGGGGTCTGCATCTTCTCCCCGTGACCACCTGGGTTTCTTTCCCTCACGAATTCCTCCTTTGACTCCTCTCACTTCCTCCATGTTAAAGGCATGTGCCCAAGCTATGCCTGCCTTTTTGTCGGTTATGTCAAACATTCCTTGCTCAAGGCATACACTGGCCCTATACCCCACTTCTTTCTCTGCTAAGTCGATGACTGTATCGGGCTGCCTCCTGCACCTATGCAGAACCCGTAGATTTCATTATCTTCATGACTAATTACCACCTCAAATTCACCTGGACAATCTCTAACATCTACAAGATTCTTGGTTCTTGGTTTCTTGGTCCTCCAAAATATTCCAAATGGAATTTAAACTGTAGGTGGTGGAGGACTTAAGCCAGGAAGGGTTTTTGGGAAGAAAGAGCTACCTTAAATTTAGTTGCGTCTGGTTGGGTAACTATGGTAGGGTGAAGACTATTCCATGCTTTCATTGTGCAGGGGAAGAACGAATTGCTGCACACATCTGTCTTGGTAGCTGGTATCTCAAATTGGATCGAATACCCTCATCTGCTCCTAATTGGTTTGGGTTTGGTGTAGGTTTTGTAATCTATGTCGAGCTGGCCATTTAACATTTTGTAAAAACAGGTCAAACGGTGAGCTTCACGTCTGTTTTGGAGAGGGTTCCACCCCAGTGAATTCAGAAGTTTGGTAACCCTCGCTTCTCCCTCATAGGTATTAGTAACAAATCGAGCTGCCTGTCTTTGGACACGTTCGATGAAAGAAATGTTTTTATTTGTGTATGGGACAGATAATTAACTGATGTCCACTATAAACCTAACAACTCCACTGTTATCTGAACTACACTTCTTCCCACACTGCCTCTTCCAAAGATGCTATTGCCTGCTCTCAATTCCTCCATCTTCGTTGCATCTGATCCCAAAATGAGGCTTTCTGTTCTGGACACCAAGGCCTACTCGATCTCCCCATTTTACCTCCCGTCCAATTCCCGCACTGACCTTTCTGTCCCAGGCTTCCCCCATTGTCAGACTGAGGTCACATGCAAATTGGAGGAACAGCACCTCATATTCCACTTGGGCACCTTACAATGCAATGGTATGAACATTGAATTCTCCAATTTTAGATAACCTTCAACCAACCTCCGCCATTCCAATCCCTGGGCCCCACGTATTTCTCCCCTCCAACCCTATCCCCATCCTGCTACCTTCCTCCCCCTAGCTTCACATCTACTACGCTCCATACCCATCTCACATCCACTACCTCTCAAAAAAAAATCTGCCTCGCCTGTGTTAACCTATTATCTGCCAAGCTTTGTCCCGTTTCCTTCTAGACCCCCCCCCCCCATAATCTATCTGAAGAATGGTTTAAACCCGAAACGTTACCTATCCTTGTCCTCCAGATACTGCCAGAGCCGATGAGTTGCTCCAACATATTGTGTCCTTTCCGTCAGATCCTGTTTTCTGCTCACATCCCAAAAATGTACAGATTGGTAGGCTAAACGCCCCGAGTGTGTCAGGAGTGGTTGAGAAAGTAGAACTAGCCTGAATGTGTGTGTGATGGTCAGCGTGGACTCGGTGGGCCAAAGGGCCCGTTTCCATGCTGTGTCTACAAATTGAACTAAACTAAATTACTTGCTCAATATTCAACACAGAAACAAGTAAAATGTCTCCAAATTACAGCATACAGCAGGGTGATGCAGTTAGTAGATCCACTATCTAGATCTCGTGACCCAGGTTCCATCCTGACCTTTGATTCTGTGTGTGGAGTTTGCACATTCTCTCCTCCAGGTTAATAGGCCACTATGAATAGTCCTTAGTGATTGTTAACTAGTAAAACCTAGGGAAGTTATGGGAAAGTAAGGAATCTAAAATGCTGCTCACAGAGAATTTGTGCAATTGGTTGGTTGACAATCAGCGTGGACTGGGTGTATCAAAGGGTCTATTTCTGTGCTGCATGTCATCATGACTTCATTCATGAGTCTACAACATACGTAAACTGGAATTTCATGCAATGTCCCCACGGGAAGCAAACCAAATAATGTAATATTTTCTTTTGAATTCAAGTCCAGACGCAGTATTTCAGTTTGCCCTTTCATATTTTTTAGCAGACAGCAGCAGAATCAAATCTCATGGCACATTTAGGGTGAATGATTATAAACAGTTTGCAGGAAAATCCCGGCCCATTTCCCTTATGGATTAATTAATAATTTATTGACACAGTGAAAGTCTTTGCCAACATACCCAAGGTATGCAAATAGTCGTCCATAAAGGGCGCTTACAAAGTACCCCCACATCAGGTCCCCCTTTGTTCTCATGGCAGTCCCCCCCCACGTCGGGTCCCAATTGTTCTTCCCCCCCTCACGGCGGTCCCCCCATGCCGGGTCCTCCTTTGTTCCGTCCCTCGGCAGCGCCACTTGGTCCGTCCTCATCCGTCGAGTCGGCGCCGTCATCGACCGCCGCACCAAGCTCTCCACTCTCGCCGCCGGATCCGTGGCACCGACCCAGGCCCCAGCCCGTCGACCAAGGGGCCGTTTTCTGCGGTGACTCGTAAGGCTCCACCTCCAACCTGCGAGGCACGGGCTCTGGCCCGAGGGACTACAACCCGCGAGGCTTGGAGTAAAGTGACTGAATGACCCGTTAGGTTCAGTGGTAGTATTTGTAGCTCCAACTCCAAACTCACTACAAAAACTTGAGCGCATAATCTAGACTAACAATTGAATGCAGTTCAGGAGAAGAACGACAACAAAGTCATTGCCTTTCAGCTGAGACGTTAAACCGAAACATCTGCTCAACTGAACTCGCAAACATAAGATCCATTTAATTGGCAAGAATTTGTCTCTCAACCTTCGGCACGGTGGGCGCCACGGTGTTGGAGCTACTGCCTTAAAGCTCCAGAGTCCTGGGTTCGATCCTGACTACGGGTGCTTGTCTGTATGGAGTTTGTACGTTCTCCCCATGACCCAAGTGGGTTTTCTCCGAGATCTTCGGTTTCCTCCCACATTCCAAAGACATACAGGTTTGTAGGTTAATTGGGTTGTGTGTAAATTGCCTCTGGTTAATGTGCGGGGATCGCTGGTCGGTGCGGACTCGGTGGGCCGAAGGGCTGTTTCCGCGCTATATCTCTAAACTAAACTTCATCAGCAAACATATCATCTGGCCACTCTCATGCTGTTTTGTTGTAACCTTGCTTCACCACAGCTGGCTTGTGGATTTAATATATTTCATTAAATGGAACATACATTGGGACTTCCAGAGACTAAAAATGGTTTTATAGACCAGATTTCACTTTTCGCATCTTTTCATACATCAGTGTCTCTTTTCGCAGATATGTCACAATTCTTTTGGGTAATAAGTATGCCTCTCTGAGAATGTACAAGGCATGATTAGTAAGTTTGCAGGTGACATTAAAATGGGTGGTATTGTCGATAGTGGAGAATGTTATCAAAAATTACAGTAGGATTTTGATCAATTGGGCAAGTAGGCCGAAGAATGGCTAATGGAGTTTAATACAGCCAATAGCGCGGTGTTGCATTTTGGGAAGTCTAACCAGGGCATGATTTTCACAGAGAAATGAAGGGCTCTGGGTAGTATTTTATAGAGCAGTGGAATCTAGGAGTGCATGTACATAGTTCCAGACGTGGAAATCGCTATCAAAACATTGGGGGGGGAGACACAATTTGGAGCCGCAGCTTCTTGGTGGCCGCGCACACACACACACGAGGCTTCACCCATGGGCCCTGTGAACAGTAACATCAGGAGCTGACCTGGTTGGTGACCGACTCCGAACTCCAGCAACAGCAGCTTCGTCCGCACCAAATCGTGGGGCTTGAATCGGCCCGTTCGCGGGGCCTTTCATTGCCCGGTGCGGCTTAAAATTGACCGGCGGGAGCCTCGATCGCCTCCATGCAGCAGTTTGACTTTAAGCCGTGCCGGGCGATGAAAGGCCCCGCAAACGGGCCGATTCATCCCTTAGATAGCGTCTGACACCCGCTTCAATCTTTCAAAACCTACAATGTGATAAATGACACTTGAACAAATAAAACTGAAGCAAATAAAGGCAAACAGAAGAACCAACCTTGGAGGGGGGTAGAGAGAGAGAGAGAGAGAGAAAGATGGGGAAAAAATACTAAATAACGTGAGTGACCATGAATGAGGGACTTACCTGCAGCGTATAAGATCATGAAGGGAATAGATGGGGTAGGTGCACTGTCTTTTACCCAGACTAGGGAATCAAGTATTAGAGAACATGGGTTTAAGGTGAGAGGGGAAAGATTTAATAGGAACCGGAGGGGCAACTTTTTCATACAAAGGGTGGTGGGTATATGGAACGAGTTGTCCTCGCAAATTCAGGAGGCATCTGCGAAAAGAGCAATAGTTACCACTTCATGTCCAAACCCTCTTGTTCTGAAGGGCCGCAGACCTGAAATGTTATCTGTATCTCTTTCCAAAGATGCTGCCTGATCCGCTAGTTGTTTTCATCATCTCCAATGCTTTTTATTTAATTTCCAAGTAAATGTTGGTGCTTCTAAAGAGCGAGAAGAGAAAAGGGGTTGTAAAGTTAACACGATAAGAGATATGAAATATTGGTCAGTTAAGGCGGGTCAGTTGTTATTGCCCCTCTAGATCAACAAGAACAACATTATAGGATTGACCTCACGTGATCATGTACAAACTTACATGGCTATGGGTTAATTGTGGAACTTTCTGGATTGGTCGGCAGAAAGCCAAAACGAGCATTATGTTCTTCCATGCAATAATAATCCTATAATTATTGTCTGCAAAACATTTTTTAACACCAAGGTTATAAATCCCACTGTACAAATACAGTTTTTTTTTTAATTGTTTCACACTCTTAGAAAGTTATATTGTCTGCAAGGTAATATCAGCATGTCAATTTTCTCCAGCCCATAATACAAAACTTTAATTACCCTTTCGCAGATGTTTGTTTCAGCAATACATTTTATTATATATAATACCGTACCAAAATTGTGTACTTTGTGCCATGGCTCTGTGATTTTTAATGGTCACCAAAGCTTTGAACTATCAACCATGAACATTATGGTTAATCTGAAGAGGTAGTGAATCCGTGATTCGCTTAAACTATGCAATTGTATGCAAATTGCAGAATGATTTGCAAATTGCAACACAGAAATTGATTGGCGCACCTAATCAATGCCAACCGTGATGCCGATCTACGTTAATTCCACAATGCACAAACCTGCATTAGGTTTAGTATCCTTCTACATCCTTCCGAGCCAAGTAACTGCCAAAGTGCAACTATATTGGACCAGTTTGATTGGAGGTCCAGCTAGCTCTGGACCATGTCTTCAGTCCTATGGTCATGAGGTTGTCTGGTCCTTTGCAAGCGATCTCAGCCATTCCTTGACTTCATGTGAAGTCAATCAAGTTGGCTGAGGAATAGCTGTTGTCATGCAGGAATATCAAACGAAAGCTGAATGTACTGTGCTCTCAGCACTTCTGGCTGGATTTGGTTCCCTCTTCTCTCTAGTACTCACATGCTGGGCCCTGCTGCATTGATTATGAGAATCCTCTTCGTTCTCCATTTGGCCACCGTTCACATCACATGTGGCAACACTTTGCTCCGATCTGTTGGGATTTTTTTTGGAATCATTTTGTTCTAACTACTGGCTGCTCTGTTTGCTGATTAGCATGCAAGCAGTCCTGCATTACAATTTTTGTCAGGATGGTATTTCATCTTGGGTTTGTTTACCTATTGCTGTTCCCAGCATGTCTCTTGCACTCTCATTGAACCAGAGTTTTTTGTAAATGCTAGACTCTTCAACAAGTTAAATCGTGCCAAATAATTTGATGGAGGATACCCTCAATGTGGTGACACAAAACACTGCCGATGCTGGAATCTATAGCAATTCAGCAGATCAGACAGCATCTATGGAGTAAAATGGAAAGGGTGAGGGGTCATGACAGATGGGAACAACAGGGGGAGGGGATGGGAGAACAGTGGGGGGGGTGGGGGGGGGGGGGGGCGAGAGAGTGGATGTGTGAGAAGACCAAGCAAGGTAGATAGGAGGAGAGAAAGAGACAGGTGGTGCACTCCCTCTCTCCTTCTCCCTCCCTCCCTCCTTCTCCCTCTCCCTCCCCAAACAGCCCATGTAAAGCCCATAGCGCTATGTTTAAAGCCCATAGCGCTCCAGCCAGTAGCGCTATATTTAGAACCCATAGAGCTGTAGCTGACAGCTCTTCGTTTAAATTCCCCCGCGCTAAACTGACAGCGCTGTTTAAATCTGGAGCGGGACAGGCAGATCAAAGCTTACAAAAAGAATCATCCAGATCTTGAAATTTAAAATACTAATAGATTTAATCTGCTATAATTTTTAGTGGTACAGTATAACTTTTTATATCCCTGCATTTTTTTAAGCAGCAAGATGAAACAGCAAATCGGGCCGATTTTTTAAAAATCCGCATTTAACAAAGCAAAATCATACATCCGTATTCTTATCGCATTTCCGTACAAAACTCTAAAAATCCGTACTACTTGGCAGCTCTGTCTTAGTTAATTTCCAGCCAATGTGATAGTCAACATTCTCACCCATGCTTGCAGTTAACTTATGCCATTGGTTGCAGCTTCAGCCAACACACGAGGCTACCCACCCCTCTTTGTCAGTTGAATGTAGATCCAAGTCAAAAAACCCATAAGGAAAACTAGAAATATTCAGCAGGTCAACCAGCATCCTTGGAGAGAGAAATATCAGGGATTTCATTCTAGGTTGATGAACTTTTATCACAACTGGCTAGTTTGATGCAAACTGGAGAAACTGGTTAAATGAAATTGTTTCAGTCTGAAGAAGGGTTTCGGCCCGAAACAATGCCCATTTCCTTCGCTCCATAGATGCTGCTGCACCCGCTGCATTTCTCCAGCACTTTTGTCTACCTTTGTTTCATTCAATGTCGAGTCTAAAATAGCTTCTGAATAATTCCCCAATGGCACACATCAAATTATTCAGTGGAGAAGTAAATGCCAAGTGGATTATTACTGTTTGCCTCTGTGCTTTAGAGTGAGTGGGTGAGCAAGACAGAAGAAAACTCAGCCAGTGACCCAAGTGGGCATGCACTTGTGCTAATTACTGATGAGAGCCAGACTGGTCATGCCAGACTGACTTTTTCCATCTGCGTAAAATAGCCATCACAACTTGCAGTTTATTCGATTAACACCAATTTGGCAGAAACCAAAATCATATTCATCCACCAATCTGTGCTTTGTTTATGCCAAAGTAAAGCCATTTGATTGGAAATCCTTTAAACATCTCCTTTAGACTTGATAAATAGAGCGTGGAAACAGGCCCTTCGGCCCACCAAGTCTGCGCCGACCAGCGATACACTAGCACTATCCTACACACTATAATTACCAGGAGCCAGGTAACCCACAAACCTATATGTCTTTGGAGTGTGGGAGGAAAGCTGGAGAAAACCCAGTCGCAGTGAGAACATATAAACACCGTACAGACAGAACCTGCATCAAACCCTTGTCTCTGGCCCTGGAAGGCAGCAACTTTACCACTGCAACATTGTACCACCTTCCTCCTCCACACTTTTCCTCAACTTCTCAACAAAAAATTGCAACTACTAGTGTCAAGGCCCGCATGTAATAGCAACTTGCCCTGAACAAGCCTGGTAAATGAATGCAGATGCTGATTTGTGGAAACATTACCTGACCAACCTCTTCGGGAGAGGAGAGAGACAAGCTGCCAAATTAAAAATCATTATTATGCTAGTCATATTTTTGATGTACATTAAGTGAACACTGTCATATGGATTCAAATTCAATCATATTCTGTGAACCTACATTAAAACAATTAAGTTTTGCTTAAAGTTTATATGATCAATATTTAGATCTCAGTAGAATCCTGAATCCAATTCCATACAACACACTTTTGTACAAGTCTTGTCTCATACCACAACTTACACTCAGTTCTAAAAAAGTACACTTAAACACAGCCTTGGGTTAGGTGCAATGTAAATGGAGTAGAACAATCCCAGAAAAGAGATACTTCCGATGCACGAAGAGACTAGGAAAAGTTAAAGTTGTTTGCATTATAGCAGAGACAGTTAGGAGGAAGTTTAATAGAGGTGTTGAAAACTGGAAGAGTTTGGATATATCAAATGGAAAGAATAGTTTTTCACTGGCAGGAGGATCGAAAACCAGACCATGCAAATTCATACAATGTGTAACCAATCCTTTACACCAAATCGTCCATGCTAACCAAAATGTCCACCTATGCTAATCCCATTTGCCTACTTTTGGCCATTTTCCCTCTAATCCTTTCCTAGTCATATATATGTCGAAAGCACTTTTAAAATGCTTGTTATTGCACCTGCCTCAACTACTTCCTCTGGTAGCTCATTGCATATACCCACCACTCTGTCTGACGTTGCCAATCAGTTTCCTATTAAATCTTTCAACTCTCACCTTAAACCTATGCTCTCCAGTTCTTGATTCCCTTACCCTGGAAGAAAGATTTCAGACCATTGATGAATGTTGAAGAGAAACCCTGCTAAATAGCAAGTATTTATTTCACTTCACTGCCCATCCAAGGGTAATCCATCTTTCAGACAATGCAAAAGATATGCCCAGATCTGCTAACAGTACACAGTGGCATTACAGCTGGTAGAGCCACAGCGCCAGAGAACTGGGCACAATCCTGACCTTGGGTGCTGTCTGTGTGGAGTTTGCATGTTTTTCCTGCGAACACATCTCAAAGACATTTTCTAGGTTAATTGGCCACCGTAAATCACCCTAGTGTGCAGGGAGTGGATGCGAAAGTTAGATAACATAGTACTAGTGCGGGTAGACACTAAATGCTGGAGTAACTCAACGGGACAGGCACCATCTCTGGAGAGAAGGAATGGGTGACGTTTCGGGTCGAGACCTTACATCAGACCGACTAATCTTCTAGTACTAGTGTGAATAGGTCATGGAAGGTCGGCATGGATTCAGTAGGCCAAAGGGCCCGTTTCAATGCTGTATTTTTCAATCAATCAAACAATCGGTATACCGTGTGAAGCTAAATTAGGGATTTGTATTGCATGACATAACATTTACTCCATGGATTCCAGTGCTGTTTATGTACCTTTCATGAAATGTTAACATCTGTACAAGAGACCCAATTCTACATTTTCAACATTTATTCCGTACTCAGTATAAACCTTTAAGAATCAACCTGGGTGACAATGCTGAGATCACTTTGCCAGTGTTAACCATTCACTTAACCAAATAATACATTTACAATTCTAAGTCACCAGCTATATTTCCTAATGTTCCCAATGTTGGGGGAGTCCAGAACCAGGGTTCACAGTTTAATAATAAGGGGTAGGCCATTTAGGACTGAGATGAGGAAAAAACAGAGAGTTGTGAATCTGTAGAATTCTCTGCCACAGAAGGCACTGGAGGCCAATTCACTTGATGTTTTCAAGAGAGAGTTAGATATAGCTCTTAGGGCTAACAGAATCAAGGGATTTGGGGAGAAAGCAGGAACAGGGTACTGATTTAGGATTGGAGGGAAAAATCTGAAGAAGATTTGAAGTCTGAAGAAGGGTTTCGGCCCGAAACGTTGCCTACCTCCTTTGCTCCCTAGATGCTGCTGCACCCGCTGAGTTTCTCCAGCACTTAGTGTACTACTGATTTAGGATGATCAGCCATGATCATATTGAATGGCGGTGCTGGCTCCAAGGGCCGAATGGCCTACTCCTGCACATATTTTCTATAATTAATAATGTTTCTTTATTATTTATACAGCATTTATCTTTGTAATTCGGAAAACATAAGTAATTTGGCTTTGAATCCCATAATGCAAGTTGCTAATTATGCATGTCATTTTCTTTTCACTGGATTACCCACCCATTATCCTCACCCTGTCTGTAGCCGCTCACTGAAGTTCCTGAACACGTCAATAACGTGACTTGAATTGCACGAGCTACAATCGAGCAACTATCTAATTTGTGGGAGTTTACGGATGCCTTTTATAACAACAATCCAGGGTCCATGGAGACAATTCCATTCATTTTTATAGACTTCAAAATAAAAAATGTTTTTAGGAGGAAAACATAAAATATTAATTAGCACTGATTTGCAGCGTTTCAATTTCTTAAAATATTTTCTCATTTCACAATCTAAAGATTAATTTATTTTGTAAATATATCTGCAAATGGCTTCAGTTCTTTTCTCAATTACCTGCAACTGCACCTTCTGATACAGGACACAGCTGCCCTTATGTTCTTCCTCAAAATACTCCCCGATTTGGTTCACTCTATAAAGTCTTCCATGAATTTACACAATTTATAGAGAACAATCCAGCTTTTCTAAAATAGCGACAAAATATGCTGGAAATACGTCGCAGTCAGGCAGTATCTATGGACAATGAATCAGAGTCCATGCTCTGAATCAATAACCTATCATCAGAATTAGGAAGAGTTAAGGGCCTGTCCCACTTAGGTGATTTTCTTGTTGGCGACTGTCACAGTCATAGCAGGTCACTGAAAGAAATGGCGACTGGACACCCCTACGACAATGTCTACAACAAGCTAAAACAACCTACCACCTAGTCGACAACCAACGACCCGTTAGGACATCCACCTAAGACCACACCTATGACAACCTATGACCACACAGGCGACAACCTACGACAACCAAAGTCAACCTAAGACTACTCACAACCATACAGGCGACACCCCGGTGACCATGTGGTGACAGCCTAGTCGCCTGTAGTCTGCTAAAAAAATAGCCTAAGTGGGACAGGCCCTTTAGAAATTCAGTTGCAAACAAGGAAGAATGGTGGAGAAAATGAAAGGCCTGTGATTGGCATCGATCAGGGGAGTTTGAATTGCACAAGTAGGAAAGTTGTTAGCTCAGAGAGTACGGTAAATCTATGTCCAGAGGAAAGGGCAAATCGGACGCGAGGGATTAAATTTGAAATACCTGAAGCAGAGAGAGAAATAAAGATTGCATACCAGGTGTGAGGTATATGACCTGATTACCTGATGATTACCTGAAATTATTGAATGCAGTGCTGAGTTCTGTAGACTGTAATGTGCAAAAGATGAGATGATGCTTCTTAAGCTTACGTCAAGCTCTTTGCAGCAGTGTAGGAGGGTGATGGCAGTAATCAGATCTAG
This sequence comes from Raja brachyura, assembly GCA_963514005.1. Next base: position 14,395,864 of record OY740784.1, read on the forward strand.
AGTTGGATGGAAACTTAAACTGACAGGTAAATGGAAGCTCACAATCGCCTTGGGGACTGGACAGAGCTATTCTGTAAACACACTTAATCTGTGTAGAGTTTCTCCAATGTAGTGGAGACCACATAGCGACTAACACATGCCTTAAACTAAAATAGAAGCAGCGCAAGTAATGTATTTCTTCACCAGAGTGGAGTTTCCGTGGCTCTGGGTCATGGAAAGTAAAGCTAAATAATTTAACTGTACTGTTCTATGTTAATAGGAATTGCAACTTTCGTGGTTGAACTGGAAGATACCTTGAGAGGAGTGGGTGACATTAGAGACGCAAGAACAAACAAGCCTCTCAGAGAGGACAATCCCTTCGGAAGGCTGAAAGATGAGTTATTAAAGGAGAAAAAGACCAACCTATCATATTTGCAAATTCTGCTTCAAATCAAGACTAATGGGTAGAAGGCAAGTACAAGGGGGGGCATCCTTATTCTGGGTGAGAGGAGAGCACCCTCAGTGTGGGAAGTGGAACCTGGGTGGTTGATATCTCAGTGGACTATGCTGAAAGGAACCCACCGTGAAGAAAAAATGAGATTTTAGAAGCACTTTGTGGTTGGTGGCACCACCAGATGTTCTGGTCTCTACACAAGTCCTGCATTGTTACTTCCATAACTAATAAAATTCCTCTACTAGTACTTCCTAAACATTTTCCTAAAATGTGCTACACAAAACTGGACATGATATACCAAACGGCACATCCAACATCATTTATTCCTGCTTGTAATTTGTAAGAAAGGATTCTGTACACATATAGTATTCAATGTACATCTACAGGTTGATGGGAAAAAATGGGAGTGATGGTCAAATAAGAATTTAAATCGATACCCGTTTCTCTATTCCTTCAAATTCTAACCACTCCTAGTTTTGGTAAAATGTCACATCCTAGAATGTTACTTCTGTTTCGTTCTCCACATGGACAGCCCGACTGTGCTGAGTATTTCCAACATTACACCTTCACTGCAATATTACAACTGCCATTCATCCAACTTGTACATTTTTCGAGGATGTAACTAGTAGAGTGGATAAGGGAGAACCAGTGGATGTGTTATATCTGGACTTTCAGAAGGCTTTCGACAAGGTCCCACATAAGAGATTAGTATGTAAACTTAAAGCACACGGTATTGGGGGTTCAGTGTTGCTGTGGATAGAGAACTGGCCGGCAGACAGGAAGCAAAGAGTAGGAGTAAACAGATCCTTTTCAGAATGGCAGGCAGTGACTAGTGGGGTACCGCAAGGCTCAGTGCTGGGACCCCAGCTATTTACAATATATATTAATGATCTGGATGAGTGAATTGAATACAACGTCTCCAAATTTGCGGATGACACAAAGCTGACAGGGAGTGTTAGCTGTGAGGAGGATGCTAGGTGACTTGGATAGGTTGAGTGAGTGGGCAAATGCATGGCAGATGCAGTATAACGTGGATAAACGTGAGATTATTCACTTTGGTGGCAAGAACAGGAAAGTAGACTATTATCTGAATGGTGGCAGATTAGGAAAAAGGGGGAGGCAACGAGACCTGGGTCTCATGGTGCACCAGTCATTGAAAGTAGGCATGCAGGTGCAGCAGGCAGTGAAGAAAGCAAATGGTATGTTATTATTCATAGCAAAAGGATTTGAGTATAAGAGCAGGGAGGTTCAACTGCAGTGGTACATGGTCTTGGTGAGACCACACCTGGAGTATTGCGTACAGTTTTGGTCTCCTGATCTGAGGAAAGACATTCTTGCCATAGAGGGAGTACAGAGAAGGTTCACCAGACTGATTCCTGGGATGGCAGGACTTTCATATGAAGAAAGACTAGATAGACTAGGCTTGTACTCGCTAGAATTTAGAAGATTGAGGGAGGATCTTATAGAAACATACGGGGTGAAGATTGCAACCTTCACGTAGTCCGCCCTGTTTCGACTAATGCAATCAACTCGACGTGCACAAACGGAAGATCAAATAGAACAAGTTGTCCAACAACTTTAGGCTGTGCACACCACACGAAAGAAGAAGATAGAAACTTACAAAATTCTTAAGGGGTTGGACAGGCTAGATGCAGGAGGATTGTTCCTGATATTGGTGAAGTCCAGAACAAGGGGTCACAGTTTAAGGATAAGGGGGAAGTCTTTTAGGACAGAGATGAGAAAACAAATTTCACATAGAGTGAATCTGTGGAATTCTCTGCCACAGAAAGTAGTTGAGGCCAGTTCATTGGCTATATTTAAGGGCGTTAGATGTGGCCCTTGTGGCTAAAGGGATCAGGGGGTATGGAGAGAAGGCAGGTACGGGATACTCAGTTGAATGATCAGCCATGATCACATTGAATGGCAGTGCAGGCTCGAAGGGCCGAAAGGCCTACTCCTGCACCTATTTTCTATGTTTCTACATATGAATTTGGGCTAATTAATTCAATTTTTTTTGCAGCATCTAACCTTCATTATGAGGAATAAACTGTCTTCTAGACTAGGCCTATTCTTCACAAAGTCAAGTTAATACAGGAGTTATAGAGAGTCATAGAGTCCTACAGAGTGGAAACCAACCTTTCGATCCAACTTTCCCATGCCAACCAACGTGCCCATCTACACACTTCCCACCTGCCTGCATTTAGCCCATAACCTTCCAAACGAATCCTATCCATGTACATGTCCAAATGTCTTTTTTAAACGTTGTGTAATATCTGCCTCAACTTTCTCCTCTGGCAATTCGTTCCAGATACCTACCACCCTTTCTGCAAACAAAGTTGTCACTCAAGTTCCTATTAAATCTTTCCCCCTCACCTTAAACCTATGTCCTCTGATTCTCGATTCTACTACTTTGGGTAAAAGACACTGTGCATTTACCTTATCTATTCCTCTCATGATGTTTAGCACCTCTATATCATCACCCCTCATCCTCCTGTGCTCCAAGGAATAAAGTCCTAAACTAGGGGTGGGGAACCTGTGGCCTTTTAGGCCACTAAGTGCGGCCTTTTGAATTAATCCAAAATTTGAAGAACAAACCCTTTTATTTTTATTAATTTTTGTTCATCTTTTATTTTTATTATTTTTATTTTTATCTTAAATTAAACTTATTTAAAATACTAAAGAGTAAAAGAAGATTCAACAATATAAACCTCCCCAACTGACGGCCACAATTAAAACATCAGTAAGTCATGAGGGCTATTTTAACAATATAATGTACATTTTGAAGTATATCTAATTGAAGTTGCTTGGATGCGGCCTTAATTAGATTACAACTAACTTAATGCTGCATTCCAACATGAAAAGGTTCCCCACCCCTATCCCAACCTGCAACACCTCTCCCTATAGATCAGGCTCTCAAGTCCTGGCAGCATCCTTGTGAATCTTCTCTGCACCCTTTCCAGCTGAACAACATCTTTCCTATAACAGGATGACCAAAATTGAACACAATACTTTAAATGTGGCCTCACCACCATCTTGTACAACTGCAATATGACCTCCCAACTTCTATACAATACTCTGACTAGTGAAGGCCAATGTACCGAAAACCTTTTTGACCACCCTATCCATGTGATGTCCCTTTGAAGGAACTATGTGCCTGTGCTCCTAGATCTCTCTGCTCTACAACACTCCCCAGAGCCCAGCCATTCACTGTGTTGGCCCTGCCCATGTTAGTCATACCAAAATGCAACACCTCAAATTTATCTGTATTAAACTCCATTAACCATTCCTCAGCCTACCTGCCCAACCGATCAAAATCCGGTTGCAATTTTTGACAACCATCTTCGCTCTCTACACAATACCACCCGCTTTGGTATCATCTGTAAACTAATTGATCATGCCTTGTACATTCTCATCCAAATCATTAATATAGATGACAAATAGCGTGACAATCTTTGCTCCATTTTGCTGTTTTGCCCTCCCTGCATCATCAAAGGCCCACCCTGGCCTCTTTCTCGTTTCACCCCTGTCATCAGGAAGAAGGTACAGGAGCCTGAAAACTGTAATGTCCAGGTTCAGGAGCTGCTTCTTATCTTCAACCATCAGGCTATAAAAAACAACAATCGCCAAAGAAGCTCCGAACTACATAGACTTGGAGCCATTATGATTGTCTTTGCACTATACATATATTTTGAACTTTTTTTTGGTGTCTATTATGTTTACAGAATGCTATATTTACATATCAGTTGTGATGCAACAAGTAAGACTTTCATTTCTTTCCGTTTTGAGATATGACAATAAAAAACACTCTTGACCCTTGTATTTATTGCTGTTTTATTATTACTGTAATGTTTATGGTTTACACTGCGTTTTATGTGTACAAGGCCATTCATTGTACCCTGGTGTATATGACAATTACACTAATCTGAATCTGATCTGAATGACATTCTGGTTTAAATAAATTTGGGGCCAAATTTGCAATGGCTTGTTTGAATCGAATCTGTTGATCAAACTTGTTAGATCAGCCGGAAGAAGCGTCTCGACTAGAAACATTACCCATTCCTTCTCTCCAAAGATGCTGCCTGCCCTGCTGAGTTACTGCAGCATTTTGTGTCTATCTTCGGTTTAAACCAGCATCGGCAGTCCCTACCTACACATTCAATCTGTTTGGTCCAGTTGAGATTTGCACAATCGGCGTATCAATGTGTTCAGGGTCAAGCTTCTGCTACTTTAAAATCTGTAGCATCAATCATTTCATTTACTTCTCTAAACTGTGTAACTAAAATATATTGAATTGATATTTGGCACAACAGTGTTAGAGGTTTGAAAATCAAAGCTTTTAAAGGGTTGACTTGTTCTGGTTTTAAACTCAATAATCTTGGCTAAAACAAAATGGATCTCCTATTAGCCAATTAATTGAAGTAACTAAAATCTTGCTGTCTGGCTCTTTTCTCTCCAGGCACCATAACAGTAAATAGATTAAGTTTACTACAACTTCAGAATAATGTGCAACAGAGTAAAATTACATTTGAGTTTAATTCAAAAAATATATATAAACCTGACAAATATTTACAGAGCTACGTCCATCACTCAATTACTTGGCAGTTTACACCAACTCCCCGCCAATAAAAGACACATTCCTTAAGTGTGGATTACACGGAGTCCAGTGTCAATAGATCAGTGCATCCTCTTGTTCAAGAGTAAACTTCCAATCAAGAATGTTGCTGTCATACTCACCAAATTCCCCCTAAACAACCACCTGGTGACAGATATCAAGGGATATAAAAGTTTTTAAGGTCCTTGGGAATTCTAAACATGCTCATAGAATCAGACATGTTAAAACACCCTAGAGGTAGTGGTCCATTTACAAGAGATCTGTTCTCCCCAATGAGCTGCACTTGATATTGGTGTCACTGATAATTACAAGTAGGCCAACAGTCAGACATATATGTGTAGGAAGGAATTGCAGATGCTGGTTTACACCGAAGATAGACAGAAAGTGTGGAGTAACACAGCTGGACAGGCAGCATCTCTGGAGATAAGGAATGGGTGACATTTTGGGTCAGAATCCTTCTTCAAACTCTAGCTTTAGAGAGATCTACAGCATCCGGAGTTCCCGATGTTGCCTCCTATATATCTGCGAGACCAAGCATGGACTCTGGTGACTGTTTTGTCAAATGCTTGCGCTCAATCCACCATGGCCAACTCCTGGTTGCTAGCCATTTTAAGTCCTCTTCCCATACTGACACATCTCTCTCAACACGAAACGTCACCTATTCCTTTTCTCCAGAGATGCTGCCTGAGCCGCTGAGTTACTCCAACTTTTGGAGTCTATTTTTGGTTTAAACCAGCAACTGCAGTTCCTTCCTACCAATGTAGACTTCTCTGTCTTGGGCCTCACCCATTGCCAGAGTGAGGCAATTCTTTAATTTTAGGTACCAACAAACCCACCACCCTCCACACCACCTTTTTCCAAGGGTTCCCAACCTGGGGTACATTTACATCTGGATTTGTACATATTTTTTCTCATCGACTGACTGTGTTTGGTTATGGTATACCGGTATTTGCTCATCATTAGTTGTTCATGAATAAGTGAAATAACATTGTTATGTTCTATTAAAGTTGCCAGAGGTAAACGAGACGAAAAAGGTTGGGAACCCCTGCCTTATTCTCTCACACCTCCTCCTTCTTTCCCTACCCACCTTTCCCCACCCCTCCTTTCTCCTGTGGCCCACCTTACCTGGACCTGCACCTATTTCTCCCCTCCCCCACTCTACGTTCTCCCCTCCCCCCCCCCCCTCTACGCTCCCTCCTTTAGATTCTCAATGTGCAACTCTGCAATCTTTTTCATCTCTGGCCTTTGTCCACCCATCTGCTTATCAATATCCCTTTCACTGCCAGGCTTTGCTCCTCCTCTGGTAGTGAAAGAACTACAGTAGGACCAGAGGGTTGTGAATCTGTGGAATTCTCTGCCTCCGAAGGCAGTGGCGGCCAATTCTCTGGATGCTTTCAAAAGAGAGTTAGATAGACCCCTTAAAAATAGCAGAGTCCGGGGATATGGGGAGAAGGCAGGAACTGGGTACTGAATGTGGATGATCAGCCATGATCACAGTGAATGGCGGTGCTGGCTCGAAGGGCCGAATGGCTTACTCCTGCACCTATTGTCTATTGACTCAATATCATCCTTTCAAGGGCAACCAGTGATCGGCAGTAGGTGCTACCCATGCTAGAAAACATCCACAGCCCCGAGTATAAAAATATATTTAAGAACAGCTATTTTTTACATGCATGTCTTAATTTGCATTCCAATACCTCGTGTCATTTATGAAATTCAACCACATCATACACGTTACCCCTTATGGAAATTATGGCAACAAAGCACAGATAATTAACAATGTGGAAATCCATGAATTCTAAAAATAGAACAGCTGCATCATTTTTCCTACCAGCAAAATATTAGATTTCTCATTTAGGACAAATTGCCCAGGAGTGTTAAAACATATAGCGTAGCACTATTGTGCAAAGAAAATAATGAGTCCTTATTAGTAGGGCTTTGAGTTGGCTGGACCTAATCTAAACAATGAAACGTTAATCATTTGCTAAAGAGGTGACAATGGCTTTGTCACTTTCTTTGTTGACTGCTACTTCAGATTAACCCGATTTCCCACTTTTAACAAAAGATAGTGACACATCCAAAAATAGTAAAACTGTTATAACATATCACTTCCTTCAAGGGCATATTGTCCATGCAGAGTGTTTGTATAAACGGCAATCGACACTTTGTTCATCCATAGCTTAAGTACACACAGTACCTCAAAGGGTATAATAAAGCCATTCACCATCCACAACTCCTCTGAGGCATTCCGAAAATGGAGGCACATGGCTCCTTGTTTCTATTAGCTGCTGGCTAAGAGGTCAACCGTTACTAACCAGTTCAACCAATCCAAAGGGAACACATTTTCAGAAAATAAAAAGTCGAGAAGTTTCCCAAAAGGGAACCTCTTATTCGTGCCTAGTAATGTCGAATTTTATTGTAGCCCGTTGCAGTAAACACCCTTTCAGGCAATCATATTCTGTTATATAATAATGCTGGATTTATGAATACAAATCACAACTTGCCTTTAGGAGGAAAAATATCAAATGTTTGTAATCTTCCAATTTAAAATAAGAGTATAGCAAGAAAACGTCACTGAAGGTGATGTAAATTTGTTTATTTACACATATACAACTCTTAATGGTGCGCAAAAACTCTATTTTATTTTTAAGAGCGGCATGTGCCAAACGCACAATGATAGTTCAATCAAAATATAATTAGAGTCACAGGGACAAACTGCATGAAAACATGCAGGTCATCCACTGTCTGTAACAACACTCAGCTGTAAATAAATGTGATATTTCAGAAAACATTGAAACACAAATTTATTTTCTGAAGAATTGAACTAAACGTTTAAAACATATAAATACCAAAGGAACAATTCATACCTGTAAACATTTATATGGTTTTGTTTTGGTGCAGCTATATGGTTAATTTAATTATACTCTAATTCAGAATACAATGTCATATAATAATATTGAAAAGAAGCATATTGTCCAGCCTGAATAACAAAATCCATATGTGGTTGCAGGAATACAATGTATTATACAATAGCAGCTCACAAAGTTTAACAACAAAAACATCCCCAAATTTCTGGCATTCTCAATGAATTTAATCAACTCTTTAGTTGAGTGGCCCTTTAAGTTGTGGTGTGCAGGTATTGAGACTTTAGAAAAAAATCTGGCTAAAATATTGCAAAGACAAAGCTAGTTGTCCAAAAGATGCCATTCAAATACACCGGGTGTAATCTATAAATGCTTTAGTATCTTATCGTAATAATCTATCTGTATTTTCTGTTAACTATGTATTGGCCCTCAAGGCTATAAACACAGTTATCAATCCATTCCAGGGGCCTGTCTACAAAGTGCTGCTGAACTATAAGTTTGCACCAACCTTCTGTAATAGCAAATGCTGAAACATAGCAAGTCAGTCTCCCGCCGAGTTACTTCTGCTTTTTGTGTCTATCTTCAGTTTAAACCAGCATCTGCAGTTCCTTCTTACACAGTACATTGTGATTGATAGCTCCTCTGCATTTTGCTTCTTTAAAGGGATTAGCAACTTGGAACTTTGGTAAACTATTCATTTCAAGTGCAATCAAACTAAAACCTTTTACGAGGTGCACTTTTTACGAGGTGCATATGGAATTATATGTGATAAAAGGAATGTACTAAGACTCATCACTTCCTGGTGTGAAATGTACATTAGTTGCCTCAACTTTCTTAAAAGATTGAGGAGATTTGGTATGTGGCCGCATACTATATCGAACCTCTGCAGATGTCTGGTAGAGATTATACTGATTGGTTGCATCACAGCCAGGTTTGGTAATTCAAACTGCCCAGGAACAAAGGAGGCTGCACAAAAAAAGGTAGATTTTGCCGCATCCATCACGGGTAGCTATATGTGTAGGAAGGAACTGCAGCTGCTGCTTTAAACCGAAGATAGACTCAAAAAGCTGGAGTAACTCAGCGGGACAGGCAGCACCTCTGGAGAGAAGGAATGGGTGACGTTTCTGGTCAAGACCCTTCTTCAGTACCTATATCCCCAACATCAAATGTATCTGAAGGATCTCAAAAAGGCAGGCCATGACAAAGAACCACACCATCCTGGCCATGCTCTCTTCGTGCTGCTACCATAAGCAAGAAGTCCGAGGAGCCCGAGTTCAAGTCCAAGAACAGCTTCTTCCCAGCAACTATCAGGGTCTTGAACACTGCATAATACTAACCACAACCTTACATCAGCAACGATGATCTGCCATGGACTTTACTTTGGTTGCATTGCGCACTTCGGTTCTGTACTCTCATTGTCTGATTCCCTTGTATTACTGATTATTCCTTTACTGTATCGCTGATTTTTTATTTTTATTTTTTATTTGTGTGTTTGGGGCCATTAATGGGTCTTTAAAGCTGCAGCAAGTAAGAATTTCATTGTTGCATTGCAGGTACAGATAGATGACAATTAAAGACTCTTGACGATACCCCCATCTTGATAACTCCACGGTTTATCCTTGTCAGGGTAATGGAGAGTGAGGATTTGTGGCCTAGTTCACAGTATGCGAGCACAATGAAGGGTTGATGGCTAATTTTTGGGCATGATGAAGAGAGGGAGGGGTTGGGGGCGGGGGCGGGGGCGGGGGTGGGCTGTGGAAATAATCTCATCCTGGTGCAAGCTGAGTAATTTACACAATTGCACCTGAAATAATCACAGGAAAGCTCCCGCAATCTTCTTGGAAAATTACCCCTCTAACTTCTGAGCCAATTTGGATTTGTCGGGACAGGAAACAAAAGTAAAACTGCAAAGCCTCTCGTTAGGATTTGATAAAAATTAATATGACAAATAGCATATTTTCAATTATATGTTAATGCTACATCAATGTAAACACATCAGCTCTTAGATGAAAGGCCTTTTAAAAGGTGCTAATATTTTAAACTACTTTATCCGTAATTTCTTCGCACTTCTGCTTCTGGATTGGCTCCACATAATCCTAGTTCATGTCAAAAGCCTTCTTGTGTAGCAAAGGCAATACAAGTATTCTTTCTGCTTTAAAAAAAAAAATCATAAGTTAATGTATATAGATTGCAAAAGAAATGTAGACTTTACCAATAGTTGATGCAAATTCACACAATCTGGAAAAATGGGGGGGAAAAAAGTCATGCATGCAAAATGCTTCAGAATCTTCTGCTCTCAATCAATCACCAAAGACCAATGATATCATTAAAACCTTTGATCACAGATCTTCTTTCCTGCTTACAATCACAGTTGGAGTGACCTGGGTTTATAGAAAGCATGGAGAGAATACCTCAGAGACAACACAGTAAAATCAGAGCAGTCATCAAATTGTTCTTTGGATCGGAGGGAAAGATAAAGGAAAACAAAAGACACTTTGTACAGAACAGAATTTAAATTGAAATCTCCTATCAAATGAACTCGGGTGACTCTGCACAGCACTTCAAGCTCACATTAAATAACCGGCAAAGAAATTACTATGAAATTACTTTCTAAAACTTGTCAGCTCAATTCCGTTTTCTAAATAATAACTTTTCATTAAATGCTGGAGTAACTCAGCCTGTCCCGCTGAGTTACTTCATGCATTTTACATCTATCTTCGGTGTAAACCAGCATCTGCAGTTCCTTCCTAAACAAAATAACTTTTCACAATTGAGCAAGTTAAAGTTTCAGCTTAGAATCCATACAGATTCTATTAAAACAGTTAAATGGCATTTGGACAAGTTCCTTAATAGGAAAAGTGAAGAGGGATGCATGCCTTATTCAAGCAAATGGGAATAACACAGATCAGTTTCATGATGGTTAGGGTGAGCACTGCTGTACGATTTTATGATTCTAGATAAAATAGTCAGGAACACTGCGAGAACATAAACTGGGATCTCAGACAGAGACATAGACAGTTAAAAATGAGTTATTCCTTCACCAACAAGTGATCACAGCAGCCTGTCATATGACCCTGAAAATAGTCAGAAGATGACAATACAACAGTGGTATGATGTCAAACACAAATGCTGCTTAAAATAACAGACAAAATTATAACCACCACTTAAGATGTTAAGACATTTGCCCCTGACACTTCAAAAGTTGCACGGGATATAATTTGCAGATCAACTCACTTTCATCGGCCTATTAATGGATTCACCAATAGAGATCAATGAGCACATAACCATCAGCATGAGCAGCAATTGGTTCGCGAGGGACAGCAAATTACCAAGACACTGTTATCTTCAGTGGGCCATTTGTCTGTGCATTCACAAGAAATGAAAGAACCCAATACACAATGTTCTGCAGAGTTGGCTCAAAATACTTTATAAGAACAGCAATGTACTGAGTATATCAGCAAAAGAGGTGTTGGCAGTTTTGAGGCATAAAAAGGTGAATACACCCACAGGAACTGACCAAGTGTATCCCAGGATATTATTGGATGGGAAGAAAATGCAGGGACCATGGTTTCGATTTTTGTATCTTCCGAAGCCATTGGTGAAGTGCAGGAAGACTGGAGAGTGGTAATATTGCGCCTTTATTTAACAAGGACTACAAGGGAACCACAACTTGTGAGCCTGACATAAGCAGTGGGAAAGATACTGATAGTGATTCTGACACCAAGGAACCATTTGCACTTGAAATGGCAATGATTGGTTGGGTATGGTCAGCATGGCTTTGTATGTGGAAAAACGGGTCTCATTTATTAGATTTTTTGAAGTGATGTCCAAGGGGATTGACAAGGGCAGAGTGGTAGATGTTATCAAGGACCCAGATGAGAGGCTGGTCTGGAAGAATAGATCAGATGCGATCCATGGTGAGCAAGCCAATTTGGTTTAGTTTACAGATACATCACGGAAACAAGCCCTTTGGCCCACCGAGTCCGCCCCGACCAGCAATCCCCGCACATTAACATTATCCTGCACATACTAGGGACAATTAACATATACACCAAGCCAATTAACCTACATACCTGTATGTCTTTGGAGTGTGGGAGGAAACCGAAGTTCTCAGAGAAAACCCGTGCAGGTCATGAGGAGAAGGTACAAACTCTGTACAGGCAGCACCTATAGACAGGATGGAACCCGGATCTTCGGTGCTGCAAGCGCTGTAAGGCGGCAACTCTACCATTGTGCCACCGTTCCACCGTAGTCGGATTATAATTGTGTAGGAAGGAACTGCCAATGCTGGTTTAAACCGAAGATAGACACAAAATGCTGAGTTCACAAAATGCTGGAGTAACTCAGCATTTTGGAGAGAAGGAATGGGTGACGTTTCGGGTCAAGACCCTTCCTCAGTATAAAATTGCATTGGTGGTCACAAGTTTGAGAGTACTGGGCATGATAACTGGGCCCAATACTGGGCAGTGGAGGGTTGTTCTTCAGATTGGAGTCCTGTAACAGATGCAGTGCCATCCCTTGTTGTTTGTCATTTACATTAACCATTTGGATAAGCATAGATGGCATGATAAGTAAGTTTGTAGATGACACCAAAGATAAGACACAAAATGCTGGAGTAACTCAGCGGGACAGGCAGCATCTCTGGATAGAGGGAATGGGTGATGTTTCGGGTTAAGACCCTTCTTCACCAACATAGCTGGAGTATTAGACAGTGAAGTAGGTTGTTTAAGTTTATAACAGGCAAAGGAATGGCAGATGGAATTTAACTCTGACAAGTACAAAGAAACGTATTTTGGGAAGAACCAGGCTCGTACATGCAGTGTGAATGCTAACACACTGGAAAGCGCAGTAAAGCAGAGGGGATAGTATATAGTTCCCTGGAAGTGGAAACACAGATGGACAGGGTGGTGAAGCAGTGTTTGGCAGGTTTGTCTTCATCAGTTGGGTCAATGAGTACAGGAGTAGGTACGCAATATTTCAAATCTACAAGGCATTGGAGAGACTGCGCTTGGAATATTGTGTGCAACTCTGGTCACCATACAATAGGAAGAATTGTATTAAGCTAGTGAGGATGCAGAAAAGATTCACAAAGATGTTGCAGGGAGTGGTGAGCTTGAGTTATAAGGAGAGATTGGATAGGCTGGGCCTGTTTACCCAGGAACAAAATAGACCAATGGGTGACCTAAATGTCATAGTGTTATATAGAATGGAAACAGGCCCTTCGGCCCAATTTGCCCAAACTGACCAACACGTTTCATCTACACTAGTCCCACCTGCCTGCATTTGGCCCAAATCCCTCTAAACCTATCCTAACCCTGAACCTGTCTAAATGTTTCTTAAAACCGGTGATAGTACCTGCCTCCACTAAGTCCTCCAGCAGCTCGTTCCACACCCCACCACCCTTTGTGTAAAATTGTTACCCCTCAGGTTACTATTAAATCTCCCCCCGCAGCTTAAATGTAAGCCCTCTGGTTCTCGACTCCCCTACTCCGGGCAAGAGACTCCTCGATAAGATCACCGCTCACCCGACTGCACTCCAAGGAATAGAGTCCGAGCCTGCTCAAACTCTCCCAATAGCTCAGGCCCTCGAGTCCCGGCAACCACCTCGTAAATCTTCTCTGCACCCTTTCCACCTTGACAACAACCTTCCTATAGCATGGTGCCCAGAACTGAACACAATACTACAAATGTAGCCTCACCAACGTCTTGTATAACTGCAACATGACGTCCAAACTTCTATACTCAATACTTTGACTAATGAAGGCCCATGTGTCAAAATGCTTTTTGACCACCCCATCTACCTGTGATGCCACCTTCAGGGAACCACGCACCTGCACTCCTAGATCCCTCTGCTCTGCATCACTCCCCAGAGCCCTACCATTCACTGTATAGGTCCTGCCCATGTTAGTCTTCCCACAATAAAACATCACACATTTCTCTGCGTTAAATTCCATCAACCATTCTTCAGCCCACCTGCCCAACCGATCAAGAACCATCTTCACTACTTACAAAACCACCCACTTTTGTGTCATCTGCAAATTTGCTCGTCATGCCATGCATGTTCTCACCCAAATCATTGATATAGATGACAAACAGCAATGGACCCCACCATCGAACAGCATTAACATACAGAGGGAACAGAGTCCAAGCCCATTACTCCCTGAAAGTGACAATTCTCGTAGATAGAATGGTAAAGAAGGCATATGATTTGCTTGCTTTCATAGGTCAGGGCACTTAGTACAAGAGTCAGGAAGTCAAGATGTAACTTTTATAAGACTTGAGTTAGACCGCACTTGCAGTATTGTGGACAGTGCTGGTCACCCCATTACAGGAAGAATGTGGAGGCTTTGGAAAGGGTGCAGAGGATGTTTACCAGAATGATGCCTGGATTGGGAGGGTATAAGATACAGGGAGAGAATGGACAGACTACAAGAAATAGACTATTGACTGACTTCTATTACACACCCACTTACTCCCACAACTGTCTCAACTCCACTTCTTCCCACCCTGCTTCCTGCAAAGTCTCTATCCCCTACTCCCAATTCCTCCCTCTACGCCGCATCTGCGCTCAAGATGAGGTGTTCCATACAAGAACATCCGAAATGTCCTCACTCTTTTTAGGGAACAGGGGTTCCCCTCTCCCATCATAGATGAGGCCCTCCCTCATGTCTCCTCGGTACCCCAGCAGCTCCGCCCTTCCTCCCCCTCCCCCTAGTCGCAACAGAGAAAGAGTCCCCCTAGTCCTTACCTTCCACCCCATCATCCGTGCATACAACACATAATCCTCCAACATTTCCACCAACTCCAACGGGATTCCACCACTAACAATATATTCCCATCTCCACCCCTTTCCGCCTCCCGCAGAGACCGTTCCCTCCGCAACCCCCTGGTTAACTCATCCCTTCTCACCTAAACCATCCCCTCCCCAGGTAGCGTCCCCTGCAACCTTTTCTCAGCCCATGTGAGCCAACCTGATCTCCCGGCTGCTGAACACTTTAATTCTCCTTCCCATTCCTACACAGACCTTACTGTCCTCAGTCTCCTCCATCGTCAGAGTGAGGCTAAACGCAAATTTGAGGAACAGCATCTCATATTTTGCTTGGGCAGCTTAAAACCCAGTGATATGTATATTCATTTCTCTCACATCAGGAAGCCCCAGCATTCCGTCTCTCTCTCTCTCTATCCCTCCCCCACCCAAGTCACACTAGCTTCTCATTTTCACCCAACAAACAGCTTACTCGGCTTTCCTTTATCATCGGTACTTTTTTGCATATCGTTCATTCTTTTTCTCGATCTCTCCACATCACCGTCTATATCTCTTGTTTCCCTTATCCCGAACCAGTCTTAAGAAGGGTCTCGACCCGAGACGTCACCCATTCCTTCTCTCCAGAGATGCTGCCTGTCCCGCTGAGTTACTCCAGCTTTTTGTGTCTATCTTCAGACAGACTTAGATTGTTTTCTCTAGAATGCCAGAGGTTGCGGGGAGATAATTGTATATATAAAGTATAGGTACAATTATGAAAGGGTGGACATTAAAAATCTATTTCCCCAATGATGGAAAAAATCAAATACCAGAGGGCACAGCTTTAAGGAGAGTGGGGCAACATTTAAAGGAGATGTGTAGATCCAGTTTATTTTTTTACACAGAGGTTGGTAAGTGCCTGCAAAGTGCTGCCAGCAGTGCTGGTTGAAGCAATATGTTAGTCATATTTGAAAGATTTGTGGATGGGTATATGATTATGCAGGGAAAGAAAGGATATGGGATGTGAGCATATATATAAGTGATGGTCTGGACATCATGTTAAGCACTGGCATTGGGGGCTGAAGGGCCCGTTTTGTGCTGTACTGTTCCGTCTTCTAACCAGCTTGGTGTCACATCTAGAAAATATACACTTGCTGATCTAATCCTTTGGTATCATAGATACCCCACATAACTACTTACCCGATAAACACAAGCATTGGTTTTATTGGTCACTAAATTGTTCAAATGGCATCTGACAATCCAGTATTTATCTGCACCAGTACAATGTGCACACACAACGAGGTAAAGTTATCACCAGAAGAAATCCTAGCTGAAATTGTTTTCCTCAATCACAGGCATTAAGAAGCCCATCAGCTACAGTGAACGAGATCGACCAATTCATTTACCAAATGAATAAAATGAATGATTCCAATCAGTTTCACAAGCTTACCACATAAAAATTCTCTCAGCAGAGAAAAATACAATTTAGATTAACCTCCACAAATAACACAAAGTTAAATGCGGGTCTTAAAGTTAAGAATGTTTGGTAATGAATATGATATGTAAAATTTTTAAAAGCATGTAACTCAATGATAACAGTTTCAGGAAGCTTGCAGCCACAACAACACTTCTGCACCCGGGTAAAAATGACAGGAAAAGAGCTGGAAAAGGAGACGGTTCCAGAATCAGCAAGTGAGGACAGGGCTATAGAAAAAATAAATGAGAGGAAGAAAAAAAACTAGGAATTTGTTATTCCTTCTTGCATTGAAGAAAGATGACACAGAAACAGAAAGTAATATGAACGGGCACTCCTTCAAATGCTCAGAAGTAAAACTGCCCACGTAACATCCATGATTTGATTAATGTGCCTTCAGCGGTATATTTGAAGCCAAATTCAAAAATCAATAGATATATGTTGTTCGAAAAGACATACAACAAAAGCTTCTTTCCATCTATTAATGTAGGTGGCTCAACAATTTTGAGCTTTATACTTTTTCATCTCCACAGACTTTGATCAACCCCTCTGAACAATTTTCTCAGAAAGCAGTTTATTACCCACTCCATCAAGTGATCAATGATTTCATTAATATGACAGATCACAAAACTGTCATACCATTGATACAAGCTTGAAAGATGATTCCAGTTTCCTGCCACATTTCCACTGTCTGGGATTCTTACTGGCAGCTCGACTCCATTCAATATTTTCACAGACACAGAAAACTAAAAATCCATTTTCAAACCAATTTCAATTAGAATCCGGAGTTGTTATCACAGGTGCAGCAGAATGGGGCTGGAAGTGAAAAAGTCGCCTGTCCATTCTGAAATGAAACCTTATCTACAGTCACAAAGATGGCTGAGGACATCCTATCTGTAATTTACTTTTTATCCTGTGTTAACTTAAGCTTACTTCTGTCATGGAATTCCGACTATTTTCTGTTAGTGGGTAATCTAAAGGCTTAAGGAGTATTTGCGAGACTTGATCTTTTCTGCACGAACTTTGATCACTTCTCCCTACAAAATACATTTAAAATAATTGAAAATTATGCATGGGGGAGAAAGGCCAGTGCTTCTTTCTACTTTACATAATTTGGCAAATTTCACTTTTATTTAAATTTCACGGAATGAAATAAACATCTTTTTCTTTAAATGTGCAGCATAATGTGCTATCTCTCCACCCATTGCATTCCTGGAGATTTTCAATAGCAAGGATTGGAACATCAGTGTTTCATTAATTCCGCACCCAAGTGGTGAGGCTTTTCTCTCATCTCCTCCAGTCTCCTTTAGCAAATTATCCCATGACGGTGGATTTATTCTCTCAAAGACCCCAGACTTTGCAAAGCAACAAAAGAATCAGAAGACTTTCTGGTCCACCTGCCTGGCGGATGATGAGGCAGAGAACAGCATCCCCAGAGAAACCAATCAGACCATTGTGTTTCACAGTCAGACCTTTTCAACTGTCAAACTAGGAGAGGTGGAAAAGAGATGAAAGGACCCGAGATGAAGCTACCATTTATAGAAAGATACAGGATTGGTCTCCTAAGATTTAATAATTGGGATAGTACTCAACTTTAACTAACAAAAACAGCATGCATTAGCCCAGTCAAATGAAAAGAAAGCTAATAGAAAATCCTTAGCCTTTACCATTTCCCAACTTAACTCTCCGAATCAGGTATGTTCAATGAGTTTGAATAATAAATACTTAAAGCTTCCGAGGTCCACTTAGCAATCCAAAACCTTTCAATACAAAAAAACTGTGCTGCCTTGCCAGAAAGAAAATTACATAGAACTTTGTTAAAACAATGCAAAATTTAAAACTTTTTTGGGGACATTAAAAAATCCAGCAGTTTTGTGAAACTGAACTGTTAGTAAGCAAAAAAAAAATCTCCATGTTTCCATCTCAAAACGTTTTGTGCTCCTAACAGATAAAAGCATTTTTTTTAAATAGCAGATTCTGGAATGTTTCCTTTTCACTTTGTTAGGTGGGTGGATTGGGGGAGGGGGGAAGAACAAGGTTGGTGAGTGCAGAACGGTTGCAAGAAAGGTTTCCTTAATAGGGCTAAAATCTAGTCTGTCCCAGAGGAGTTAGAGATCCTTATCAGACACTGTAGATTGGGTTTCATGGCATTCCTGACCGCCTTGTATCATAATGTAAGAACCCCCCCCCCTCCCTCTCTCCTGGCCTTCCGAATATTAAATGCAAGCTCTCCATGCTGCTCACTGCCTTTCTTCAACTCTGACCCATACGATGTGACTCATATATTACTTCATTCTGACCATGAGGCCCATAAATGGGTAAAAGGTTTCACAGCAGCACTGGCTGGAAAACACAAGCTATCACTACAACAGGAAGTGTCTCCAGCAAGAGCCCCACTGCTTTTTTTTATTGCCACCCCACAATGATTTTTTTTTTGTTCCCTCTGTCCTTGCTTCACAGAATAAACAATGCTAAATAAAGAAGGCAGGGGATCGGGTGAATTAGGATCCAGCACAAGGTTTGGGGGACAATGGGTGGCTGGGGAGAGCGATACTGGGGTGAAAATGTTCACAACTTCATTTCCTTTTGGCATGCTTCAAACTCTGCAGTATCAGCTTTTGCAGAATTGAAATAAAAAACTGAAACGTCCACACGCCTTTGGAACACAAGATGATCCCATGTAATCCTTGGCAATGACGTAGATTTGATTACGTCATTGCATTCATTAACTTTCGCATTGCATTTTATTACACATTGCCAAGCCATCGCTCAAATTCACTGATTTTGAAGAACTCCTTTCGTTTCCAAAGTTCTGCTTATTAATGCAATAGCAACACTCTAAAAATATCAGAAACACCAATTAGTCAGCCGCAAAAAAACAAAGTACTAGAGGAACACAGCGGGTCAGGCAGCCTCTGTGGAGAGAATGGACAGACAACGTTGTGTGTTGGGACCCTTCTTAGGGGGTCAGCTGTCCTGTGAAGCAGGAAAATAAAATCATTGCAGCAAACACACTAATATGTCTGGACAGATTGTGACATCGCATCTCGTCTCAAGTATAAGCTGAATGCTGAAGAAACAGTCAGAAGATAGCAGCACATTGAACAAATGAAGGATATTTACACAAAATCTTTCATTACAGGCCACTCAGCCAATCATGTCCATTCATTACGCCCACTTTTCCATTTTTTTTCCTATGATCGAGTATTTATCCAATTTCCTTTTAAAAGTTGTTATTGCAACTATGTCTCCTAGTCGCACAGGCTATGCACAACTCCTTGTACCCCGAGTAGTTTCTAGCCTTTTCGGATCTTTTTAAACCTGTGACTTCTGATTCCACCCTACTATTAATGGAAACAATTTATTTTTATCACTCCACAAAATCTCCAGAAAATATTAAATAGTGTGATCAAATTTTCTCATACTTCCTGCCAAAAAGAAAAGGATCACAGCTTTTCACATCTCTCCACATCGTCCCTCGTCTCTGAACCTCTCAGTTCATGTAAGACAGTCTCCAGCTGTGCACACAGAATGCTTGTTAATTTTGTCGTTTCGTCGGAATCTAACATTTCATTTCTTGACTCCAGGACTCTGCAAAACATAGGGCTAATCAATAAACTCTAATTTGGGCCACTTAACATCACCTGTACAATCTGTGCCCTTTCCATCCACGCACTAATAAGCAGTGAACACTTATGCTGCACACTCAATAATGACACTGAATGCAAGCATCACATGCCAATGTACTTTTTAAACGGAGGAAGGAAAATCACTTTGCACAAACATGCAAGTGACTACAGCTCCTCACAAACAATTACCCGGCCAGCAAAAAGGGAGAGAGAAAAAAAACAAATCACATTAAATCTCGCCAATTACAGAGACTACAAAACCCAGCAGTGCGAAAGAAAAGTTGCTCAATGGTAGGCTTATAAAAGAGCTTAATATAATTCCAAATTCTTCTTCCTCCACCCACTACCACTTTCCCAAAACAAACAGAAATCCAGGTGCAGATGATCCATTCACAAAGAATGCAGTGAACAAAAAAAAACTGCTGCTCTCACTGTTGGCAAATCCCTGTACACGACATCACTTACTTACCATTGGACGTAGTACTGGAGGCTATGGCTTTTTCACTGACATCTGTGCACGATCCCTTTACAATGGAATTTTCTACTTTTTTCTTTTCAGCTGCAGTAGTGCTGCGTGACTGGGCATCCATGCTGACTTCTCATTCCCTCAGTTCTTAACACCAGCGCAACTATAAGGAATAGAAAAAAAATATATAATCACTGTTCATGAATTGGGCTTACTTGAGGAACATTAATTTAGAATCTCTCTCCTTATCAGATGCAAAGCTTCACAAATATGCAGGTGGAATGTCAAAATGCCAGCAAACTGCAAGCATATTAGTCTGACAGAGTTTACTATTACCCCAGCTACTCAAGGAAGGTTTTATTCAAATATCATTCATCACAGAAGCAAGAATATGTTTCAGGAAAGTCATAAGTCACACCTTTCCTGAAATTCTGCCCCATGAACTTAATTTTTTTTTAAATTGCATCCCATCTCACCAGACTACTAAGAGCCTGTTCCAATTATTTTTCAGATAAATTCCAAGTTAAACTTTTCTTGATGCATCAACTTTCACAAGCAAACAGAAAAAAGGGTTCTCTACATTTTAAGTCAATAAGTCCATGTCATTGTGTAGGAAGGAACTGCAGATGTTGGTTTAATCTGAAGATGGACACAAAATGCTGAAGTAACTCAGCGGGACAGGCAGCATCTCTGGAGAGAAGGAATAGGTGACGTTTTCGGGTCGAGACCCTTCTTCAGGCTCACAAGAAGGGTCTCAACCTGAAACGTCACCCATTCCTTCTCTCCAGAGATGCTGCCTGTCCCGCTGTTCTTAAGTCCATGTCATTTGTATTTTGATCAAGTATGAAAGCCAGAATCCCAGACATTTTTTCAACAAAATCCTGCCAGTACCCATCACACAGGTGTGTCTCCGTTTAAAAATTTATTCATTTCTGCCAAAAACCAGAAAGGTGAACATACCTGACAATCAAATCAAAGTTGACACTTGGCAAATTTGCAGAAAGCAAAATGTTATAAAAGTCAATTCCATTCCATCAAAAGTATGCATGAAGCAAATCACTGAACGCAATTTATGGAGCGATATATGTAATCGCAAAGGACAACCCGGTCAATGCACAAGTTTTGAGAACACGGGGTGGACAGATTGAAATAATCCACCAGCTGTGCACAATATTCGAAAAATGTGCTTACTGCTTGGGGAAGTGCCTGTTGTACATTGGTGGTAGGAAAATTGGTAGTTGTTAATAGATTGTAGTGAAATAAGTGAAGACATAGAATTGATGGGACTGCTCCAAGAGCTGGCATAGACTTGATGGGCCACACATAAATAACCCTTGATTTTATATATCAGAATAGGAAAATGTTATATTGGAGAAAACGATTCTTGCTTCTATAAACACCTGAGATTCAGTGCAAACTTCATTGCGCTGAATTAAATTATGAGAATCCTGAACAAATAGGAATCTATTTGTCTGTTAAAGGAGCATACATTTTAAGTAATTAGTAGAACAAATGATGAGGAAAAATAGATTCACCCAGAAGGTGATAGGGAGTTGGAAGTAATTTCTTGGAAGGTTCGGAATGCCAAGTGTTTAAATGTCATATGCACTGGCAAAGGAACAATGTAAATGTGCCCAATAAGGCAAAACACACAAATATACAATAATCAATACAATATTAGTAATAATAATTAGTGCTATTAGGTAACCAGACCATAATAGTGTAGTACCAAAATAAGTCGAGCCATCAAATTAAAGTTCATAGCAGGTCATAGTTGCTAAGGTATTGGTTGATGTTGTACAGCGTTCAAGAGTTTGATGGTTGCATGAGAGCAGCTGTTCTCGAACCTGCTGAACTCAAACTCCTCTACCTTCTTCCCAATTGTAGAAGCAAGATGAGAACATGGCCAGGGTGGTAAAAGTCTTTAACAATATCTGCTGCATTTTGAGCTGGCGCCTCCTATAGACCCCTTCAATGGTCAGTACACTTAATAGACAATAGGTGAAGGAGTAGGCCGTTCGACCCTTCGAGCCAGCACCGCCATTCATTGTGATCATGACTGATCATCCACAATCAGTACCCTGTCCCTGCCTTCTCCCCATATCCCCCGATTCCACTATCTTTAAGAGCCCTATCCAACTCTCCCTTGAAAGCATAGAGAGAATTGGCCTCCACTGCCTTCTGAGGCAGAGAATTCCACAGATTCACAACCCTCTGTGTGAAAAAGTTCTTCCTCTTCTCCGTTCTAAATCGCTTACCCCTTAATCGTAAACTGTGGTCCCTGGTTCTGGACTCCCCCAACATAATACAGCAGTAAATGTCTACCTCTTTCTGGGAGATCAAGTTACTGAACCAAGTCAATACGCTCTTTACAATGCTGCTGTAGAAATTTGTAGCAGACGTTACAATGCAGCACTGGGGACCAAATCTCCCCAATCTTCTGAGGAAGTAGTAGGTATTGATGAGCTTGCTTAGTTCTTGTATCATTGTGCTGGGTTCCAGACCGATCTTCAGAGATGTACACTCCCAGGAACTTGAAGCTGTTGGCTCTCCACTGCCGTCCCGTTGATGAAGCCAAGTTCATGGATCCCCTCCTGAAGTCAACATTCAGCTTCTTGGTCTTGCTGACATTAGAGTAAGATCGTTAATCTGGGACCATCCAATAAAATCATCCATCTCCTTCCTGTACTCATCATTACCCAATGATTTTTTTTGCAGAATAATTTAAAATGCATGGATGTGTATTTGAAGAGCCATGACCTAAAAGACTTTAGATCATGTGCTAGAAGCTGAAATTAGGCTGATAGCTCTTTTTAATAGCATACATGCAATGGCCTGAAATGCCCTTCTGTATCATAAACATTCTGGGATCCTACAATTCCATGTATATTCCTTAACGAAGATTGGAAGACAACTACTTATACTGCCTGCCTGAACTACGCGCCATTCCTTTCTTTGTCCAATGCTTTCTGTTTTTTGCTTCCACTTTCCAGATCTAAATTGGTATACGTTCTTTGTCTATTCTTTCCGTAAGTCTGCTGTGAAGTTATTTCTTCTCGGATCTCCTTAGATCTCATTTTCGTATTTTGCTTTAACTGTGTTTTTTTGTTCTCTCCTCTGTCTTCATCCCTACTTTATTTCTCTTTCAGTATGCCCATTTTTCCTCATGCGGTCTTACTTTTATTCATTTCATTAGCAATTGCTTTTCCTCCTCTGGGAAGAGCTGTCCAAAATAGCAGTGTCACAGCATTCATCATCATTACATCAGCAGCAAGAAAGTTCATACTGATTGTTATCAGTGTAAAGAGCACTCTGATCACCATGCAAAAAAACATAAGGTTTAATTTTTTTTTAATATTCCCGAGTATTTGAATCTGCACCTGCACAGCTCTGATTGCTCTATTTGAAGCCGTCTTTGGGGATACAATAAAACTCAAATGGTATAAACTACAAGCAAAAGAAGCAGAAAGGGAGAGAGAAGTGAGCAGTAAATTAAACTCAAGCAGAAAGGGCTGTTTAACAGTCCTATTGAACTCCTGAGAAAATATCAGGGGAATTTAGGAATTCAACAATACTGTGCGGTAAATAAATTCAAATTTAGAAAGAACAAGATCTCCAATTTGCCAATTATTAATTTCTCCAAAGTCAAGGCGGTTACCTATATAGTTCCATTGCAGCTTACCTCAGCTATTGCTGTCAACCCAAATAGTGACTCTGAGCACACCATGTGCATATTAATTTCACACTGAAGATCACCGATAGTAGCTGCAAAAAGTCATCTGTGTAACTACTGCAAAGGGGAAATAAATATACATTTACATTTTCAGAAGCTGGCATGGTGGCGAATGTAATAGAGGTGGCAACATGAAGGTATGCAGATGTCATAGAAATTGGCCAGGTTATGGAGAGTAAGGAAGGCTACCAAAGTACATAGTGTCTTTTGTATACTTTGATAATCACAGATTTCAGGAAATAAATCCATAGTTCTCTTAAAGTGGCACACAAGTAGATAGGGTGGTAAAGAGGCATACAGCATGACTGCCTTTAATGGAGCGGAGTATTGACTACAGGATTTAGGAAGTCCTGTCACAGCTGCATTAAGCAACATTTGCAGTATTGTGTGCAGTTCTTGAACTTGAAGGATGTGGAGGTTTTGGAGAAGGTGCATAAGAGGATCACCAGGATGTTGCCTGGATTGGAGATTATTAGGAGAGGTTGGACAAACCTGGATCATTTATCCTGGAGGCCGAGAGGTTACTGGATAGAAGTATATAAAATCTGGGTGGGCTAGTAAAGATGGATAGGCAAGACTATTTTCCCATGGAGGAAATGTCAAATGCTTGAGGGCATAGCTTAAAAGATGAAAGGGGAAAGCTTAAAGGCAATTTACTTAGTCCTTCTATTACAGGTAGTGGTAGATGCCCAGAATGCATTGCCAAAGAAAGTGGTAGATCCAGATATGAAAGTAATGTTTAAGAGGCATTTAGATAAACACATGAACAGGCAGGAAATTGATGCATGTAGACAATGAAGATGTGCAGATTAATTTGGTATCCAAGTCTGCATGGACATCATGGGGCGAAGGGTTTGTTCCTATACTGTAAACTTTTTTGTTCTACGAGTCCATCATTGCAGTGAATACCCAAAAAGGCTCCTTGAATGAGCTGTGTGGGTAGACCTTAGGGATAAAAGGGGGATAATCTGTAGGTATTCTAAAGGCCTTCTAACAGTCAGTAGGAAATAGAAGAGGGGATATGCATACAAACTGCTAACTCAGATTACGTTGATGTGAAAAGCTGAGATGGAGTGACTTTTTTTGATGTGCACACCAACGAAACAGTAGGGCCCGTCACTAACCAATTTTGACAAACGCTGAGTTTGTGAGGACACGAGTGAGCTGATAAAATAATGCTCCTCGTTTGTATTCATTAAGGAGGATATCATAGATGGAGAATTCAGGGAGGAGAGGAGCAATGACATTTTGAGATACTTTCATTACAATGGAGAATTAGCAGACTTAAAATAGGTTAAATACCAAGCCCTAATATGATGTGTCCCAGGCTGCTGTGGAAGGCAAGGGAGCCTTGACAGAGATTTTAACATCTTTGCCAGGCCATGGAAGAGGTGCCACATAATAGGGATAGTAAATATGATACCTTTATTCAAAAAGAGTAGCAATGATAAGCATATTAATTAACGAGCCATGAGTCTAATGTCAGGGAGGCTATTGCAAATACAATTCTGAGGGTTAAGGTTAATCACACTTGGAAAGGCAGGGATTAATCAAAGAGACCAAGCAGCATTTTATTAGGGCGCGATCCTTTCTGACCTATTGGATTGAATTTTTTTTGTGGCAACCCAATCTGTTGATGATGGCAAAATAACTGATGTAGTCTGCATGGACTTTAGTAAGGCCTTAAACAAGGTCCAACATAGACTGGTCCAAAAGGTTGGAGCCCGCAGGATCCAGGTTAAGTTGGCAATTTGAATCCAAATCTGGTTTGGTAATAAGAGCGGAGGATGATTCTGAATGGCTATTTTTGTGATTCAACCCTGCGATCAGTGGCGCACCTTAGAGATTGATGTTTAACAATTTAGATGTGAATGTAAGTTCTGTGATGACATGATTATTTGTGTTGTATGTGAGGGCGGAGATGATAGTCTAAGGCGACAGGACAGAATTGATTAGTTAGTATGGTGAGCAAAGTACTGGCTGATAACTGAGAGATGATGCACTTCAAGAGATTACAAGAATGGTATGGCTCTAGGAAGAACTCAAAGACAGAAGGACCTCTGTGTACAAATCCAAGGATTCCTGAAGATGGGAACATTGGTAGATTAAGTATACACAAAGACATACAAAGTATTTATCTTCATCAGCTGGGACTAGAATATATGGGTAAAATGTTTATATAATATTGATGGGTCATGACTGAAGTGTTCTATAGAATTGTGGTCTGGAATGGATAGTCTCAGTTGTGAGGAGAGACTGGGTAGGCTGGGTTATTTTCCCTGCAGCAGAGAAGGCCAAGGCAGAACCTGATTTTACGCAAATACAATTATGCTGTACATTGATGTTTTAGAGCTGGGGTCGACAACATACGGCCACGGGACGGATCCGGCCCGTAACACGATATCATCCGGCCCGCAGGCGAATTTGTTTTCGCGACCTGGGAACTGCAGCCAGTCCCGGGGCAGGCGAGCCGACCTGGGCGCTACAGCCAGTCCCGGTGACGCGAGCTGATCTGGGAACTATAGCCAGTTCCTGGGCACGCGAGGGAGCTGGGAACTGAAAAGAATTGAAAAGCACGTGAAAACTAATGCGAAAAACACCACCAAGTGTCACACAATGGCAAAAGATGTGGCCCGCCATCCGCTCACAGACATGGGTCCTGGCCCCTATACAGAACAAGGTTGCTGACCCCTAAATGAGAGATATAGTACGGAAACAGCCCCTTTGGCTCACCGGATCCATGCTGACCATTGATCACCCGTTCACACAAATCTTATGTTAACTCACTTTTGCTTCTACTCTCTACACACCAGGGTTAATTTACAGAGGCCAATTAACCTACAAACCCACACGTCTTTGGTATGTGGGATAAAACCAGATAACCCGAGGAATCCCATGCAGCCACAGGGATCATGCACAAACACCACACTGACGGTTCCAGAGGTCAGGATCAAACGTGGGTCTCTGATGATGTGAGACAGCATCTCCACCAGCTGCGACACTGTGCCGATCTAATGGGTGCGATAGAAAGAACCTCCCCCCCCCCGCCCCCCCCCAGCAAAGTTATCCAGAACCAGAGATTGGAAATTCAGAAGAAATTGGAGGAAGACTTTTTTTTCACCCAGAGAGTGGTTGGAATCTGAAACGCATTGAGGGAGTGATGGAAGCAGAGTCTCATTTAAGAAGTATTCAGTCAAGCCCAGGCACAGAAGGATACAGGCCAAGTGCAGGGAAATCTGAATAGTGTCGGTGGATACTTAACAGGTCAGCCTGGACCCAGTGAGCCAAAAACCCTGTGTTGTATGACTCTATGACCCCGTGATAAGCTCTTTAATTAAAAAGTGATCATTCAGGACTGAAATTTAAGCAATTAGACTAACAATGAGACAGAGTGAGAGAGAGGGCGATTATAAAAAAAACAAATATCCTAATCGTATTTAAAAGAATATTCTGCTTTATAATATTATTTTGCAAAATTTTATTTAACCTCTTAAAATTTAACATGAACACCAGTTATGTTCAAATCTGTTAAAATGAATTCCCCCTATCTTTTAAATACCAGATTAGCTAGATGAGTTCCTTAAAGTCACATAGCAGCAGCAATCTATGGTATCAGGCAGCACTTTCAACTGAAGTCCCAGATTAGAGGATTTCAATTAGCTTCTTGCATTTTGCCATTTACCTAATCTCTATATTAAGGATTCCTTTGTGATTTCAGCGTTGCCTTAACTAACTTTTTTTCTCCATGCTCTGGGAACTAGCTATAATCTTCACAAATGTGATCATTAAGAACGGCAAAGCTTTGAAACATTCATAGAAAAGCTTCATTCAAACAAAAATTAAATTGAAGCAACCATCAGCTAATTGAAATATAACGGGGACATCCACTTGGATAGCACCTTGCAATTTCCCTTCACGATGCCTTTAAACCTTTTACAGTCAATGAAGCACTCTTGAAATGTAACGTTTACAATGTAGCAGGCAGTTTTCCCACAGCATCTCTCATAAACTAAATCTGATTACTTTTTTTAAAAAGTGATGATAATTGAAAGATTAATACTGAACCATTCCCCCCCCCCCCCCCCCCCCCCCCACACCCCCTCAGTGCAGCTAAGTGAGAAAATAATCAAGAGGTGTTGATGAGCATGCATGAGATTAAGTCGCAGAACTAAAGGAAAATAAGAAGGAGAATGGGACAGGATCATTATGCTGGGAGTTGGCATGGAACACATAGCCCCTCATGTTGTAATGACCAAGTTATGGCAACAACAGGACAAATATCATTTAAACTTAAAATCCATGTTCGAATAGAGAAAAATTAGAAAAGTTCAAGGGAGGAATTCCAGAACATTTATTCTATTGTTTTTCAAATTATCCAAAGGTAAATTAAGATGAGCAACTTTTGTTAGATGGAATACAAAGAGTGGTAAAGGTGGGGCTTTAGCAAAATGATGTGGATGTGGTTTTCATTCCAAATACCTCTTAACCCTTTCTTCACTTCTTTAAAAGGTTCAGATTTTTAAGAATCCCTGAGGTGCCACTGGGCCACATGACCAGTTCCTGTTGTCCAAAGACTTTGCGATGACGGAACGCATCACAGCTAACCTAGTTTGTTTTCTTGTTTAATTTGACACATGTCAGGGCACTTTAAATATGAGCAGAAGAGCAAGTAGTTAAAGAAGAATTTCCTCTTCCTTAACCCAGAAGAACTGAGTAACTACCACGTTGAATTAAAACTCATAGTTTTAACTGGTACTGATCTAAAATACACTTGGGCATCAATTACAGTACACCTAAAAATGAAAAGAAAAAATGTTGCAGGTATTTCGCAGATCAGGTTGCAAAATCATGAAAGATCATTAACCTGTTCAATGCCGCCCCCGAGTATACTCGTGTCATGGCCAGTAGTGAAAAAAATCTTGGCAGTGAACAGGTTATTTTTGATTGTTAAACATTCCTCTCTTAGATGATGCCTGACCTGCTGCGTGTTTCTAAATTTTTCTGCTTTCATTTCAGGGTTTACAATATTTTACTTTTATAAAATGTATGGTAGGTTTGCTTTGAGGTATTCCAGTGGCATGTTTGAAGTAAAGGCCATTATTACTTTAAAACATTTCAAATTGGAATTTCATTCCTTTTGCTCTGATGCGTTGATAAATGCCATTTGCAGCTCTTCGTAAATCTGATGAAAGTTCAGTTCAACATCTGTAGAAATCTTCAGTAGTTTTAAAGACTTGGTCTTGCCATTCTATTAATAAAAAGAGACCACTTTTGACAGTATCACCACCAAACTGACTGCCAAGTCTTCTGGTTAAGGGCATTAAGACATAAAGATAACCAAAGAAATCACATTTCTCTAGCTATTACCAGAGAGTGAAGTGCGGAAGATTTCATTAGAGATTAGTTGTTCGAGGTCAATCTGGCCGCAATATGGCTTAGTGACTTATATTGATATCTACAATTCCTCTCTGGGCCATCAAGTGATTCAGGACATGGGAAGTCTAGAGCATGAGCAGGGATAAATTTTACATTTAGAATCGATGGGAATTTATTTCCTTAATAAATCTCGTCATAATTATTGCAGATATCTATTTAAAACATATATTACTATGGAAACTAAGTTATTTTTAAATTAAAAATGACCAGCAATTCAGTGACTATGTACATGATCAAGCCACATAACAATCAGGAATGCCAAATGAAAACTGGGTAGAAATCATAACAACACTGGATAAATATCCAGTGATAATTATAATCTTCAATGATAATTACATTTTGGCCAGGCAGCTCATAGTTTATTTGGAGTTCGTAGTGTTCAATAGCCTGATGGTTGTTGAAAAGAGGCTGTCCCTGTATCTGGACGTTACAGTTTTCAGACATAAACCCTCCTCATGATGGCAGGAGTGAATGAGAATGTTGCCACGGTGAGGTGGGTCCTTGATAATGGCAGCTGCCTTTTTGAGACAGTGCCTTCAATGGTGGGGAGATCAGTGTATGGATGGACTGGATGATGGACCGGGCTGTGTTCGCCACTTTTTGTAATCTTCATTCCTAGACCTTCGACTTGCTGAACCAGACAGTGATGCAACCAGTCAATATGCTTTCTACCTGCAGAAGTTGAAAAGAATATTCATCAACGTACCGAATCTCCTCAATCTTCTACAGTAAATGGAGGCGTTGATGGGTTTTCTTTACGATTGCAACAACATGCTGGATCCTGGACGGATCTTCAAAGATATGCATGCCCACGAAATTGAAATTGATGATTCTCCCCACCACTGACCATCGATGAAGACAAGTTTGTAGATCCTCAGCCTTCCTCATCTAAAGTGAACAATCAGTTCCTCGGTGTTACTGATGTTGGGAGCAAGGTTGTTGTTCTGGCACCAATCAGACAATCGATCTCCTTCCTATACTTTGATTGATCACTATCTGTAATTCGTCCAACAATGGCAGCGACGTCAGCGAATTTGAAGATGGATTTGGCACTGTGTCTGGCTACACAGTCATGAGTATACAGCACGTAGAGCAGGGGACTAAGCGTAGTCGAAGGTACCCCTGTGCTGATGACAATCAAGGAGGAAGTGTTCTTGACAATTGGTACTGATTGTGTTCTGTGGAGGACGTAAAGGGTGGCGTTGCTAAAGTATGCACAGAGACCCAGTTCCCCGAGCTTGGTAACAAGTTTTCAGGTGATGAACCGAGAGCTATAGTCTATGACAAACAGCCAGACGTATGTGTTATTATTGTTCAAGTTGTCCACTGCAGAGTGGAGAGCCAGTGAGATTGCATCCTCTGTTGATCTATCTTGGTGATAGACAAATTGTAGTGGATCCAGGTTGTTGCGTAGATAGAAGTTGATATATGCCATAACCGACCTCTCAGAGCATTTCATCACTGGTTGTGTCATTGAGTAATAATGTCAGTGCCACTGGTCCGTAGTCATTGAGGCATTAGTCACTTTACACTTGGCATTGGTGTTATTGGTGCCATTCTAAAGTAGGCTTTTATTCATTTTCCCTTCTTTATCTATTCCCTCCATTTCCAAACAAATCTCTGATCTTTTGCTAGGTCTGTCCCACTATGCATCCACCATGATTGGCCTCTGATCACCTTCTTCAAGCTGCACTCTCACTGGCCTTCTGCATACCTCCTTCTTTGTCTTCACTGACTTTAAACTCATAGCAATGTCATTCTGAATGAAAGACAGCCAGCCTCGCAATTTGGCTAGCTGATGACCAAGAATCAAAGGCAAAATAATAGTCCTTAAGTTTTAAATTTCTACCCATTGACATTGGTACCTCGGTCTCATTGGTTGTTCATCTGGATCATCTTTATGCAGTAAAATACAATTAATTACAGGAAGGGCAAATGGAAAAGAATATTGTCAAAGAGAAAGAAAGAGCATTGAATATTGGAGTAGGGAAGTAATGTTAAAATTGTACAAGGCATTGGTAAGACCAATTCTGGAGTATGGTGTACAATTTTGGTAGCCTAATTATAGGAAGGATATCAACAAAATAGAGAGAGTACAGAGGAGATTTACTAGAATGTTGCCTGGGTTCCAGCAACTAAGTTTTAGAGAAAGGTTGAACAAGTTAGGTCTTTATTCTTTGGAGCGCAGAAGGTTAAGGGGGCACTTGATTGAGGTCTTTAAAATGATGAAAGGGATAGACAGGATAAGCTTTTCCCATTGAGGGTAGGGAAGATTCAAACAAGAGGGCATGACATGAGAATTAAGGGACAGAAGTTTAGGGGTAACATGAGGGGGAACTTCTTTACTCAGAGAGTGGTGGCTGTGTGGAATGAGCTTCCAGCAGAAGTGGTGGAGGTAGGATCGATTTTAACATTTAAAAGTAAAGTGGATAAGTATATGGACGGGAAGGGAATGGAGGGGTATGGTCTGAGTGCAGGTAGATGGGACTAGGGGAAAATAAATGTTCGGCACGGACTGGAAGGGCCAAGAGGGCCTGTTTCCGTGCTGTAATTGTTATATGGTTACATGGTTATAAGGTTAAATTAAACATCAGGATGGTATATTTCCTTTACAACTATCTTTTCAACATTCTTAATTACATTAGTATTTTGGACCGACTAGGTAGCTCACTTTATAAACAGTTAATTTTGAGGCTTATCGTCGGTTCCACCTCAGGTATCATTTATCTGCAGAAAGTTCATCGGGTCAATATTAAGTGCTGTGAAAGTATTAAAATGCCGTGGTGGCACAGCACTAGAGCTACTGCCTTACAGACCTGGGTTCGATCCTGTCTACGGGTGCTTGTCAGTATGGGGTTTGTACGTTCTCCCCGTGACCTACATGGGTTTTCTCCGAGATCTTCGGTTTCCTCCCACACTCTAAAGACGTACAGGTTTGTAGTTTAATTGGCATGGTATAAATGTAAAACTGTTCCTCGTGTGTGTAGGATAGTGTTACTGTCACTGGTCAGTGTGGACTCGGTGAGCCGAAGGGCCTGTTTCCGCGCCGTATCTCTAAACTGTGTACAATAGTGGATATCTATCACTACATCAAAGACCACCTTCATAGTGGCCTTGTTCCAATTTAACTGTAATTAAACAGCATCTTGAGTGAATAGGCATTTTTATAGCAAAGAAATGGATTGGGAAAGGTTACACCTTAACCATGCCATCTACTCCCAGCAACCTTTTGATTGCTTTGTGTTTCAAAAGAGAGGGTCTCCATCACCATGACAAAGAGCAGAGGTGAAGTCACAAATCAAGTATCCAGTCTCTCAAGCAGGAATACTACTTTGGGGACGTTCCCACAACGTTCTTTGAATGCTGTTCAATCTCGGCATACAGATGAATATGCCATTATCCAAACAAGAGAAATCACAGAGCACTGCACCTTTTGATTTTGCACAGCTGCCTTCAAATTACATGACTGCCACCCTCCAACATTTTACTTAAGATCTCATTCTGAATTTGCATCCTTTTTTTCTGAAAAGGAAGGAATCAAGTGCATTCATTGGTTAATGAGGTGCAAGTGCTCCGAGTTAATGCAAAGGAACAAAAAAAGGGGTCCGTGTGAAGGAGCCTTCAATAGAAACACTGAAGTATATTCAGAGACCGATCAGAAGGGCAAATTCAACCATTCTAACTCGCTTGTCTTCAAACAGATTTGTAGTTTTATCAAATAACAAAGAAATGCATAACCTTCAAGGGCACTTGGTTGATCATGCCCTGAATTATTCGTGAGGCATGAATACTTTAATGTAGGTTCGCAAATGATACTACCTTTGCCATTTGAAACAAAATACTAACCAAATGAATCGGCTATTTTACTTCTGGTTGAAAGAGCTACAAATATAGAGTGGGGTCTTAAGGGAAACTGGAGAGCAACAATCTTGTGATTTTAAAGGATGATGTGTTTAATTAAAAAAAATATGTAATCCCTGTGAATTCATAATGACGCATGTATAATTAGGCCATGAAACGTAAAATGTAACCCCTTCCCCGTGTCCAATTTATCACACCGCCATGGCAAAATATCCTCCTCGGAGCTGGATAGTTCATCTATCTGGCCTTTCTGATCTTACCTTTGCCCATTAATCCCCTTCTCCTATGTATTCCTTTATTTTAGCTTCTAATTTCCTGTGTGTGCTATTTATTAACAGATTTGAAAGAAATGGATCAACACCAATATTAAATGGACAAAAATAAATGCCTTAGTTCAAGAGTTGCAAGACTCAGAGCTTAGTTCAAAAACTGACTATATCTGCATCTAAGATCTTGGAAATGCCGCAAAATGAACATAACTCAGAGATATTCCTTGCTAAAGTCTACTAATACCTATTTGGCTTTATTGCTTATTTCACCAAAACGTAACGGTTAAATATCCTGCATCATTTCTATACAATCATGAGTGAATAGTACATGTCCATATTAAATGTAATGAATTGTGAAGGAAGGTCTTTTTGTGAGCATAACTCTATAGATATTGTGTAAAATCTGTATTATTGTCCAGTCCTGAGCAATGAAATTGAGAGGTAAAGACACATTAAAAAAATGTGTAACTCAGTGGGACAGGCAGCATCTCTGGAGAGAAGGAATGGGTGACATTTCGGGTCGAGACCCTTCTTCAGACTAATGTCAGGGGAGTGGGCGGGACAGAGCTAGAATGTAGTCGGAGACAGTAAGACTCGGGGGAGAGCTGGGCAGGGGAGGGGATGGAGAGAGAGGGAAAGCAAGGGCTATTTGAAGTTAGAGAAGTCAATGTTCATATCGCTGAGGTGTAAGCTTGAGGTAATATGAGGTACTATTCCGCCAATTTGCTCTGGGCCTCACTCTGACAATGGAGGAGGCCCAGGACAGAAAGGCAAAGGCGCATGTTGAGTTCTTACACATTCAACAGCTGCAAGTTTCATCTTTTTCACGGTATGATCAAAATCACTTCATAATGTCACACAGATTCTCTGACAATTGCCACAACCAAGCACAACACCCATTTTTTTTTCTAAACAGCGTTTTCTATACAACCTCCCTGTGAAAACAATGCATTGTTTGTGCATGTATTAACTAACCTGGTCTTCTGCTGCCTCATGCATCATGCCTCTAGAAATCTGGTTGCAATTATCATTTAAATAAGGAGCAAATCATTCTGCACAATACAACATCAAAGAGAGAATCATGTTGCTGATATTCACACAACAACCTACAAGAATAAGAAACAGAGTGGAGCTGGTAATACTTTCCGAGAGTAGACACAAAATGCCGGAGTAACTCAGCGGGACAGGCAGCATCTCTGGAGAAAAGGAATGGGTGACGTTTCGGGTCGAGAACCGGGTCAGAAAGAAAGGGCTATCTGAAGTTAGAGAAGTCACTGTTCATGCCGCTGGGGTGTAAACTTTCCAAGCAAAATATGAGGTGCTGTTCCTCCAATTTTTCACTGGGCCTCACTCAGACAGTGGAGGAAGCCCAGGACAGAAAGGTCAGATTGGGAATGGGAGGGGGAGCTGAAGTGCTGAGCCACCGGGAGATCAGCTAGGTTAAGGCGGACTGAGCGGAGGTGTTCAGCGAAACGATCGCCGAGCCTGCGCTTGCTCTCGCCGATGTTGAGAAGTTGACACCTGGAACAGCGGATACAGTAGATGAGGTTGGAGGAGGTGCAAGTGAACTTCTGCCTCACCTGGAAAGACTGTTTGGGTCCTTGGATGTGTCGAGGGGGGAGGTAAAGGGGCAGGTGTTGCATCTCCTGCAGTTGCAGGGGAAAGTACCCGGGGAGGAGGTAGTTTGAGTGGGAAGGGACGAGTTGACCAGGGAGTTTCGGAGGGAACAGTCTCTGAGGAAAGCAGCAAGGGGTGGAGATGGGAAGATGTGGCCAGTAGTGGGATCCGGTTGGAGGTGGCGAAAATGTTGGAGGATCATATGCTGTATGCGACGGCTGATGAGGTGGAAGGTGAGGACAAGGGGGACTCTTGTAACGAATAGGGGGAGGGGGAGTACGAGGAGACCCTAGTGAGAGCCTCATCGATAATGGAAGAGGGGACCCCCGTTCGCTAAAGAATGAGGACATCTCCGATGCCCTGGTTTGGAACATCTCATCCTGGGCGCAGATGCGGCATAGATGGAGGAATTGGGAGTAGGGGATAGAGTCTTTACAGGAAGCAGGTTGGGAAGAAGTGTAGTCAAGATAGCTATGGGAGTCAGCTGGTTTGTAGTAGATGTCGGTCAATAGTTTGTTTCCTGGTTCGAGAATACTTTCCGAGAAACTGTTTTGCAAAAGTCATTGATTAGTTCTGCTGAAATGATAAAGAGCTCCCATGGAATGTTTTCACACCATGCACTTTTACTGAAGGACTAACCCTGTATCAACATAATTAGTCCTAAAGGAAAGAGATACTTAGCTCTGCTTCATCTTTTATTATACAGTCAGTACAACTTGGGAACAGGTCCTTCAACACAACATTTCCGTGCTGACCAAGTTGGCATCTGGGCTAGTCTCATTTGCCCATTTGGCCCACAGCCTTCTAAAACCTTCTTCCATAGCGAGAGCATTTGAGTATAGGAGCAAGGAGGTCCTACTGCAGTAGTACAAGGCCCTGGTGAGACCACACCTGGGGTATTGTGTGCAGTTTTAGTCTCCTAATTTGAGGAAGGACATTCTTGCTATTGAGGGAGTGCAACGTAGATTCACAAGGTTAATTTCCAGGATGGCGGGACTGACATATGAAGAAAAAATGGATCGACTGGGCTTATATTCACTGGAATTTGGAAGGATGAGAGGGGATCTTATAGAAACATATAACATTCTTAAGGGACTGAACAGGCTAGATGCGGGGAAAAATGTTCCTGATGTTGCTGGAGTCCAGAACCAGGGAATTACAGTTTAAGAATAAGGGGTAGGCCATTTAGGACTGAGATGAGAAAAAACTTTTTTACCCATAGAGTTGTGAATCTGTGGAATTCTCTGCTACAGAAGGCAGTGGAGGCCAATTCACCGGATGTATTCAAGAGAGAGTTAGATATAACTCTTAGAGCTAACGGAATCAATGGATATGGGGAGAAAGTGGGAACAGGGCCAGATGTTGGATGATCAGCCAGGATCATATTGAATGGCGGTGCTGGCCGAATGGCCTACTCCTGCACCTATTCTCCATGTTTCTAAACCCTTCATAATTACAATTCATTTGCCCATCTTCCCAGCTGATCTAGATCCTGTTGTAAACGTTGACTTTTTTTTTAACAGTCCGCTAAACCACTAATTTTAGGGTCATCTGCAAACCTACTTTGTTTGCTAATTAACTGCAATTTTCTCTGAGTTCGTCAGTGAAGTTGCAAGAGTTTGCACCACCATCACCACCTTGTTGTAGTGACATCTGCTTAGCTCAGTTGAAAAACATACTAGTTTTCAAACATAATCTTCCAAGGAGTGATCTTTCTTTGGTACTAAAATATAATTACATAGTAGCACAGATAATTCTGCTATTACGCTAGTTGCATTCCAAAAATACCTGTTGTTTTAGAAAATAGTGTTGTAAAAGCTGAGACAATGGGGAAAAGAGGGCAAGGGGCAATGGGGTCCAAGAGAATTTCAGACACGCAATAACAATGTTATTTTTCCCTGCAGGATTTTCAAAATAAGGTTGTTTTTAATATCTATAAATCATTTTTTGTTACTAAAACCGTTATGGTGAAACCTTTATTCTTTGATTGTTTAATGGAGTAATATTACCCAAGTGTCGATAGAAGCAATCGCTTGTCAATTACAATGGGCTACAACAGTGAAAGAAGCAGCTGAGTTGTAAAGAGACAATGGTAACAATTTACTGCGAGGAGGCTACAGGGAAACTTTTTTTTTCCCCCATGACAGCTTTTTTTCTTCCTGCCAATTTGCAAACTTTATAACCAATTAGGCTTGCGTAATACAAATAAGGTTCCCTAATTAATCGATCATGTTAGATCCAATTTGTTCTATAGCAGAAATCTACGTGTACTATTACACACAAAACTAAAAACACTTAGGGGATATACTGGACAACAGGCAGCAAAAGATTTAGTCTTCCATCTCATCAATTCTGGGTATTAATGTCAGAATGTAGGAGATACATCAGAGTGTAGGAGGAATGTCGATTGACTGATTGAATGGAGCCAGAACAACAACCTTACTCTCACCATCAGTAAAACCAAGGAACTGATTTTTCTTTTTTTGAAGAGGAAGGATTTATCTTGCGCAAGTTAGATCCACAAACCTATCTTCATCAACAGGTTGGCGATCAAGAGAGTCAACAACTTGAAGTTCCTAGGCACTGAACTCAGAAGATTTGTCCTGGGACCAGTACATTGAAGCAACCATAAAGAAAGCCATCAATGCCTTTACTTCCTTAGAAGATTGAGGAGATTCAATATGTCGACGAATACTCTCTTGAACCTCAACAGGTGTACGGTAGAAAGCGCATTGACTGGTTGCATCATAGTCTGGTTAGCAACTTGAGTGTCCAGCAACAAAGGAGATTACATAAAGCGGTGGATACCGTCCAGTACGTCACTGGTACTGACCTCTCTACTGTCGAAGGGATCTATAGGAGGTGCTGCCTCAAAGAGGTAGCCGGCCACACCACCCTGATCACACACTAATTTCACTCCTGCCATCAGGAAGAATGTATCGGAGTCTGAAAACTGTGACCTCTGGGTTGAAGAACAGCTTCTTCCCAACAATCATCAGATTCTTGAATACTACATACACTAGAGCTCTGTGAACATAAACTGTCTTGTTTCCACTATGGACTTCTGTCTTTTTTTGCACTAATATTAGGGTTTTTAATTTATTGAACTTTTGTTTATTATGTTGTCTACAAGTAGCGTGTTTACAGACACGTTATGTTGTTGCAAGAAATAATTTCATTGTTCAGTTTTCAGTGCATATAATAATTAGATATTCTAATCATTTGCAGGACCATGTTACTCATAAATTGGCTGCCTTGTTGCCTTTGGTTATTGCAGAGTGAAATGTCCTAAATGAATTAATATGCTTCTAAATTTGCTTGATTATTTTTCATACGAGCTGCAATTTTTCAGCCAATGAAAATTCCTCCCACTTTGCTGCTTGAACATGCTGTTCTCTTCAGATGTTTAACGTTAAATGGCTCCACAATGAGGTGGTGAAATCACAGGCCAAATATTGCTGGGTCTGGGGACCTTCACTAAAATATTTGTGCCAACAATTTCTGGAAGTGCAAGATAATAGATAATGTTAACAGTCACAAAGTGAAAAGCAGTATATTTACCCCACTGGGCAACCCAAGAACAAGGGACAATTATAATAATCATCGACAAATGAAGTGCACAAAAATGTCTGACAGGTGTCAGAGGTTATGGGGAGAAGGCAGGAGAATGGAGTTAGGAGGGGGAAATAGATCAGCCATGATTGAATGGCGGAGTAGACTTGATGGGCCAAATGGCATAATTCTACTCCTATTCCTCATGTAAAAAAAAGGAAAGAAAGACTGATTTGAAGAGGAACAGATGAGAAAGGAATGCAAATCAAAATGTTTTAGACTTAAGATTAGTATACTGTGCACAGAAATGAGATTCAACAATATATATGTACCCTTTTGGGTAAGAGGCACAATTTGGTATTGAATTAACAATCATCACATGATTAAATGCTATGTGCTTTTAAGTATCAGTCCTAGTCTGCAGTGAATTCAAGCAGTCAATAAGATACAAATTCTTCACTTTCTTAAAAGTATTGGGGTGACTAAGGGCAATATAAAATGTATTTAAAAAAACAAGTCCTTATTTTACAATTTCTATCTTCAGGGATTAATCCTGGTTCAATGATGGCAGAAGGCTATGCCAGGTCCAACGGCAGGCATACCAAAAAATGATCAGGTGCCAATCTCATAAAAATGCAACACAGGACCATATGCCACAGGACAGAGTTTAGTGATTTTACACAACATAAATCAAGCAGTGTGCAACAGTCCGACCACATGTAGTCATAAATAGTGGTGAACAAGTAACAGGAATCAACAGCTGAGAATTTTTCCAACCTATAAAATGGAAAGTGTAGGAAGGAACTGCCGATGTTAGTTTAAACTGAAGATAAACACAAAGCTGGATCAGCTAATGTAGCGGGTCAGACAGCACCTCTTGAGAAAATGAATAGGTGACATTTCGGGTCGAGACTCTTGTTCACGTCACACCTTTCCTTTCTCCGGAGATGCTGTCCGACCCGCTGAGTTACTCCAGCTTTTTGTGTTAATAAAATAGAAGGGTCCAGCATGTGCTTGTTAAACATGAGGCTGAAGAATTCACAACCACATTCGATCAGAAGATGATCTCTCAGCTTCCTCCTGAGATTCTTATCACCATGAAGCCAATCTGTAACCAACTCAATTCACTCCAAGTAATATTAAGAAAGTTCTGCTCTGGAAATGGTAAAGGCTATGGGGCCAGACATCATCCCAGCTGTAGTACTGGAGCCCCGAGCTTCAGAGCTATCTGCACCTCAACCCGAGCTGCTCCTGTAATTATAATACTGGCATCTATCCAACAATATAGCAAATTGACATGATATATCCAGTTCACAGAATCAATCCAGCTTATTACTCTCCAATTGGTATACTCTCAATCATCAGAAAAAGTGATAAAAGCTGCCATCAACAATGCTTTCAAGTGACACTTAATCACTAATGAAAATGCTCACCAATGTCCAGTTTGAGTTACACTAGGTTCATTCCATTCCAGATCTCATCACAGCATTGATCCAAAGAGGTACCAAAGAGCTGAAAACTGGAGACGAGGGGAGTTGACTGGCCTGGACCAAGTGTGGCATCACCCGGTTTGTAGCAAAACTGAAGTCAATAAGCATCAAAGACAAAACATTCCAATGGTTGAAGACACATCTCACACAAAAGAAAAAGATTATGCCCGTCAGAGGTCCATCAGCCCACCCCAAGAACATCATGGCAGAGAATATATCTGGTAGCATCTTGAGCTACTTTATCAATGACCTTACTCCGATCTCAAGGTCAGAAGTGATAATTCTGTTGATGATTGCACAAAGTATTTTTCCATTTGTAATTCCTCATTAAATGAAGCAGGCCATGCTTACACACAGCAAGACCCAGACAATATTCAGTGGGCTGATAAATGACAAATAACTTTCATGTCAAAAGTGTCAGGCAAAGGCCATCTCTATAAATAGAAGGAAGAATCTAACTACATATTGCTGCATCCCAACCACTGACCAGATACTTAATTCGACCAACCTTGTAAATATTGCAGCCACATATGCAGATCAGTGGCCAGATATCCTGAGGCAAGTGACTTATCTCCTAACGTTCATGTTTTTTTTTTCCACCAACAAGTTAGGATTGCTGTGGATTAACACCACCACCCCCCCCCCCCCCCCCCCAAGCCCCAACCACACACATTTGTTGAATGATTGAACCTTACTGAGATCTTAGCAGCCCACTTGACTGAGACTGCACCAGCCCCAAAAATTAATTCTCTCATCGCCAGCAAACAGTGGCTGCAATGCGTAGCATCAGCAAAATGAACTGCGTTTACTTGCCAAGGCTTTTCCGACAACACTTTGTAAAATCACGGACAAGAGCATCAGGCACATAAGAACACCGTCACCTGGAGTTTAACAGTTAACTCGCACATTATCCTGACTTGGAAACATGTCACTAGTCCTTCATCATCATTCAGACTAAATCCTAGAATCTCTCCCATATAGCTGGATGGAGTGCTTTCACCAGAAGGACTGCAGCGGTTCAAAGTATCAGATCATCCCCACCTTCTCAAGGACAGTGGGGATGAACAATAAATGTCCAGATTCTGGAAAATTAAAGAATAAAATGGCACTACAACGTAAACCTCACGCAACTGAATCATCCTACCATAACCAGAGAACAGTGCTGAACGATTATCTATTCTTTGGTGACCCTCGGATAATCCTTGATCGGACTTTGCTGGCTTTACCTTGCACTAAACGTTAG
Organism: Raja brachyura; assembly: GCA_963514005.1. The sequence goes on from OY740784.1 coordinate 14,437,285, forward strand.
TCGGGTCGCGATCCGAAGCGTCACCCATTCCGTCTCTCCAGGGATGCTGCCTGTCCCACTGAGTTACTCCAGCATTTTGTGTCTATCTTCGGTTTACACCAGCATCTGCAGTTCCTTCCCACACATTCCCTCATCACTTGTATGACTGACCTGGCCAGTGAAATTCCTCGTAAGTTGCAAAACATACTTGGCGAATAAAATCTGAGTTTGATTCTGATATAAATAAATGGCTCGATTGTAATCACGTTTGTCTTTCTGCTGACTGGATAGCACACAACAAATACAAATGCTTTTCACTCTATAAATTGTGGCAATAAACACTTGACAATAAACTGAACAAGTTCTCCTGACTCTCAACACAGTGTAGTTCCTAATGCTACAAATATGATGGATGGCATGAACATTAATAAATCCTTGTATCCTTACTGAAATAACAGTTTCTGAATGTTGCACAATTCTTTAAGCATTTAGGTGGAAACAACTGTGAAGAATCATCACCAAATGGCAGCGACACTGGCGGTAGGGGAGGATTTCACAGTGGCTTTGAGTCTGGGGGCCATGGGGGTGGCCAAGGCCGTCTGAGGGGTCATGGCAGAGGTCAGGGAGCTCATGGTGGAAGATAAGGACTGGGTTCCCAGTGACAATGATTGGGCCTATCGTGAAAGAAATGAAGTACAAGACAGTGGAAGAAATGTACCTTTCTTCCCTTCCTATTAAGGAATCTGAGATAATTGACTTCTTACTGGGATCAACCTTGAAGAACGAAGTTCTCAAGATCATGGCTGTGCAGAAACAAACCTGTGCTAGTCAATGCACCAGATTCAAAAATTGTGTTGCTACCGGAAACGCTGATGGCCACATTGGGTTGGGTGTTAAAACGATCAATGGAAGTAGCCACTGCCTTTTGAGGAGCTATAATTCTGGCAAAACTGGCGAACAAGAGTCAAGCGTCAAGAGTGTTTTATTGTCATATGTCCCAGATAGGACAATGAAATTCCTGTGCAATGTGGTTACTGTCGTAACAAAATTGGCAAACCCCACACTGTATCTTGCAGGCCGATGTTGTGGTTCACTTTTGATCCGTCAAATCCCTGCTTCCTGTGGCATTGGTATTATACCCAAAAAGCTATTTGAGGTGGCTGGTATAGATGATTAATAAACCTCAGCCAGTGGCTGCACAGCCACACTCGGTAACTTTGCAAAATCTATCTTTCATGCCATCTCCAAGATTTATAGCTACCTAACCCCTGATCTTTGATAAGAGGCTATGTTTACCAAGGATCATTATCAGGAGTTCACTAATCATCTGCCAAAACTTACACCCGCATGTCTGTTCAAAGATTCCAGTCTGCTGTTGTTCCAGCAACATAAGCGTTTATGATAGGGATGAAATAAATTTAGCTTGCCAAGAAATAAAAAGGTCGGCACAGTTGCTGTCTTACAGTGCCAGGAACGCGGGTTCGATCTTGACTACGGGCTGCTGTCTGCATTGAGTTTGTACATTCTCCCTGTGACGGCTCAAGTTTTCTCCGAGTGCTCCGGTTTCCTCCCACACGCCAAAGATGTACAACTTTGTAGGTTAATTGGCTTAGGTAAAATTGTACATTGTCCCTAGAGTGAAGGATAGTGCTTATGTATGGGATAATCGCTGGTCGACGCGGACTCTGTGGGTCGACGGGTCTGTTTCCGCGCTGTATTTATAAAGTAATACGTCATCTCAATGATTAGGGCACAATGTACAATGAGTATTGTTACAAGCTATGTTTGCTGTCAATAAATGCATGATAAGGAAATAGGATACACAGTTTTAAACTCATGTAGACAATAGGCACAGGAATAGGTCATTGGACCCTTCGAGCCAGCACCGCCATTCAATGTGATCATGGCTGATCATCCACAATCAGTACCCCGTTCCTGCCTTCTCCCCATATCCCCTGACCCCGCTATCTTTAAGAGCCCTATCTAGCTCTCTCTAGAAAGTATCTTGAAACTCTCTGTGTGCATACTAGTCAATGCAGTTTTAAGACTACTGACAAAAATTGTTAACCACAATAATCTGTCACCCTTGACTCAGGCCCACCAACCACCTTATCACTGAATCATTAAGTCATGTGTTCAAGTCCCACTCTTGTGACTCTGCATGAAACCCCAGTCTAGTCCTGACGGAATGCCACGTTGTTCAAGATTCTTCTTTTCAGGTGAGATTCTAAACAGAAGTCCAACACTATCTTCTCACATGGACACAAGAAGTCTAACGACACTATTTTTGTGATCCCAAGTGGTCCATGTAATTTTTATACCTAAACCAATCTAATCAAAAACTAATTTATTTACAATTTATTCAGGAGACCTTTAACTGGAAATGTTAGTGCATCATGCAATTATGTTTTAGTCACTGCACTGCCCAACCACATCAATATTTAGTTGTTAATCACAATTTAATCACAACAAATTGCACACCTTCAAGTTGGAAGGTGTGACAGTCCTCCTCTCCCGAGATCTCAGACCTAGATAGCAGTTTCTGAATCAGTGTTTAGCTGCACATGAGCAGACACCCACAATTGACATTCTATTTACATATAAAATATGATGAATGTTGTTGGCCTCACCTTTAACTACAGTGTAAAACCCAGGCAAAATTCATCAAACTGCTGCTCCCCAGGTCACAGCAGGGTGCTGTCCCTGTGAACTACTCATAACCCGGACAGTTCGCGAGTCAGACGAGCAGCCACAAAATCAAGTTCCCACAGAGCAGATGATGTTTGCAGCTCCGTAGCAGCCAGAAAATCCATCCCACTTTTCTCCCAAAGGCTTGTTTGTGTGTACTTAAGGGCCTGTCCCACCAGCAGGCAACTCTATGCGATGAACACGATCAAACTAGAAGCGGGGGCCGCGCGGAGGTCGGGTGATCCCCTGTACAGGGCCGTTCCCACCAGCATGCGCCTGCATGCGGCAAGCGCAACCAAACCGGCAGTAGGGGCCGCGCGGAGGTCGGGTGAGTGGCGCAACGTGGCGCAAACTTGGAGCGAAGTCTAAGGTAAGTTCGCCAGGACAGAGAGGGGCACACAGAGAGGGGCACAGAGGCACACACACACAGGGCCACGGAGCCACACACATAGAGGGTCACGGAGGCACTTACAGATAGGTTCACGGATGTCAGGGCGGTGTGCTGCGAGCCGACAAGCCGTTGCCGCGCGGAATTTTTGGACATAGTCAGTTTTTCGGAGCCCCACGCGGTGTCGGGACGAACTCGGGACGAACTCCGCACAGCTCCGGCGATCAAAGTGGGACCGGCCCCGCGACGCCGGACGGCTCAAGCGACCACGTTAGGTCACGCTAATCGCATAGAGTTGCATGCTGGTGGGACAGGCCCTTTACACTACAACAACCTAACCTGTACCTAACAACAAACACTGCTGGAGGAAAGCAGCGTGGTATCAATAGATAAAAGATAAGCCATTTAAGCTAAGAAAAGCTGGAGAAAAATGAGATTAGAACACCGGATTGATTAATGTCAAGGAGTCGGAGAACAGGGCACTGAACCTTTCTGTGTTATAAAAATTAAATCAATTTAACCCACGGTAAACCATATTTAAAACCAGGTTTGGATCAAATCATGCCGCTCACAAAATTCTAAGAGGCATTTTCAGGATCCACATATTTACAATGATTTTTTGCAACGAAAATTGTCATTAATGACGTTGATGATTGGGCAACACTATTTTCCAGAGTTACCAGTATAAACTGAAGCTTCACGATCCAGTTTATGACTGCAAAACACAAATAAGACCTACAAACCAATATGTTCTTCATTTTGTCATATCAAAGCACGATAATGGGAGATTTCAAAAGGTAGTTCCAGCCACACAGGAGACCACTCGAATTTCTCTCAAAGTACACAGTCATGAAAGTCAATGGATCTGTTTGACATTGGAAGACGGCATAAAGTTTCAAAGAAATCCATTGCATCTTGGTCTACTGACTGTGATTTGGAGGTACATCAACCATACACATACACTAATGAACACATGGCGTCTGTATGAACTTAAGATGTGTGTGCATCACAAGCTTCCATACACAAGTGTCAAGGACCTAGTCATTTAAGATTTGTGTTCTGTAATTACAATATTTGAGTGAGAATCATCGAACTGCATTGAATCTATTCCATTTCTATAGAAAAGATCTGATAACGGTGAGTAAAATCGTGAACAGGGCAGAGGGGAAACCTCCTATTGGAATGATCAAGGGACATAAGATAAGGGAAATTGACAAAACAGTATTTTGTAATCAGTGGATGATTTGGGATTGGGATACATTCCAAAAATAATGGTCATGGCAGACTCAATAGCACGTGTTGCTGCAATTAGATATTTGAAAGGAAAGTATATATAGTTACAGGGAGATAGCAAGGAGGGGGAATAGTTTGATTGCTCTAGTGCAGAACTGGTGCACACTCACAAGATCACTTGGAGATAGGAGCAGGGGTCGGCCAGAGCCTCTTCAAACTTGTCCCACCATTCAATCTGAACATGGTTAATCTACGCAGGCCTCAACTGCTCTTTTTCTCTAGATCCTTCTATTCCTTAATCTATCAAATATTTATCTACCTCCACTTTAGATACTTCTAAAGATTCAGCTTCCAATGCCTCCTGGGGCAGAGAATTCCAGGGTCATTACCCTTTGCGAGAAGAATTTTCAACGTTCCTCAGTTTTAAAGGACTGGCCCATCCATTTGTAGTTATGTCCCCTTGTATGAGTAGCTCCCAATAGCAAAACATTCCAACATCTACCCCTATCAAGTTCTATTAGGGTTTTGTATGGTGAAACAAGGTTCTCTCTCTCATTCTTCTCAAATTCTCTCTCATTCTTCCCCTTACAAAACAGGCCCAAACAATTTAGGGCCCAACCCTCTCTTCCCATAGGCCACAAGTCTCCTTCTATAATGAAACTATCGTGTGATTATTTAAAACTCACAAGCCCCTACTCATGTCAGCATTTAATGTCTGAAGAAGAGCTATGATTCAAAAGGTCAGCCATCCCTTTTCTCTAGAGATGCTACCTGACCCGCTGAATTAATCCAGCACTTTGTGTCGATCTCCATATATGTCAATGGTTAGTACAGGCATTGAAGGACTATTCTGGAAAGCTATTATTATAAACTAATATATTACTTTAAATCTATCTTAATCCAATATCTGTCTCCAACTATATTAAATCACTACAATTTTTATCGCAACTAAATCAAACCAACATCTTCACGAAATCAATGGGAATTATATCCAGTACAATTCTCCCATCTATGCAAATGGCATAGCAAAATATAAAAGGTGTTCATTTTTTTAATAAGATAATGTTAAAATGTAATTTTCATTAAGAATGAAAACTGCCAGTAATATTAATTCACTTGGCATATTTGAAAATTATTCAAGGCTAGGTATTAGCCATAATTCCTGCAAAAATTGGCTGTGTATCACACATCTGAAAGTAAAGCCATTAACATGTTGCAATAAGACAGAAAAGATAAGGTCATAGGAACATGGAAAAATAGTTGTAGGAGGCGGCCATTCGGCCCTTCGAGTCAACATCGCCATTCAATATGATCATGGCTGATCATCTAAAATCAGTACCCCAATCCTGCTTTTGCCCGCATATCCCTCTATTCCTTTAGCCCCAAGAACTAAATCTAACTCTCTCTTGACTCGGGTCATAGAAAGTCTTAGAAAATAAAGTTTTAGAACAATGAGGAAAAAGAGAAGAGTGAAGGGAAAGGGAAAAAAGAGAAAAAGGCGGCACGGTGACATAGCGATAGAGCTACTACCTGACAGCGCCAGAGACCCGTGTTCGATCCTGGCTACGGGTGCGGGCTGTACGGAGTTTGTACGTTCTCCCCATTATCGCATGGGTATGTCTGAGATCTTCGTTTTCCTCCCACACTCCAAAGATGTACCGGTTTGTATGTTGATTGCCTTGGTGTAAATGTAAATTGACCCTAGTATGTGTAGGATAGTGCTGGTGTGCAGGGATCGATGGTCGGCATGGACTCGGTGAGCCGAAGGGCCTGTTTCCGTGCTGTATCTCTAAACTAAACAGGAATGATAAGACAGTCAATTAATTTTTTTAAATGCTTGGGAAAGCAAAGAGCATGCAATTCTCTTTAATGATATGTCACACCATGATACAATCGCTCCATTCCATGTAACATAGAAAACAAGGGCAATTGAATGATTCCACAGTGATTTCACTATTCTGAACCAGAATGGTGAAGATTGGTTAATTTCATTGTCATTCAGGCTAGGCCACTGAACGGTTGCAAGTCTTGGAACCAGTTATGCAAATACATTTTGTACTACATGACTATTTTCCGCATACTGGATTTTGTTTAAGCAATCATCCAGTTTTCAATCAAGCGACACTGGGCCTAATAATGGTGGCTCTGATACCCAGGTAAATAAATCCTGGACCCAGAATGCTGGAGTAACTCAGCGGGTCAGGCAGCATCTCTGGAGAGAAGGAATGGGTGACGTTTCAGGTCGAGACCCTTCCTCAGGCTGAGACGGGGTCTTGACCCAAAACGTCACCCATTCCTTCTCTCCAGAGATGCTGCCTGACCCGCTGCGTTACTCCAGCATTTGGGGTCCACCTTCGATTTAAACCATCAGCAGTTCTCGCCTACACACTGGATTAATGTAGCCCTCAGGGTCCAACTGTGGAGCCAATTATGCTGGGGGATCCATCCATGCAATCCAGTGCCAGTCAAACCTGATGCAGGAAAGGAATCCACATTCATTCGAATGGACATTGCCAGATGAAGATGAGGTGCAGGTAGTTTACTGTTGTAAACAATTTCATGGTGATTTAATCTGTTTAAAATTTTAATCAATCCAAACAATTTTTTTAATAAATAACTGAAACTAAATTAATCAAAGATATGTGAAGGAATGAACTGCAGTTGTACCGAAGATAGACACAAAAAGCTGGCCCTTCGGCCCACCGAGTCCATGCCGACCATCGATCCCTGCACACTAGCACTATCCTACACATACTAGGAACAATTTAACGGGTCAGACAGTATCTCTGGAGAAAAGGAATAGGTGTCATTTCGGGTCGAGAGCCTTCATTCAGTTAAACATATGTGAATGTCAGAGACATTTATAAACTTTTTCAAAATGTAGACAGCTTATGTGGGAGATAAACCTCTAAGAGGAGGCAAGACAGGAGGAGGGGAGGGTGGGTAAAGGCTGTCAGGTTATTTCTGGCACAGGCCTCAACAGCAAGCCACCCTCTGGGCCTATTTGCCAAGTGGCTTCGCTACGCCACACTGGGGACCTCCCTGGTGCAGAGGATCATCTTTGTCAATCTTCTGCATCCAGCCCAGGGAAGTGGTAACTGCAAGCAGTGACCCTGAATCTTGCTACATTCTGCCCATTCCTATAGTTTTGCTCTTTCATTCTATTTACTGCAATTCACAGTGACCCATGCTGTATTGAACTCTTCAAACAAATTCATCTTGCTGAGTAAATAGACTGTTTACTTCAGACTGTTGCAAGTCACACGCTGACTCCACCTTACTGGCTAACAAAGTGGTGTTAACAGCCACTTTGCAATAAGAAGCAGTTGGAAATCCTGGGACTGTAAAAAATATAAATCATAAATATAAATATTACGCAAGATTCTGATACTGCTTTGATTCTATTATTTTGTGACTATAAGTGCTGCTTAAACTAAGGGCAAGTACCATAAGTAGAATCATACCACCAGCTATCTAATTTAAAAATTAATCAAAATATCTGAATTGCTTTACTTACTTGCAAGTGCAGAAAAGAGAAATATCCAATATATACGTTCACTTACAAAATATTGAAGAACTGACTGTAATTTTAAAATGGGGATGTTTCTACACAACAACCAGTGTTTCAGTTAATGTTGAAAGCTTATTCCATAATTGTATCGTTACATTTTTTAAAACCACACTGGCATTGCAGACATGCCTAGCACATTCTGCTGGAATAGTTGTTTAATACTTTAGAATTCTAGGTACTCTCAACTGGGCACTGAAACAACACTGCAACCATTTTGCAATTCAACTGCTTCACTTCATATTTCTTTAAGTCTTCACTGTAGCCATGTGACACGATACAATCCAGAATAGCAGGCGGCAGAAAACGTAGAAGGGGACAGTACTTTGAATGATGTGTTCCATTTCAGAAACCAGCCCAATCCAAGAATAGCAAATCAAGAGGGAAAAACAGTACTGCATGGAATTAAATCTGAAGGAAAACCACATGCACATGCATGAATATCCCTCAACAGCAGAAATCCCTGCACCGCCCAGCAGAATAATTAATAATGCACGATAAAATCTGAAGAAGGGTCTCGACCCAAAACGTCACCTATTCCTTCGCTCCATAGATGCTGCCTCACCCGCTCAGTTTCTCCAACATTTTTGTCTACCTCCTATAGGATCCTTCGATGTCAATTTAAAAATATGGGTACAGCTCCACGTCCCATTTCAATCAGGCTGTGTCGGTTTTAGCTGGAACTGTATAAAAAAAACATTTCACTGGAAAACCATGAAAGCTTATTGGACTGATTACAGTCTCAATATGCCACAAACTTGAACGGGGTAATTCTAACAAGACTTCAAATATTTCCATGTCATTTGGCCCTCAGAGGTGGACTTCAGAACTTGCAACTATGCTTAGAAGTTTGCTTGATTTCCGTAGGCTCACAGATGCCAACCTATACTTTTTGTGGAAGACTAACTTTATAAAAAGAAGCTTTAGTTATAGGATTGGATGCACACATGTACATTCCAAGGTTTAAAGAGGATTTGAAAGATTGATTCAAAGTTTTCAAGTAATAGCTTCCAAACTCTTTTCAGGAAAGCCAGTCATTTGTCTCTGCTCTATTGGTTCAAGCAGACTCTGTGCCAAAAATGCATTTCTTCACTGTGTGCCCAGAATATTCTGTGGTTTGGTTCACCACTTTCTATGGTGAAGCAACTGCAATTGGATCCCAAATCAAAACTGCTACAAGATTTTTCCACTTTCCAGCATTAATTTGTTTGGATCTAGTCAGACAACCTGAATATTTAATTTGAAAACCAAAGACAAATGGGAATGCAATAATAAGAGCAAAATGGTGATTGTCAAACAAACAGCCAGTTGCACTTCATTGTTTTAAATTCAGTATCCCAAATAATAGTTAGAGTAGACAAAAATGCTGGAGAAACTCAGCGGCTTTCGCAGCATCTATGGAGCGAAGGGAATAGGCAACGTTATGGGCCGAAACCCTTCTTCAGTTAGTTCGAGTATGTATTTTGAATCCCCACGATTGTGCTTCCAAGGGAAGTGTATGTACCATCATATTGCCTCATTATTTCATTGGAATGTGGCAATGGAATAGTCTTAAATAAAACAAAATGCATCTAATGGTCATTCTCTACATGCAAACTGAATCATGAGATAAACCTCAAGTTTAGGTTGAGAACTAAAAGTAATTCCTGCAGATATTTGAAGATAAAAAAAAATGTCGGGACATAGAAAAAGTGCAGGAATGTAGCACCAACTAATGGTTCTTCCAAAGAATCAGAGTAAAATTGTTGGGCCGAACGGCCTCATTTCATGCAGTACCGCTTTATAATTCCATTTATACATTAAAAAAACGGTATTTGGCATTTGTTTATTATTGTCGTGTATCGAGGTACATGAAAAGCTGCGTTTGCATGTTATCCAGTCAGATATTTCAACACACGAGTATCCAATCCAGCCACACACAAAGTGCAATAGGTAGTGCAGAACTACCAGAAAGCAGAGTATAAAGTCACAGCATTATAGTGTTGTAGTTACAGAGATAAAGTCCAAGGTCCACAATGGGATAGGATAACTGGAAATTAACAGAAGCGTTATAATAAATTGCCAAGTATATGCAATAAACATGATCTTTCGAATTCAATCACTGCAGGTCAGGGTCAATACATTTTCTCTCTGGGCCTTTGTTTGTAAAAGGATTAATCACAAAGATTAATATGGAAACCTAATCCAAGCTTCAAGTAACAGCTATGAAGGATCAATTAGCAACCAATACGTAATCTCGAGTGGAAACAAGGAACTGCAAATAGACACAAAAAGCTGGAGTAACTCAACGGGACATGCAGCATCTCTAGAGAGAAGGAATTGGTGACGTTTCAGATTGAGACTCTTCTTCAGACTGGTTAGATAAGGGAATCGAGAGATATAGAAGGTGATGTGGAGAGATAAAGGACAATGAAAGAAAGATATGCAAAAAAGTAAAGATGATAAAGGAAACGGGCCATTGTAAGCTGTTTGTAGGGTGAAAATTAGAAGCTAGTGCAACTTGGGTGGGGGAGGGATAGGGAGAGAGGGAATGTCGGGGCTACCTGAAGTGAGAGAAATCAATATACATACCACTGCCCAATATACATACCACTTGGATTAGGTAAGCTGCCCAAGCAAAATATGAGATGCTGTTTCTCCAATTTGTGTATGGCCTCACTCTGACAATGGAGGAGACCGAGGGCAGAAGCGTCTGTGATGGAATGGGAAGGAGAATTAAAGTGTTTGGCAACCGGGAGATCAGTTGGTTCAGGTGGGCTGAGCGAAGGTGTTCCACAAAACGATCTCCCAGTCTGCAGTTGGTCTCACTGATGTATAAGATCCACATCTTGAACAACGGATACAGTAGATGAGGTTGGAGGAGGTGCAAGTGAATCTCTGCCAGCCTAAAAGGACTGTTGGGGTCCCTGGACAGTCGAGGGAGGAAGTATTGAGAGAGGTGTTGCATCTCCTGCGGTTGCAGGGGAAGGTACCGGGGAGGGGGTGGTTTGGGATGAGTTAACCAGGAAGTTGCGAGGGAACGGTCTCTGCAGAAGGCGGAAAGGGATGGAGATGGGAGAATGTGGCTAGTGGTGGGATCCCGTTGGATGTGACTGAAATTTCAGAGGATTATTTCAGAGACACTTTTAAGAAGTCAGACACCGCTTCATAAAGTTTAGCGGGCGTTTAACCTACCGGTCGGTTTTCCTTGGTCCTGAAAACTCCAATGAGCCAACTAAAATGCCCGATCAGCGAAGGTGATTGCCTAGGGCTGCCCTCGACTTTCTGTAACTAAATAGCGACCCCACCACTGCACTACGATTTAAAAAGAACCGTGCCGGCCAAACTTTTACTCGCAGAGAATTTTGCAACATGCTGAAAAATGTTCCACAACCTAGCCGTGACCGCGAGTATGCGGGAACTTCCCTCAAGCATGAAGGAGAGTTCCAGTGATCTCACAGGACCTCCTAGGATCACGTGTCAACAATGCTGCGGGTTTGAGTCGATGGCAAACTCTTCTAAACTCGCAGATTAGGTCGCCGCAGTGGGACAGCCCCTTCAGTCTCTATTCCTTGTAGCGCAGGACGATGAGGTGTGATCTTATGGAGGTGTGCAAAATCGAGAGGAATAGATCAGGGAAGACGCACAGTCTCTTGCCCAGTGTAGGGGAAATCGAGAACCAGAGGACACGGGTTTAAGGTGAGGGGGGGGGGAAAAAGATTTAATAGGAATCTGAGGGGCATGGTGGGTGTATGGAATGAGCCGAAAGAGGAGGTAGTTGAGGCAGGTACAATCACAACATTTATGATACATTGAAACAGGTCCACGGATATGACCGGTTTAGTGAGATACAAGCCAAACGCAGGTAGGTGTGACAAGTGCAGATGGGACATGTTGGTCGGTGTGGGCAAGTCGGGCTAAACGGCCTGTTTCCACGCTGTATAAAACTACGACCATGACTGCAACTCAAAAGTCAAAAATTCTCTGGTTCAAAAACGTGAGCACCTGATCTCCTGCCCAATCCATGGACTCATTATCAAGTTGCTGCGATGAGGGGTCAAATACAAGATTTTTCCACGACAGAATACATGCTTGCATTGACATTTACAGTGCATTGTAGCAGATGGACTAATCTTGAGTGCATCCTTCAGCACATAGTCCTGGATCTGAATGTGCCTAACTTTCACCAAACAGATAATCTTCCAGCAGCTGCTGATGTTTGTCTTGGTATATATTCCTGGAAATAAGCCTCTGAGCAAAGTCTTGTGTTATGCAGCTGTACTGGAAGCATCTTATCAAAGACCACGCCATCTTTTTGCATACTTCCTTGCAAACACAGAATCCAGAAAGAAATGGATACAGGACTCATCCCCACTTCAGCCTTCTTTGGACCAGCATGCAGTGGCGTTGAGATTGCAAGTGTAAATGAAGGATCTGTCTGTGAGGACCCTTCTCGCTATCAGTCAAACAAGTTCTGGTGATGAGATATTCTGCCAAAATAACATTGACAGTCTACCCCAGGAACCATCTGACACGATCCACCATGGGTTTTTTCCCTGCTTAGCCTTGAGAATTATCCATTCAGACTGATGACTAATTGAACTGTAGTCAAAGCTCTCCTCTGCACAAACCTTTTGGTGAGAACAGGCAGTTCTCAGATGGTCCAGTTGAATGGAATATTCCACAGCATCAAAACCCATTCTTCATAACACCATGAAAAGAGAGACATCAGGCCATAGTTACATTTGATGCTTGTTTATACAGGTCAAAGCATAACCTGATGCAGCCACACAGAAAGGTAGTCATTATAATGCAGGCCATCATGGGTATATTTGCCACACACTTTCTTTAGAGATTTGCACATCATATATCTGCAGATGTGATCCATTTTCTATTTTCACATAGAATGGAAGATGGCTTGGGGACTGCTACAACACAGGGACAAGGTATGGGCCGAGTTCCACCTCCAACAAAGGGTGAGTTTAGGTAAACTGTGTGTCCTTTTTTTCACCTTCATTTTACAAGTTACTAATATAGCCAATTAATATCAGGTCAATGCATTTTTATATTTCATTACAAATTGTTTTAAAAGATTTAAATATTGGAGGCATTTGGATGTTGTGGAAAGGTCTTCTGATAGGGCAAGCTCTTAAAGGACTAAGAGTACGGTCAGCCTGAACACCTCGACCTACTCTGTATGAAATAGACACAGCAGTGAATCTTTGAGGTCATTGAGAACTGCGTACCCACAAAAGAATAATGCAACTGTGGCAATAGCAGTGGATACTCCATGAGATAGACACAGAATGCTGGAATAACTCAGTAGAACAGGCAGCATCTCTGGGGATAGACACACAATGCTGGAGTAACTCAGCAGGACAGGCAGCATCTCTAGAGAGAAGGAAAGGGTGATGTTTCAGACGTTCCCTCTCTCCAGAGATGCTGCCTGTCCCGCAGAGTTACTCCAACATTTTGTGTCTATCTTTGGTGAAAACCAGCATCTGCAGTTCCCTCCTACACAGTATTACCATGATGCATGGGTCAGGTAATGTTCAATCTGGCCTATTCTCTGTAGGTTCCTCGTACACTAGTGTAAAAGTAATACAAGTTATAAGTAAAATTATATTTTGACTATAATCTAGATTAATTTATCTGTGATTAATCAGAATTGTCTGTGATTCTTCTTGTGATGCTATTTCCATGACATGTATTACCAAAACAAAATTACCTGTCCAATCCAGATATGATTTAGTATGGCAATGGTGTCTGCAAAGCCCTAGAAAGATTAAGAAGCACGACTGTGGTCAAATCCCCTGCAGTGGTTGATGAGGTTTACAGCAATGTCATCTACTCACAAAATACTGTCTCCCAATAAGCAGATAAGCAGAGAAACAGGCCCTTCGGTTCAACTCATCCACTACCAATCAAGGTGCCCAATCTCAGTTAGCTCCATTTACCCAAATTTAGCCACATCCCTCCAAACCTTCCTCATCCACGTACTTGTCAAAGTTTCTTCAAGCGTTGTAATTCATAACTGTGCCTGTCGTTACCCCTTTCTCTGGCAGCTTGTTCCATGTACCCATGAATCTGTATGAAAAGGTTGTCCCTCGGGTTCCTTTTAAATCTTTCCCCTCTCAGCTTAAACCTAGATCCTTCTAGATTTAAACTACCCCCTGCCCCCAGGAGAAAGACGGTGTCCATCCATCTCATGATTTTACACACCACTACAAGGTCGTCAGCCGCCTTCACTCCAGGGAGAACAGTCCCAGACAATCCAGTCTCTCCTGACAATTCAATCAACACTGGAGGAAGACTTAGAATAGCATGATGCTATATCCCCCGTCACAGCAAGTTTGTTTCTATTGAATTCCTATGCCAATTTATAACTTAACTTTCTCATTAAAGATGTGGGCAACACAGTGGCTGAGATGCTAGGAATTCAGGAAAAGTTAACAGTCTACAAGAATGTGTTATGTTTGAGGGTCATTCCTTTCTTGAATACAACAATTATTCATTTTTCTAATATTGATGCTTTTCTCTTGCACAAAAAGCTTCACAGTCACGACCATTTAGCTCCTCTAAAATTAAATTCTTATTTATAGCTACAGAAAGCATTATATGTAAATGTCACCAACTCTTAGATGCAATTTATTATTGTTATCCAATTTATTTACCCCAGTCAACTTATTCTCATGCAAAACTGCACCCTCTGTTTACATGAGCAGCCTCTACCAGGTTGTCATACAAGTTGTACATCATAGTCTACATCTGTAGTGACAAAATATCAATCTGCACTGGCTTATGAGTACTTTGAGAGATATCTAACAAACCAACTTTACTTGTACGAATGTTAATATTAGAATTGTTGCACCTCGCAATTTAATAAGTCCAATAGATACCTATTCATATTTTGATTGTATAAAGATTGTTTAATGAACCTGGGTATCATTAAACTACTTTAAGATCCAGTATTTGCTCACCCCAACCACAATAATAAAACGATCTTAAAGTAAACTTTGCATGGATTTAAACTGAACACTTTCTTCATGCTTTTTCCTTGTGATGCAGCATTGATTGGGATAAGTGCAAGTCACGTAACTCTTCACATTACAGGCCTCAAATTCAATTTCAAGGTCTCAATAAGTTAACTCTTATTTTATATAAACTATTTCCTGTGACACAATGTTATGTATCTGTTCAAGTCTTAATGAGATATTAATTTCTTGATCCACTTTGGAGTTTTAAAACTAATCAATGATTGAGCAATAAATTCAGTTCAGAACTTCATTAGAGCATCAGTAATAGAAGCAGAAGTAGGCCATTTTAATGCTCAACAAAATTCTAGAAGCAAGATACTAGAGGGCCCACTTACAGTAAAAAAGTGCAAATGCTAAAGCATATGACTAAATTCCCAAAATCTTAACAGGCAAAAACTGGTAAATACTGGTCATTCAAGCAATCGGTTAACAAAATAAACTGCAAGTTATGTACGGTCACTAGATCTGGGGTTCCCAACCGTTTTCGTCCCGTTTACCTCTGGCAACTTTAATAGCACATAACAATGTTATTTCACTTATTTATGAACTAATGATGAATGATGAACAGATACCAGAACCAAACACAGTCAGTCAATGAGAAAAATATGTACAAATCCAGAATCAACAAATTTACCCCCTGGGTAGGAGAAATTTACCCCAGGTTGGGAACCCTTGCACTAGATTCTGTAAAATACAATATTGAGCACTCTAAATGAAACATGTACATATACGCCATCTAGCTCCGAGTAATAAATAATCGTGATCTCTTTTACTGAGAGGCAGTTATCTGAGAATTTTGTTTCACATTATGGTAGTACACAACGTGATCAATGTTCTCTTCCCTTAAATGCATAGTACAAGCAAGAGTTTAAATTATTCCAACAGGCACAATTGATAGGATGTAGGTTAAATGAAACTCTACCTTTAATTTTACAATTGTTGCGATTAAAAAAAAATTTAAATGGCGAAATCAGGTAATACAGATAACATTAAAACGGCAAAAAATGAAGAACTATGTATCAGCATCAGTTCCATAGAAAAGGGGAGAAAACGAGATCCCAGCAAGATAAATTATTCGACTAGCCAGAAGCTAGAACAAAAATAGGTGCGATTCTTAAGCCTGGCTCTGGTTCACATTCCCTACCCCCCCCCCCTTCCCTCCCCCCCTCTTCAATTAAGACTTCCTCTGTACACACCATTCAGCTCTTTTAGCAACAATAACCTACAACATTTAACAAACATCACAATGGCAGGAAACACTACAGGACGTATTTCAACATTTCTATAAAATATTAAACGCTGGCTGAAAATCAAAACACTTTTAATTACTCATGTTCCTTGTTTCATACAGTGCTCCACCATGCTGCAATCATTACTCAAGCATTACCGACAAGTAATTACCAAGCTATCGGTGGTGGAAGGGTAAGGCATCAGTGTCTGGAGCACTTAACATGCCTATAACTACACACTGATGGAAATCACAGTTTTTCCTCAAACACAACTTTTCATTTCAACGATTCGCTGCTGTAATTATCCAAAGCTTTGGCTTCACATTTTATATCAATTATACTGAACAAAGATAACAAATATTTTATAAAACATACAAGCACTAAAAAAGTTTTTGGACGTTTAAATCCTTAGTTATTCAATTTTTCTTCACATTAAACACTGGAGCAGAATCTATAACCCAACATGTTCCCATTAAACATTTTCAATGAACTATAATGTGTTAAACCCATTACACCTGCGCAATAAACTGATGTTGCTGGAACATTGTTGCTGCTTTCAGCAATACTAAAAATAAATGAACTGTGCACATGATAGATGCATAGTTTTACAGTATTTTATAGGTAAGTTAACAGTAAACTATCCAATGGCATTCTTTACTGCTACATACTTATTTACACCATCATTCGGCTAAGAAGGTAATCTCTCAAAAATAACTACCGGGCCGTGTATCTATTACAATTTACAAAACCATTTCTATTTTTTGGGTGGCTACAATCACCAATTTCAAAACCAAATTGCAAATCTAATTTTCAATAAAAATTATGTATCTATAAATATGAACAATATCATAATGCCAAGGCCAATTTGACATTTTTCTGTTTTCACTTAACCAGTTACTAAATGGCTCTTTCGAATACTTTTTAATAAAATCCAGCTGGACTCTACACATCTCATCAACCACATACTGAATGGGAGAAGTGACTCCAAGGCAATATCTGTAATTGTACAGGGAAAAAGAGATTTTTCTTCACCATTTATCAGAGCCAAATTTAGCCCTGGAAGACAAAGACGATTACATTCAGCTTGGAGACATAGAGAAGCTTACCTCAGAGTCAGTCAGGCAGAACTATAACCAGTAATTCTACAAGTCGAAGAGTACAAACACTTTTGTATCTGTAATGGTGTTAAGGAGGACCGGGCGCACACCCTCAAGGCATCACTAATACATGGATGACTAATGACCCAGCCATGCTGACAAGCATTGCGGGACAAGTTAAGAGTTTAAGAGCTAACTAAAACTATGGAAACATAAAAAAGCTTTCATAATTTAATTCACAAAATAACCTCTGTGATAAGAAAAATTGACTATTAGTTGTTACTGAATAATAATAAGTGCAAGCAGATATTTTTTATCTCTAAATATACATACATATTGAAAAACTGGATTTGTTAAGATACTGCAGAAAGCTGCTTAAATCACAAACATGTAAACAGTACGTTCTCTGCACATTTTTACTGGTTGAGTAACTCAAAAGCTTGAGGTATCACAATGAGAAAAGTAATCGCCTTTAGAATGTGCACTTAAACCCATTAACCACCAGCAAACATCTGTATTCTTAAAAGCAGAGGAGTCTGCAGAAGTAATGCCTTCACAATAATACTGAAACAAGGATACCTTGTTTTATTTTATTGTGAAGGTTGTTCAATAGCCTTCCAGTGAGTCTATTAGAATATTTAACGGAGTACATTATCACATGGGCAATTATATTTGAGCCCTTGAAAAACAAACAATGCAGTGCAGCACTTTGCTCTGTACATTGCTTACAGAATCTAACTTTTAGAAGAGACCAGAAGTATTTAGATAATCATAAACCAATCATTTAGAGAGGAATGACAATTGTTGGGAAGAAGAGTTGATGTTTTAGCCAAATACAAAAACTATTTACATACTCCAATGGAATGGAAGTAAGAAACAAAGTATTTCACAGAATAATTTACACCAATGCCATGTAGATTAATAATGCTTTTCTTGTAAATTCAGTAGCATGCTAACAATTGCAAACTAATTGGTCTTTTCTAAGATAAGTGATAGTCTGTCTTTTTGCAGCATTAGGAATATATATTTAAAAGATCACATTATAGCATGACTGAAACATTAGCTCTGGTGTAAAACCTTATTAATGTGTGTATTATACTTCATAACTGCCTACTATAGCAAGGGACCTGACACACTTATTAATTTTTACTGACTGCTGAACAGCAATGATACTCAGCATGCTGCTCTGCATAATTTGCATTATAAAATGGTTTAACATGTCATAATTTCTGTATCGGAGTACTGAAGAACATATTTCATAAGATAGATAAAATGCTACAAAAATGTGACGCCAATGAATAGGCTATTAAATGCTGTATCTAACCAGACAACTCCTCCCCCACTATCATAGGATTTGCCTCCTCGAGTTCAGCACCAGACAACTTTTAAAACAACTGGAGCTGTACATTGGTGTCACATATAACTATCAGCCATTTTCCCATTTCTCAATAGATTCATACAGAATCCACTAGACAGGCTAAAATCATTTAAAACTTTACAAATACATAAAGTAGCTACGTTGGAAACCAAGAATATTTGGAGATGATATGCAATGCAGTGGGAAATTAGGCGTTTGAAAACCATGCACTGACTGCCCCTGGATATACTTCCTCAGAAAATATAGTGCATCTGCTATTTATCATATTTTTATTCTTAAAAGACAGGCGGATTAGAAATTTCCATATCATTCTCAACATATCTTATCTAGTTGATATTACAGATTTTAAAACGAACAGAGTATAATAGGCCGCTGTTAGCATATGCTAAAGTTCAAACAAAAACATAGAACAGGAAGCACTGTGAGCTTATAAAATTGTTATTGAAGTCAGGAATACAGAGCGTATCTGCAAACAGGAACAGTCTACGCTGATTTTACCAAGATCTGAGAAGTGCCCTCAAGGTATTGTGGGATCTGGGATTAGAAAACTGATAAGAACCCATGCTGCCCATCATCACTTTTTCTTCTGCACTTAAACACAAATGCACCAAGGCACTCACTCGTCTGCTGTCCTATGTTACTGATTGTGCTATATAAAGCAATTGTAGCCTTTTGCTGTCAAGATATCAAAGACAAAGCCATCAAAGTGTAAAAATCTGGTTTTGCTGCTTCCCTGGACTACTGGTATATTTCAAAGAAGCACAAAACAAAAGCAATGAAAGTGGAAGAAAATCATAAAAGAATCTCACTTATTCTTGGCCATACTGAACATGTTATAATTAAATCATAACCATATCAGAAGACCTGAAAGAGATATTTCACCTATAAGCTAACAAGAGCCACACTGAATTGTTTTATTTGTGAACATACCAACCTAAAAACAGTGAGCAAACACATTGCTGGTATTTGGGAAATTTCTTGTGGTTGAGTGTACAAAATGAAGAATGTTTAAAAAGAATGTTATTGTAATCCATTACCAATTACAACCGGCAGCATGAGCAAAATACTTGTCTTTAAAGCACTGATGTTTAAATCATGGGAGTGCAACCAACTGCACAAATGGGATCTTGTATTCAAGAATTAAGAACAGTTATGCAAAAGAAGATGATTTGGGGGAATCACCGATGATCACAGAAACAAAAAAGGTAATGAATAAAAATACTGCCCGAACAGAATCCAGAAACATCATTCTATTTTACAGGCAAGAAACAGCTGCAATTTGGTAACTGCCACTTCGCTTTATCCTCCTGGTGCAATTAAATTGAGAACATCATGGTAAAAATGTGTGCACGTTGGAAAGGGGGGGGTGACTGGCGGCAATTGACAACTAAATTATAGGAATTTATAAATATTCTTCTCCTTGGGAGATACTGCATGCAACTCATTCAACGGACATTAATACAGCTGCAAATCCTTAATTTCCAGAAGAGAAATAATGCCTGAATTATTAAAACCTCTACTTAGATTTACATAAGTATTTGGCGGGTTTCAATTACCATGCAAATACTGGAGGCATAATACTGGGGGTGTCACATTCAGCGATACTTTCCTTAAAATGAACCCATTCTGGCCCCAATCCGATTCAACGACGAAAGTAGGTGCGATTCGACAAATTAGAATCGTTCTGCCCCACTGTCTGGAACCAGCTAAAACATTTCTGCATGTTTTTTTTTAAATTGAAGGCCTTTAATTCCTGCAGGAAACATTGGGAACTTTTACTAATTAGGTTCAATGCCAGTCAAGATTTGCCTCCCTGGACTCGGTGTGCATTAAACTACCAGAGAGATGCCGAGAATTAAAACTCATCCACACACATTTACTTCACATTATTTGCGCCGTTCAGTTGGCCTTTTTGCTTCGTATAAATCAAAGGGAAAAAAACAACTCGCACTGAAATGGACTGTGTCTCCCGAATCAATGCCGCACTCAAAAAAAAAAGGCGGTTCACAGCCCCTCCAGTGAGCCAATGGTCCCAGCGCAGAGTTTTCGCTGGCAGACGCGATCTGTTGAACAGCTGGAAGCAACTTGTTATAAAATGTTTTACACATACACACGCAGGCTGGCACACATCCACACTCACATACACACACACACACACACACACACACACAGAGCTCGGGGGGGATTCAGCCAAACTCTCTCTGCTTCTCGTTCCTCTTCGAGTTTTCAGACGGAGCGCTAAAGTGGAAACGCGCTTCATCCTCCCGCCCGCTCCACTGCGGCATGTTGGACACCCCCCCCCCTTCCCTCCTCTAATTCCTCTTAATTTGGTCAAAAGCAGCTTCAAAGAGGGGGGGGGAGAAAACATGTCTGCAAACAGACAAAACAGCGCAGAAAGTCCACCCGGGATGCGCGCCACAGCCTGACGGTGCGAGTGGGAAGCGCTCCCTCCTCCCGCGTCCGAGGCGAAACGTTGCCGTTTGTCCGCAAAGTTGCCGAGCTGCCGGTCCCGGAGGAGATAGATAGAGGGAGAGGGAGAGTGAGAAAGAGCTCCTGCAGTGACGGGCCCGGAGCAGCCCCCGCTGCCTGTTGAAAAGAAAACAAATCCCGGCGGGAGAGGAGAGGAGAGGAGGGGGGGGGGGAGGGGGAGGACGGGGACGGACTGAGAAACCTCCTGAGAGAAAGTTTGCCAAAGTCTCCCTGAAATTCCCTGAGTGGGAAACAAAATAAAGTGTCCGCAAGCCCGGGGTGATGCCGGCGCCTGGGCCCGGCCGGCCGGCAGGCAGACAGACAGACAGAGTGGATGGAGCGGGCGCGATGCAAACATGCACAACTTGCAGCAGTTTCAGGGGGAGGGTTGTGTCCGTGGAGGGGGATCCGAACCGAAGCCCCACGAAGAAGCACTTACCGGCTGCGAGCTGCAGTCTTGCAATCGCCGAGCGCGCTCCTCCAGCGCCACAGTGTGAAGAGTCGCTGACCCCTGCACCCCGCTCGCAAATCAAATACTTATTTATTGCAAAGGAAAACCACCCCCCTGCAACAAAGTGGGGCTTTCACACAAGCCAGCGGCCCGGCCGAGCCGCGCTGCCTGCTCCTGGGCCAATGAGGGCCCACTAGTCGGCCTGTCAGTCTGACTCTCCCGCCCCCGGCTCCACTCACTCACTCCCCCCGCCCCGACCCGCTCCTCTCCCGGCTCCACTCACTCACTCCCCCCGCCCCGACCCGCTCCTGTCCCAGCCCCGGCTCCACTCACTCACTCCCCCCGCCCCGACCCGCTCCTGTCCCAGCCCCGGCTCCACTCACTCACTCAATCACTCCCCCCGCTCCCGTCCTGGCCCCGACTCCACTCACTCACTCACTCACCCCGCCCCGACCCGCTCTTGTCCCGGCTCCACTCACTCGCTCCCCCCGCTCCGACCCGCTCCTGTCCCAGCTCCACTCACTCGCTCCACCAACCACCCCCCCCCCCCCCCCCCCCCCCCGGCAACCCGCTCCTGTCCTGTCCCGGGCCGGCCTGACACTCGCTACCCCCCGCTCTCCCTCAACCCGGTCCTGTCACTGGCCGGCCTCCCACACCCCCACCCACACACCCCCCGACCCGCTCCCCTCCCGGGCCAGCCTGACACCCCCCCCCGAACCCGGCCCAGCCTGACACCCCCCCCCCCCCCCCCCCCGAACCCGGCCCACTGACCGGGAGGCTGCTCCTGCGATGCTACAGAGAGTTCACTTTAAAAGCAGAAAGTTGAAGGAATGAAGCTAGGGGGAGGGGGGGATGTGGAGACGATGGAAGAGGCGAATGAATGAGCTGAGAACTTCACAGCAGAATGAAGTTTGAGAAGGAAAGTTTGCGAGAGAGAGAGAGAGAGAGAGAGAGAAGGCTCGCTGAAGTTAGGCAACAAATGTTGAGAGTAAGAAGTTTGAAAGTCAGGGATAGAAAGTAAACGAAGTAATTACAGTGGGGAAGGGTGAGATTTGGGGGAAAGGGAAAATAAAATATTTCCACAAAAGTGGAATTCGAAGTGTAGCGGCTTAATGGCTCCAACACCAAGAGCGGAACAGAGAAACGAGGAAACGCGAGTCCTGACAAGTGACCACGCACACTCGATTTTGAAAGAGGTTTCAAATGGGGTAAAATAAAAATGATTGCAGAAAGGATTGAGTTGTATATGCAACTCTGCTGTATGTTATCGGATGGGGATAAGCGATGGGACCGACAATGTTAACAGGCAAATTCTGGGAAAGCGAGGTGCCGTTTCCTTGATGCTTCGAATGGTTCATGTTTCAAACCAACACGAACGGGCGTGCCGCGGTTCAAATGGCATGACATCGATTTCGACAATTTTCTTTACTTTGCCTCAATCATTAATCTTCCCTAATGTTTCCTGGTCTGTGCCGTTTGCAACCCGCACCATCCGTATCTAGCACACGAGCTTTATGCCCGAAGAACATTTAACAGCAACCACCCTAACTGCACAA
The DNA here is from genome assembly GCA_963514005.1 of Raja brachyura. Next base: position 14,460,337 of record OY740784.1, read on the forward strand.
CACCAGTAAGTGTTAGCGTAATGCAATGGAGATTTGGGGGAAACGCATAGGTCCGTGTGCGTGTTTGAACCTAGAAGTACAAAGACGCCGGAAAGTCCCGGGAACGTCAGATAACGCCTGGAATACCTGAGCAATATGGGGGTCGCAACTCACATCAAATAACTAGCACTGATTCAGCATACAATCGTGTTTGCTACACAACTACTTCCTTTAACATCGAGTAAAATAAACAGGCGGGGATTTCAAGATAGCATTTCACACTTTTTTAATGTATTATTAGTGTGTGTGTGTGTGTGCATTTCCATCTCGTTTCTGGTTTAATGTTTATCTTCGGTTTGTATACGAAATGTTCCTTAGAATAAATATTTACTGGATGGAACACCTCAAAGAAAAAAACAGCTTGAAGTATCTGAATGGAGTCACGCGGTCCACGTGTTAAAGCAGTATTTAAAACCCTTCCCGGCGATGAAAATCGGAATAAAAGTAATTAATTGCTCTTCGCGTTCCTTGGTGTTTTATTCATTGTGAGTCAATCACATCACATTCCTTAACAGAAACGGAAAATGCAGGGAACATTCGTCGAGTCAGGCAGTACCCATGGAAAGAGACACAGAGTGATCGCTTTGTGATGACCGAGAAGGCCGCGCAAGATTCACTCCTTTTGGTAAAACACTTTAACCCCTCCTCCCATTCCCACACTGGCCGTTCCGTCCTGGGCCTGCTCCACTATCAGAGTGAGACCCAACGCAAATTGGAGGAACAACACCTCATATTTCGCCTGGACATCTTACAACCCAGCGGTATGAATATTGATTTCTCTAACTTCAAGTAATCCTTGCTTTCCCTCTCTCTCTACCACCCCCCCCCCCCCCACCCCACTTGAATCGCACCAGCTTCTCGTTTTCACCCAACAACTAACAATGGCCTGTTTCCTTTATCGTCGTTACATTTTTGCATAACTTTCAATCATTGTTCTATATCTCTCTACATCGTCGTTTCCTTCATCCCTAACCAGTCTGAAGAAGGGTCTGGACCCGAAACGTCACCCATGCCTTCTCTCCAGAGATGCTGTCTTTCTCCAGCTTGTTGTGTCTATATTCGGTACTAACTTCATTCAAGTAACCCTTGCTCTCCCTCTCTTTCCATCCCTCCCCCATCCTAGTTCTCCGACTAGTTTGACTGTCCTCCTGATTAAATTTTACATTGTATGCCGCGTTGTCACCTTCCCATCAACTAACAATGATTTACATGTTGTGAAGGAAGGAACTGCAGACAGACGCAAAATGCTGGAGTAGCTCCGCGGGACAGGCAGCATCTCTGGAGAGAATGAATGGGTGACGTTTCGAGTCGAGACCCTTCAGACTGAGAGTCGGGGGTAATCGAAGAACGTAGACAAGGGAAAACAATGTAGGATCTACATTTTCCTTGAGCTTCATCCCCTTTGAACTATAGTTTTCACGCCTTACCCTTCCCTATCTCGGTGCCTCCCTCTCCCCTGACTCCCAGTCTGAAGAAGAGTCTCGACCCGAAACGTCACCCATTCCTTCTCTCCAGAGATGCTGCCTGTCCCGCTGAGCTACCCCAGCATTTTGTGTCTATCTTCGGTGTAACCCAGCATCTGCACTTCCTAACTACACTTACTCCTTTGGCACTGCTTTATGCCCAGGTTGCCTAGTTCTTTCATGTCCCTTTTCGTTCCAAATATATTCTGTTGTTGTTGACTTTCAGGAAGCCATTCCACTTCAATATACATTATATTAACTGGTTGATTTAAGGATTAACACTTTAACATGACTCAAAATCTATTGACAGAACAAGAAAGACACCCCACCCCCACCCCTCCCCCAGGCAGGCAGACCGACACACACACACACACACACACAAGGATTGCACTACAAATACAACAAGATGAAGACACTCAGCACCCAAGAAGGAGAAACGTATCAGGTCGAAACTCTTTCGCCAGAATTGAGAATGAATCTTCTTAAACACGTTCGAAAATATATCAAAAATTGAACTTATTCAGGTCAGATAGACACAAATGTTGGAGAAACTCAGCGGGTGAGGCAGCATCTATGGAGGGGAGGAAACAGGCAACGTTTCGGGCCGAAACCCTTCTTCAGACTGAGGTTGCGTTCCGGGGATTTGTTGGTTATTTCCGACACTTGCCGAACGGGAATGTAAAAACAGATATAACAGGTGTCCAACATACGTTTTAGAGAATAATCTAGTACTAATAAGAAACCGAGAATCAGTCTTCATCTTGTGTCCCAATGGGCGCCTGAGTATATTTTTTTAAGTATTGGCCATGATAATCGATATTTTATAGACTGCATTGATAACATGATTGGAAAAAATATCTCGTGCCCTCCAGAAAATATTCGTTTTAAGGTTGTCTTTACCCTTTGTGGGAGTTGTTGATGTGGTTGATATTTGATCACTTTGGAGTTGGGTTTTTTTTCCACTAATTCAGACTGCACTACAATTTTCTCACCATTCTGCTGTTTTGCATTCGGCGTTGTATCCATTGTTGCAGCCATCATCGTCATGTACACCTTGCACTCTGGGCTTCGTGCGAACATGGAATTTCAGTGGATCCTAGCAATAAATTCATCTGCCTCTAAAAGATCTGGATGTTTCTTAGGTTTAAAAACTAAAACCAATTGCAGAATTAGTAGGGTTATGGTTTAAGGTACGAACTACACAACGTCAGGTTAGGTTGCAGTAATACAACATGTCATCTATGACCGTGGACTAATAATTAATCTATTATAAATCACTAAACCATTACATCTTTGGGGGGAAAATCTTTATCTGGCACCCCTTTTCTGTCAGGCGGTCCCGTTTCTTTATTCTTTGATCAGACGTGGGCATCGGGGCAATGTCAGTATGTTTTGTTCATCTGTGAATGCCCCCTGGATTAAGGAGGCTGTTAAGAATCAACTGCGTTGGTGCATCTGATGTCACGCACAGACCAAACCAGGTTGGGTCGCGTGAGAAGGAACTGCAGATGCTGGTTTAAACCGAAGATAGACACAAAAAGCTGGAGTACTTCAGCGGGACAGGCAGCATCTCTGGAGAGAAGGCATAGGTGACGTTTCGGGTCGAGATCTGAAAAAGGGTCTTGACCCGAAGCGTCACATAAACGAGTTAGGGTCAACAGATTTCCTTCCTGCAATAACATGAAGGAACCATGTGGAGTTTTATTGTTATCTGGTGGTTTCATGGTTAAATTATTGAGCGCTTTATTTAATCCAGATTTATTTCATGACTGGGAACTCACGGCATTGCTTCAGAATATACCACTTGTTGGTACCTGTAATGCGGTGCAATTGCCCTACCGATATAATATCTGAGGTAGACAAAAAGTTTAAGAAGGAACTGCAAATGCTGGAAAATCGAAGGTAGACAAAAATGCTGGAGAAACTCAGCGGGTGAGGCAGCATCTATGGAGCGAAGGAAATAGGCAACGTTTCGGGTCGAGACCCTTCTTCAGATGTTACTAATATCGTACATTGTTAACTTTAGCGGTACCTTTTATTTCAGTTTATGTCTTTCGATCTGTTTGCCAAAGGTCGCGCAGAATTAAAAGCTGTGCTTCTCACCGCCATCCCCGTCTTTAGTGAAATTGTACTAACGTAGATTTCAGCGCCGCCTTGCTGAAGGCAATTTGGTTTGAGACGTTTTCGTAAATCACGAATGCCTACACTTTAGAGGCGGTTGTCCAATGCGTGTGTGCAAGGCGCTGCAGAAACATGGGCATTCTTCATTTATGAATGGGGTCCATACGCACTGGCGGTCAGAGGAGCGCGGGAGACAGATGGATATCCGGCGTGAATGTGCAATTTATACAGGCCAGTCGATTGAAGGCCAAACTCACACCTAACCCGATACAAGCGGTGTTTCCCGAAGGACGCCATCCTATTTAATTAATTCGATACCTGTCTCAAACCCCCCGGCAACATTCAACTGAAAGTCGAAAGTTCTATCGAAAGTTCGGAAGAGGCGGACACAACTGACCGAAGAACCTTCGGTGCTGAGGAGCTGTGAACATTAACTAAGATTCGTTCATCAAGGAAAAACCTTGAAATCTCACAGCGCTAAATAAAAATGCAGCTGAGTACTAGGTTTTTCCGTGAGGCACATGAGCCACGCAGTTCCTGAACTCTAGAGGGAAGAAGAGCGCAGTGCAAGTTCCAGGGATTGCAAGGTTTACACACAGCAAAGGAATTTGCGCCCCAAGAGAATCCCACCAGAAAAGTCACCCACACTCTGATCTGGCTCCTTAACGAGCTTTCTCTCTGATTTTCCAAAAGGCGATTAACATTAAAAAAAATGTATAGGAAGGAACTGCAGGTACTGGTTTAAACCGAAGATAGGCACAACTCAGCATCTCTGGAGAAAAGGGATAGGTGACATTTCGGGTCGAGACCCTTCTTCAGACGGAATCCTCACGACACACCTTTCTGTTTAAATTCTTGTAGGAATTTCTGTAGTTGGAAACGATTAGTCCTTTAATTTAGCGTATTTGTATAAATTTAGCCATGCCTACTATGTTCTGAAGCAAATAAATAATTTAGTTGTCCTATCAGGGACACATGACAATAAACTCTCTTGAATCTTGAATTTGTCATTGACACAAGGGGATTTAAGATGTTTTTGGAATCGCACGTATTGGATACCATCCCGATATTTTAACATTGTGGCAATGTTTACTGTCCATGAAATGTAACTGCGGTCATGTAGTAAAATGAAAGCGGCCTTGTTGATTTACTTATTTTTGTGTAGTAACCTGATTCAATTCAAATATAAACGCATAACATGTTTTCTATCGAACCCCCAATATTCCAGTTAGACATAATCAACAGGTCGCAGTGAGTTTTAAACGAGCAAACGCTCCCTCTGGCGGTGTCTTCCAGTCAAGCAGTGACCTCGGTAACTTCATCAATGGAAGAGAAAAATATTTATATAATATGGTCAATGTTAGGTCAACATTTATATGATAAATGTTGACCTAACCTAAGGTGCACAAAAGTTAGGCAGCAAAATTTAGGCAGCACTGCTTAAGTGTGATTAGTGCGGGTGTGGGGGGTTATGGGGAGAAGGCACAAGAATGAAGTGAGGAGGGAGAGATGATGAGCCTTGATTGAATGGTGGAGTATACTTGATGGGCCGAATGGCCTAATTCTTCTTCTATCACTTATGATCTTATGATAACATATTTTAGGAACATACAATTTGTAAATTTACTTCATTCTCATTTTCTAAATTAACAAAATAGATGCATATTTATTTTATCTACCAGCACATTAAAAGTTAAATTAAAGCTCTAGCCAGTTCTATATTTTGCTATTTAATGGACGTATTTATGTGTTGCGAATGAAGTAGATGTTTCCATTACTATGTACAGGATGGACATTAAGTAATGCTGGAGCTAAACGATTGTGCTTATTGCCAGCGCTTCATGATCATTGCAATTTCAGTTAGAAGAAGGGTCTCGACCCGAAGCGTCACCCATTGCTTCTCTCCAGAGATGCTGCCTGTCCCGCTGAGTTACGCCAGATTTTTGTGTCTATCTTTGGTTTAAACCAGCATCTGCAGTTCCTTCCATTGCAATTTCTGTTAATCTCTATTTATCTTTTAGCAAATTAATTGCCCAATAAACCATCAGCCGAAGTGAAAACAAATAATTATGAACTTAAATAATATTTTAAAATATGATTGTTAATCATTTTTAATTATCCTCCCTGGTTCAGAAAGTAACAATACAAAATGTAAAGTCTCATTCCTTCAGGCTACAAGGGTTACACAAAAAGCTGGAGAAACTCAGCGGGTGCAGCAGCATCTAAGGAGCGAAGGAGATAGGCGACGTTTCGGGTCGAGACCCTCCTTCAGGCTACAAATTGGTTTCAGAGATTTTTTTAAATGTCAAATTTGAAACTTGCCTTACTTTCCTTTTTCTCTTTTCTTTCTTTTAAATTATATTTCTCCACTTTATCTGACATTGAATTTGTCCATTTTAATTCATCCTCCATCTTAGTCATCCTTCTGTTTATTTGTCAAGCCTTAAATCTCGTTTGTCAGGGAGATGATCAGTTTGTTGCATTGTTCTCTGGGGCCTCAGGAGGCCTATTGTTTTCGCTGTAGCATCATCAACTTGTATATCCAGCAACTTTTGGTGAAAGTTTTTTTTAATTTGAACGGGGCATGCTGCAAGTTATAATAAGGAATTTGATAAATCAGACTTTTTTTTTACTAATCACACTGAAAGCTTCCATAATGGTAAAATATCAGCTTTTCACCAAAAATCTTATCAAACGTAAACTAAGCTGCAGTGGAGGGAAATCCTCCCTTCACAGCTTTCAGCCTTAAAGTGAATAACCTGGTCAGTCTCAATAGACTGCGGACAGGAAAGGGAAGGTGCAAATCGAACATGCTGAAGTAAGTAAGTTTATTGGCCAAGTATTCACATACAAGGAATTTGCCTTGGTGCTCCGCCCACAAGTAACAACATGACACACAGTGACAGTTACGAATGACTCAGAAAACACTAAACATTAATAATAATAAAACATTAATGATAAAACACCATTGATCAAGCATGTGAACCAACAAAATACCAGACCAAAAGGTGGCTACAGATTTTTGGCTGTTGAGCAGAGCAACTATTCGTGGATAAAAACTGTTTTATCTCTGTCTGTGGCGGGTTTGACAGTCCAGAGTCGCCTTCCAGAGGGAAGTGATTCAAAGAGTTTGTGGCCAGGGTGAGAGGGGTCAGAGATGATCTTGCCCGCTCGCTTCCTGGCCCTTGCAGTGTACAGTTCATCAATGGAGGGAAGATTGCAGCCAATAATCTTCTCTGCTGATTGGACGATTCGCTGCAGCCTCCAGGTGTCGTGCTTGGTGGCTGAGCTAAACCAGTCCATGATGGAGAAGGTGAGAACAGACTCTATGATGGCCGTGTAGAATTGGGCCATCATTGCCTGTGGCAGATTGTGCTTCCTCAGCTGCCGCAGGAAGTACATCCTCTGTTGTGCCTTTTTGACTGTGGAGTCGATGGTAGCCCCCCACTTATGGTCCTTTGAAATGATGGTTCCCAGGAACTTAAAAGACTCCACATATGTGACTGGTGTTGTTGATGGTGAGTGGGGTGAGGGGAGAGGGAGCTCTCCTAAAGTCTACAATCAATTCCACTGTCTTAAGCGCATTGAGCTCTAGGTTGGTGCTACAGCACCAGGACGCCAGCTGTGACACTTCCTGTCTGTAGGCAGATTCCTCCCCATCCTGGATCAGTCCAATCAGGGTTGTGTCGTCCGCAAACTTGAGAAGCTAAACAGAGTTGTCTGTGGAGGTGCAGTCATTGGTGTAGAGAGAGTAGAGGAGAGGAGAGAGTACGCAGCCTTGCGGTGTTCGTATGCTGAGTGTTTGCGGGTCCGAGATGTGCTTTCCCAGCCTCACATGCTGCTTCCTGTCTGTCAGGACGTTGGTGATCCACTGACAGAGGGGTTCAGGCACAGTCAACTCGGAAAGTTTGGAGTGTAGTAGCTCTGGCACAATGGTGTTGAATGCAGAGCAAAATTCAAGAAACAGGATCCTCGCATAGGTCCCCTGGCGGTCTAGGTGCTGTAGGATGAAGTGCAGGCCCATGTTGACTGCATCATCCACAGATCTATTGGCCCGATATACAAACTGCAGAGGGTCCAGCAGGGAGATTGTGATATTTTTCAGCTTGGCAAGCACAAGCCTTTTGAGTGTCTTCATGACTACAGAGGTCAGTGCGACAGGCCTGTAGTCATTAAGACAAGTAATCCTTGCCTTTTTGGGTACAGGGACAATAGTGGAGACTTTGAAGCAGGCAGGGACAGTACATGTTTGCAGGGACTGGTTAAAAATGTCTGTATAGACCGGTGCCAGCTGTTTGGCGCAGAGCTTAAGAGTAGAGGGGGAAACATTGTCAGGTCCTGGAAATTTCTGGCTCTTTTGTAGGGTGGGATATACTGAAAATGTGGGATATACTGAAGAGTGGGATATACTGAAGTTGTGGCAGATTGTGACTCCAGACGATAGAACGTCTCCTGAGCTGTGACATGCTGCATGACACATGCACTGTAAAGGACCTTGTTGAGGCCAACAATGTGGCACTAACATTTGCACACTATTGGCAAAGAGTTGTGTGTTGTCAAAAATAATAATAAGCCTTAAAGTGTCCCAACCTTGTACAACCCCCTTCTATCTCCTGCCTTGGGCATACATACCACTGGCTGACCCATTGTTTCCAGGTGTTCTTGTCCTGCCAGCTATTTTCTCCTACCATGACTATACTTTCTCCTCTGGTCCACTCCTTTTCCATTTATATCTGTGATGCCCTCTGGCACTTTTTTTTCAATGTCCAATCTGTCCTCACCTTCACATGTTTGACTCATCCCTTCCTTTTCTGAATCTCTCTTCCTCCATCACTTCTTCTTATCGAGCCCACAACGCAAGATTAGAAATTGTTCAGCCAGAGCCGAACACACTTCTCGGCATCTGCATACAATGGCGTCTTGCGCTTCTTGTGTTTGGCTGTGGAAAGATTGGTGGAAACAGGGCCACGATGTGAATGTTCTTTCCTTGACCCCTCTCCATCACTAGGCTGGCTACAAGTCTACTGACTATCATTAGTTCCACCTTACCCTAAGGACAAGTGTAAACCCTAATCCATTTTCCTATATTCCATTTTATTGTCTTTCTCTCCATCATATTTGCTCCAGTGACAAGAATTTTCCTTCAAGTGTCTCTAAAATAACTTCCTTTTGTTGCCTTGGTCTTTCATTGTTAACAAAGCACTTGACCACATCACATCCATTTTCCATACCTCTGCCCTCCACCGCCACAGGACAAGGATACATGTGTCGGAAGGAACTGCAGATGCTGGTTTACACCAAAGATAGACACAAAATGCAATTGGTGAAGAAAGCAGATTAACTTAGATACTGGATCAGTGCTTGGGATGATGATGTTGTGGCCATTGTAGATACGTGGTAGCGAGAGGGACATGACCAGAACCTCAATGATCTGGGGTTTTGTTGTTTCGGACGTGGAACGTGGAGCAGTTGTGCTGCTAAGAGACTGTCATTACACCACTCAGTGAGGATATAATGGAGGGTTTGTTCACTGAGGTGATATGGTGGAGTTCAGAAGAAAGAAAGGTGTTCGCACTTTAATGGGATGATACAATAGGCCCTCCAATAGCAAGTGGGAGATAGAGGAACAGATATGTGACAGATGTCTGAAACAGGGTTGTCTTAGTGGGTGGTTACAACTTCCCCAGTGTTAGTTGGGACTTGCTCAGTGCCAAAGGCTTTGACGGGTCTAGATTTGTGAGGTGTATCCAAGAGAGTTTCTGAGAATCCAACCTGAGAAGGGAACATACTGGACCTTGAGTTGGGAAATGAGCCTGGCTATGTGACTGGTGTTTCAGTGGAAGTGTATTTTGAGGATCGTGATCATAATAAGTTTTAAGGTTGTTTTGAGTAGGGAGAAGGCTGTACCTTAAATGATTCAATGATATTTTATGGTCACATGTACCTAGGTACGGTGAAATGCTTCGCTTTGCATACAACCCAGTCAATTCCTATAGAAGAAGACCTCACAGACACAGTACACAAATGTTGCCATGTTTCTGGCGTCAACAAAGTTAGAAAAGTTCACCGAACAATCCTATATTTCAGTCATTTCCATACATCTTGAAACAGCTTTCCAATGCAAGGTGCTACAATCAAACCAATGACCAATGTACGCAGAGTGGCGCATTTCACCAGAAAACATAATATACAACACGTTGTCACTTACTACCTATTACTTGATAGCCATGGTATGAAAAACAACTTTACCATGCTGGAAGCTGTGAAATAGCCTGTTTGCAGCAAACAGCATTCAATTCAGTCTGAAGCCGGGTTTTGACCCAAAATGTCACCCATTCCTTCTCTCCAAAGATGCTGCCTATCCTATTGAGTTACTCCAGCATTTTGTGTCTACCTTCAATACCGTACATCTTGAAATACCTTTTCAATGCATAGTGCTATAATCAAACCAAATACTCCAAAAGGAGGTAGAATTATGAATTTCATCAGAAAAGATAGTTTACAACACATTATTACTTCCTACCTGTAATTTGATGCCAGGACATAGGTTTAAGATGAGGACATAGGTTTGAGGTGAAGGGGAAAAGATTTAATAGGAATCTGAGGGGTAACTTTTTCACACAAAGGGTGGTGGGTGAATGGAACAAGCTGTAACACCTTATGATTCTACTATCTTTTGCATGCTGTTGCATGTGGCAGCAAGCAACCCCCCATCGCATCCCCCCTTCATTCTCATTTGTTAGCCCTTAACGACAATGCCGTGAGTTGTTTGGCCTGCTGCCTGCCCGTGCTTGAGCATGCAATGCTTTATTAGGTCCAACTGTGTTTGGATGGAATAAATGCTTTATTAGGTCCGACTGTGTTTGGTTCAAAAGTCCCGCTCATTTTGTGCCTTCCGCTTAGTGGACAGGTCGCGCTGATTGTGTAATTTCCGGTGAGTGCAGAGGTTGCGCTGATTGCGTAATTTCCCGTAAGTGCAGAGGTCACGCTAATTGCGAAAGTGCTGCTGACTGTGGAAGCCCCAAAGTGGAGAGGCCGCGCTCAGCCGTGTGAGTATTCAAGAAGGTTCACTGCCATATATATGGTGTGTGAGTCAGTGAATGTGTGTGTGAGTGTCTGTGTGTGTGAGTGTCTGTGTGTGTGAGTGTCTGTGTGTGTGTGTGTCTGTGAGTGTGTCTGTGTGAGTGAGTGTCTGTGAGTGTGTGTGTGTGTGCGAGTGAGTATGTGTGTGCGAGTGAGTGTGTGTGTGTGAGTGTGTGAGTGTGTGTGTGTATGTGAGTGAGTGTGAGTGTGTGTGTGCGAGTGAGTGTGTGTGTGCGAGTGAGTGTGTGTGCGCGCGTGAGTGTGCGCATGAGTGTGAGTGTGAGTGTGCGCGTGAGAGTGAGCGTGAGTGCGCGCGAGTGTGAGCGTGTGTGTGCGCCCACAATGTCCATACTAGCCCTCTGTAAACCAGTCCTTTCGGCCAATAAAACCCACGCTAGCGCTCCAGTTTTTCTTTCACTATCGGCCAAGGCCCGAGTATACTCGGGGGTGGCACTGAACAGGTTAAAGGAGATTTAGATTGACAAGAATGTTGACAAGAATTGAGGGCCCGTCCCACTTAGGTGACTTTTTAGGCGACTACAGGAGACTATGTGATCGCCACATGGTCGCTGGTGTGCACCGGGGTGTCGCCTGTATGGTCGTGAGTAGTCTCCTCAGTCGCCCAAAGAGACATAGTGTCTTTCTGGTCACCGAAAAATTTCCAACATGTTGCCAATTTTTTGGCGACAGTGGCGACCTTGGATTTGATGCCAAATGAACATAGCTTGACGTAGGTTCTGTCATAGGCTGTCACCAAGTTAATGTAGGCTGTCGGCAGGATGTCATAGGGTGTCACCCCGATGTCGTCGGTTGTCGACAGATGACGTAGGTTGTTGCTTGTGCCGACTTCGGTGAATTTCAATGTCGTATTCGCCGGCAGTCGCCTAACAAATCGCCTAAGTGGGACAGGTCCATTAGTCCAGTCGCCGGTTTTTCGGCGACCTGCTACGACTATGACAGTTGCCGGCCCGATCACCTATGTGGGGCAGGCCCATTAAGGAAGGGTTGTTCAGGCAGGAAGATTAGGAATAATCATAAAGGAAATAAAGTCAGTGTTGTCCTCTCCACATCCACTCTATCCAAACCTTTCACTACGTTTCAACGAGGTTTTCCCCCCCTCATTCTTCTGAACACCAGCAAGTAGAGGCCCAGTTCTGTCAAATGCTCATCCCAGTTAACCTACTCATTCCTGGGATCATTCTTGTAACCTCCTCTGGACCAATGATTAGTCCAATAACCATTGGTACAATAGTCATTATTCAGATCCTGGCTCGTTTGCCTGTGGCCGGGATCGGAGTGGACCTTAATGAGGACGTGCCGTCACATTCCCCCCTCATTCCCTCCCAACCTTAGCGATGATCCTGGGATTTGTAGCAGGCCCGACCACAGGGCGGGGAGGTCATCCACATTCTCAAGTTGCACTTCCACCGTTGCCCAGCATTTTCACTCTCCTGTCCAGCACTGCTCTCACGAGCAAGTTTCAACCTGCATCACTGAGAAGCTCAAGCTCTATCTCTGACTGGACATTGCTCTTGTAGGAGAGCGGACTTTCTGGATCTGCTGCTTGCAGTTACATCTGCCGACCCGTCACGTTTCTGTTCCGCATGGCCATGTGTTTGCTGAAGATTTCTGCTTCAAGAATCTTCAGCTTCTTCCCAGTGGCGACTACTTGTGCACGCTACTTCCGTTCATCCTCCAGCTCTGCTTCAAGCTCACAAACCCATCAAACCAACATTCTGTTCTTCAACATCTTCAAATAACCTTTGCATCCCCTCTCTTTCCACCACTTCCCTACCCAATTCGAACCAGCTTTAAAGTTATCTTGTTGAATCATTTTCTATACTTGTTCTCACCAAGCAAAAAGTGTCATGTTTCTTTTATCATTGTTACTTTTTTGCATTTCTTTCATTCATTTGTTCTACATCTCTCCACATCACCATTTATATCTCTTGTTTCCCTTTCCCCTGACTCTCAGGCTGAAGAAGGGTCTCGACCTGAAACGTCACCTACTCCTTTTATCCAGAGATGCTGCCTGTCCCACTGAGTTGCTCCAGCTTTTGTGTCTATTCTCTTCTCTTCATTCTGCTCACCTGTGGCCTGTGGGTGCCGCTCAGCCAGATACAGCAAGTGCGAATGAGGTTCCGGTGGTTCCTTGCGTCTTCTCCAAGAACGTGGGGTTTGGACCTTCCGGTGGCTGAGGAATAGGTCTTCAAACCATGCGCAATCAGATCTAATGAACACTGGATCCAGGAGTCCTTTAACCACCCCCCCACACTGAGTGGGGGTGAATCTGTGGATCTGTCAGTGCTTCTACTCAGGGGCTGTAGAAAGCATCTTGTCCAGCAACATCACAATCTGGTTTGGGAACTGCCCTGCCCAGGACAAGAAGGCTCTGCAGAGAGTAGTGCGTTCGGCCGAACGCACCTAGGGAACTACATTCGCCCCCCCTGCAAGAACTATACATCAGAAGGTGCAGATCCAGAGCCAGCAACATTATGGGGGACCCCTACCACCCCAGCCATGGACTGTTCCCACTGCTATGGGCAGGCAAATGCCTCCTCCGTCATGCTGTGCAAACAGAGAGGAATGAGACGGAGTTTCTTCCCACAGGCCATCAGGACTGTAAACTCTTATCTCATCAGGGACTAATTTACTGTTCCAAACTACTGTTGTGTTGAGTCGTTTTTAAATTGCTGTTTTTTTCTAATAATGTAAATACTGATTCTGTTCTCTTCTGTTCTGTAGTTTTTTGCACAATCCGCAGGCATTGCCACTTTCATTTCACTGCACATCTTGTGACAAATAAACTTGACTTGACTTGAGTGAGCAGCTGTGCCACTGGTGATAATAGATATAGGGGCAGCTGGGACTTAGAGTACATCACCGTGCACACATGCCAGTGGTAGTGTCCCAGATAGAAGCTTGCCAGTGTGTAACAGGTCCGGCCGGACCAGAGTCATGTAACGGCCCGGGTCAACTAAAGCTGCCCGTTAATATAGAGGGTGCACGTTCGAGGTGATTGTCCTGTCCACTGGCCCCCACGGAAGGCACTCTGCCAGCCATGGTTGGGATTGGGTCAAGGAGAGCCCTGGGTCTGTAGACATGGGCTCGTCCTTGAGTTCTGTTCGTGAGGGGTGCTTATGCCATTCTTCCTGCCTGCTGGCTGAGCCAGTCAGGGCTCCACCTCCCTCCAGTATTGAGTGTAAACGTTTGCCCATGCGAGGACCCTGAGCTACAACTCGTATGGTATTGCTCGTTCAGCACAGTCACTAATTTCCTCATGTTTGGAGGGGGGAGGGGGGTGAAAGTTGTACCACTGCAACCTGGTCCGCAGCTGGCAGTGCATTACATGATGCTCCATTAGCAGCGAGATCCACAACCCTCTGAGTTATGCCGGTGGGGCTGGAGCCAGTGGGTGGTGAGTAAAGATCATAGGATCTTTGGTGGTGAGCCTCCTGAGTAGGGCCTGCTCAGTCGGGGAGGTTTGCTGCCGTGGAATTGCTGTGCCACAACCATGCCAGAAAGGTGCACTACCTCCATCCAGACAGAATCGTAGCCTGCACTCACTGTGGTCTAGCGGAAAATAACCCTGCCTGGCCTCACCACTCGGGTATGGAGCCATGATGTGCATCCACCTCTAACACTTCTCTCTCTGCAGTATGTTCAAATGTGAACAAATGCTTCCACATCATCCTGCTCGACAAACAAGAGCATCTAGAATCATCCCAGCATAGATTTCTAAATATACTAGACTAAGTGGGACCCGTTGGGTCCCAGCATCACACGGGAGGGCTGGTCACCCAATGCAATATTCCACCTCTCCACCAATTCCAATATTGCTCGCCAGTGGAGGGGGGGGGGTGCTTTCTGTTGCACTAGTATGGGTGTTGTGGGCCGAAGGGACTGGTTTCCATAGGGCTAGTATGGACATTGTGGGCCGAATGGATTCTTGGGCTGGCAGCTCAGTCACTGAGGCCAGGCAGCTCAGTCACTGAGGCCTGGCAGTACAATCACTCGGACCTGGCAGGCTGGCAGCTGAGAAACTGCCAGAAATTCTGCCCAAAATAGGTGACAGATTCTGTGAGAGAGAAGGGGGAGATGATGGACTGAATGGATTATTGGGCTGGCAGTTCAGTCACACACGGCTGGTGGGCTGGCAGTTCACTTACTCACAGCTGGTGGGCTGGTTAGCAGTCACTCACGGCTGGTGGGCTGGCAGTTCAGTCACTCACAGCTGATAGGCTGGCAGTATCCTTTAAAAAAAATCGCAAACCGTAACACACACACAAACACAGACTCACTCTCACATACACACAGCCTCACTCACACACACCCAATACTAAAATGCCAAGTAACTTCAGAACATGGTGAACATACAGTGTGTAAAGTGAATGATTCAAACGTTTAAAGCCTCCTGTCGAGGTTGCTACTGAAGCAAAAACGTGCTTTAAATAACGTCCAACAAATACACTCACCATAGACAGAGCAGTAAGCTATCTTGAATTATTGACATCTTCATTCTGTGCCTTCTCGACGTCTTCACTCTGTGCCTTCTGCAGTCAGCGCCATCTTGCCACGAACTGGAAATGACGGAATGAGCGCCATTTTGCCACTAAGCAGAAGTCACGGAATGAGCGCCAATTTTGCAATGAAACACAGTCCTGATCTAATAAAATATTTATTCATGCTTTATCCATCCAAAAACTGTTGAAAGCACTTTAATAGCCAAGCCAATTGGGCAAACACTTTTCAAGCCAACAAACATGTTTTCTGAAAGCCCTTTAAAAGCAAGCCAATCGGGCAAACACTTTGCCAGCCAACAAACGCGTTTTCTGAAAGCCCTTTAAAAGCCAAGCCAATTGGGCAAACACTTTGCAAGGCAACAAACACGTTTTCTGAAAGCCCTTTAAAAGCCAAGCAAATTGGGCAAACACTTTGAAAGCCAACAAACACGTTTCCTGAAAGCCCTTTAAAAGCCATGCCAATTGGGCAAACACTTTGCACACAACAAACACATTTTCTGAAAACCACATCGAGGGGACTCACCGTGGAGTGGACGTGCATTCAGTGTTATTCGTAGCTGAGAGCCGTGACCCTCTCGCTTTTGCCATCTCGCAGAGACTGAGTGAGGCACGACACTTCCGGGTTGAATAGTCTCGCCCCCCTGCCGCCAGCGGTGCAGCAGAGAGAATGGCAACATTTATAAAAACATTAATAACTCTCTGACTTTTCATCGATGGGAAAAATCCTCCGGTCCAGTCTGGCGGAGGGGGACTCTGAGCGAGGTGGCCGAAAATGATGCCCTTAAGTAGCGGCGTTCTCTCGGAGATCACAAAACAGAAAGTCGAAAGCGGTCAAGATCTTAGTTTTAGTAATATAGATATGCATTTATATAAATATACTAGACTAAGTGGGACCGGTTGGGTCCCATGTTCACACAGGAGGGCTGGTCCCCCAACGCAATATTCCACCTCTCCACCAATTCCAATATTGGTGGCCAGTGGGGGGGGGGGGGGGGGGTTCTGTACCGCCAGTATGGGTGTTGTGGGCTGGTTTCCAGAGGGCTAGTATGGATATTGTGGGCCAAATGGATTCTTGGGGTGGCAGCACAGTCACTCAAGCCTGATGTGCTGGCAGCTCACTCACGGCTGGTGGGCTGGCAGTTGACTTGCGGCTATTTCTTGAAATTCCATTTCAAGCAGGATGCAAGGCTACCAAATTCAAATGCAATTTCCTACTATTTCAAGCAGGGTACAAGGCCACCAAATTCAAGTGCAGTTTCATACCACTTCAAGCAGGGTGCAAGGCCACCAAATTCAGGTGCAGTTTCCTACCACTTCAAACAGGGTGCAAGGCCATCGAATTCAAAGACTGAGGCACTCAACACTTCCGGGTTTTATAATCCCTCAGGAAGAGGCATGGCCTTCAGGAGAGAGAATCTCAACAATTTTTAAACACTTATCTTCAGGAGAGAGAATCTCAACATTTATTAAAATCTTTTACTTTTCATCGATTTGAAAAATCCTCTTGTCCTGTGCAGCGGAAGGGGACTCTGAGTAAGATGGCCAAAAATCACAGCTTTAGGTGGCAGCGTTTTTTCTAAAATCAATATACAGAACAACAGGAAGTGGTCAAGATCAGACTTTTAGTAATATAGATTACATTCCACAGTAGAGCCAGGCTCTGATCAACAGGGGCAGCACATGAATGATCTTAGTATATTCATGTATGGAAATCAGATTATAATCAAACACTAGGCCCACGTTGACCAACCTGGGTCTCGCTGCACACCTGGTACTACTCCTGATCCTGACTCCAGTTGCATATCTTCTCTCCTTCCTGACCCTGAGTCCAGCCTTACAGCTGCCCCCCTATTCTACCCTGATCACAGCTGCTTACCTGCTTAGGTTCTCAGTGCTGAACACTCCCATTGTCCCAGCTTTGATTGTGCACCTAGTACTATTCCAGACCTTGACTCTGGATGCACACTTGGCCTTTCTCCTAGCCCCTCTGCACTGACAATATATCTGGCCCACACATAAAGCCCCATATCAGACCCCCCCCCCCCCCCCCGGACTTAACCTATTACATTCAAGTCCACAGGTGCTTATCTAATGCGGTAATCTTTCATGGGGCACTTGACAGACCAAATTTTGTATAACAAAATTTGCTACATCCATTGGCTTCCTTGTTATCTAACATGCTAGTTATTTTGTCAAAGAAGTCATCAATTGGTTGAACACAATTTCTCATCCATAAAATTATACTAACTCAGCTGTATAAGTATTCTGTTACAACTTCCTTCATTTTCCTAACAAACTATCCTGAAGTCATTTTCACCCCCAATATTTTCAGTATTTTGCTGTCTTCCTCTCAGCTGGGACATTTCCGAAATGCAAAGTCCAATAACTATATATTTAAGCAATATTATTCCATTAAATGTGATCTTAAGAGAACATAATATTTTCTGTGGTATAAATAACACAACAATGAAAAAAAAGATCTTTGTTTTGATTGCACCTACCAACATGCATACATTATTATATTATAGTTAATATGTACCGAGGGCAAATTTTTGTTCCAATGCTTCCCATTCCCAATTGCTTTTACATTGAAGTGATTGAAATCCAAGTGAAGTTTAAATGGCATCTGAAAAATAAAACCTCCGGAATGGATGATATTCATTATGTGGTTGGTTGGAGTCAGTATCAGCACAATTACTATATCAAACTTTGAATCTTCAGATGTCCTGGTTCAAGCTAAAACTAAAGACATATAATAACCTCCTCACACATTCCCCTGCAAGTATCTCTGTCACTCCTTTAAAATATGTCCCTTCTTTGAACAAGCTCTTAAACATCACATCTGAATCATTTTCCATCTGATTACACTCCTTGAGGATGTTCATCTACGTGTTCAATTAATAAAACAACGAGATTGGGGACATTTCTATTCAACCTGTCAAAGGAATTGGGGGGGGGGGGAGGGTTAGAAATAGTCAGTGAGGTAAACAAACATAATAGTTGAGTGGCAAATGCCAATAGTGCTACCTTCCCAATATTTAACTGAAGGAAATAATGGGGTATCGGGGCTGTATGTTTTGACAGACAGCCTGACACCTTGCATGTCATTGTAATATTACACTTATCCCATCCCCCTGGATATTCAGGATGAATAAATTAAGGATTTGTCAACTAATTACAAATCAGGCTAATTACAAATCAATAACATTAGCCAACTCCGAAACATGAAGCGCTGAGCATTGGAATCCAGACAACTGACCTCAGTTCCCCACTCACATCTGGCAATGCTCTCTGACCGATCCAGGGGCCACAGAGCGTTTTTGAAAGTGGGGAGGCTCAGCGATCACTGATCACTGGCCTTGCGGGTACCCGGCGAGGGAGTGGAGCAACCGAGTGGGGTGTGGGAGGGGGGTTTGTTTGTTGAAATTTGTTCAAATTTGATGTATTAAAATCACGTTTTAGTGCATTGTAGAAGTATGATTTCAATGTTTTTTGTTTTAAGTATTTTTAAGAGGTAACTTCTGAAGGGGTAACTTTTTCCACAAAAAGGATTGTGGGTGTATGGAACAAGCTGCCAGAGGAGGTAGTTGAGGCAGGGACTATCCCAACATTTAAGAAACAGTTAGACTGATATATGGATAGGACAGGTTTGGAGGGATATGGACCAAAAGCAGGTAGTGTAGCTGGGACATGTTGGCGGGTGTGGGCAAGTTGCGCCGAAGGGCCTGTTTTCACACTGCATCACTCTATGACTCCATTATACATCCACCATGCATGAATGCTTCAAAATCAAGCATAGAAACATAGAAAATAGGTGCAGGAATAGGCTATTCACCCCTTCGAACCAGCACTGCCATTCAATATGATCATGGCTGTTCATCTAAAATCAGTACCTCTTTCCTGTTTTTTCCCCATATCCCTTGATTTCGCTAGCCCCAAGAGCTAAATGTATCTCTCTCTTGAAAACATCCAGTGAATTGGCCTCCACTGCCTTCTGTGGCAGAGAATTCAACAGATTCACAAGTCTCTGCGTGAAGAAAGTTTGTCCTCATCTCAGTCCTAACTGGCCTACCCTTTAGTCTTAAACTGTGACCCCTGGTTCTGAACTCACCCAACATCGGGAAAATTTTTCCTACAGTTATAGTATGTGAAAATCTAGCAGGCAATCAGGATGCTTTCTCCAACCACCCCCATTTGGAGGCCACTATCTTCCACCATTTCTACCCAGTGCTTGGTACGTACTTCCAGCAGGCACTGGTTGTCCTCCAGGATGTACCGAGCCGCAGCATGATCCATGTCGGTCACCTGGGCGAAATCGGCACAGAGACTCTCACGGCAGTGGCGCAACACTTCCGACGCTTCTAGCTGCCCGGGACTCTTGCACTGAGGCTGCTCCATGTCTGGAGCTGCAGCGAGCGACTCGCCAGCCCGGCAAACACTCGCCAGCCCCTGCTCCCCGACCGCATCTGGCCCCGCCGCTGCTTCTGCTTCCATCCCTCCCTCAGTCCCGGCTCTCCAACAGCCACAGCCCATGCAGTTGATATGAGTTTTGACATTTTCGTTGATCACAGAATTTCTCACGACAGAGTGTGAGAAACTTGCGATCAGCGTGAGAGCGTGAGAATTTGGCCAAATGCGTGATTCTCCCGCTCAATGCGTGAGAGTTGTCAGCCCTGTGTATCTACCGTAATTGCTGATGTATTGCGATACTTGTACTCAACTGTACACAAAAATGAATTTCACTGTACCTCGGTACATGTGACAAATAAAATACTATAGTAACCATTGTAACTATTGGAGGACGGAAACACACCCTTCGGTGCAACCTGTTCTTGCAACCAAGATGCCCCGTCTACACTAGTCCCACATGCCTATGCTTGGCCTATCCATGTACCTGTCCAAATGTCTTTTAAATGTTGTTGTAGCATCAGTCTCAACTACTTCATCTGGCAACTCGTTCCATATACTCTGTGTAAAGAAATTGCCCCTCAGGTTCCTATTAAATCTTCCGCAACACTTCTGACGCTTCTAGCTGCCCGGGACTCTTGCACTGAGGCTGCTCCATGTCTGGAGCTGCAGCGAGCGACTCGCCAGCCCGGCAAACACTCGCCAGCCCCTGCTCCCCGACCGCATCTGGCCCCGCCGCTGCTTCTGCTTCCATCCCTCCCTCAGTCCCGGCTCTCCAACAGCCGCGGCCCATGCAGTTGATATGAGTTTTGACATTTTCGTTGATCACAGAATTTCTCACGACAGAGTGTGAGAAACTTGCGATCAGCGTGAGAGCGTGAGAATTTGGCCAAATGCGTGATTCTCCCGCTCAATGCGTGAGAGTTGTCAGCCCTGTGTATCTACCATAATTGCTGGTGTATTGCGATACTTGTACTCAACTGTACACAAAAATGAATTTCACTGTACCTCGGTACATGTGACAAATAAAATACTATAGTAACCATTGTAACTATTGGAGGACGGAAACACACCCTTTGGTGCAACCTGTTCTTGCAACCAAGATGCCCCGTCTACACTAGTCCCACATGCCTATGCTTGGCCTATCCATGTACCTGTCCAAATGTCTTTTAAATGTTGTTGTAGCATCAGTCTCAACTACTTCATCTGGCAACTCGTTCCATATACTCTGTGTAAAGAAATTGCCCCTCAGGTTCCTATTAAATCTTATCCCTCTCACCTTAAAACTATGTCCCCTGGTTCTTGATCCCCCTACTCTGGGTAAAAGACTGTCTATTCCCCTCATGATCTTGTACACCTCTATAGGTTCACCACTCATCCTCCTGCACTCCAAGGAATGAAGTCCTAGCCTGCCCAACCTCTCCGTATTATTGAACAGAACACAAAATCTTCATTAGCCAAGATTATTATTTTTTGGATGGAGCTGCTTGCAGAAGCGCCAAAGATTGTTGAATGGATACAATGCTATGAATGAGCTCAGTGAATCGATGAGCAGCTAAAACAGGTAAAAGAGGAGTCTGGTTCAACCTAATGTAGTAGTGAATGGAAAGAGGGTCCTGCATTAGCTCACTGCATTAGCCCAGTGCTCGTTTTAATTGAAAAAATACTCAGTATCAATCCACTGCATAATTGAAAGTTTAGTTTAGTTTAGTTCAGAGATACAGCGCAGAAACAGGCCCGTCGGCCCACCGAGTCCGCACACCGACCAGCGATCCTCACACATTAACACTAACCTACACACACTAAGGACAATTTACATTTATACCAAGCCAATTAATCTACAAACCTGTACGTCTTTACAGCGTGGGAGGAAACCCGAAGATATCGGAGAAAACGCACGCGGTCATGGGGAGAATGTACTAACTCCGTACAGACAGCACCCGTAGACAGGATTGAACCCAGGTCTCTGGTGCTGCTGGCACTGCAAGCACTGTAAGGCAGCAACAACAAGCATATTATAGATGCATACGCAGTTTGGAAAATCATAGTTCGCTCAGTTGGCAATTGCTCAGGCCTTAACATTTCTAGCTTTGATCAACAGTTGCAAACATTGGAGATTCACAATAACTGCACTTCCTGTCTTGCATTTGTACCCTGGATGCAAAGAAGATTTCCAATGATAGACATAAAATGCTGGAGTAACTCAGTGGGACAGGCAGCATCTCTGGGTGACGTTTTGGGTCAAGACCCTTCTATCAGACTGAGAGTCAGGGGAGAGAAAGACAGAGGTAAAGAAGGGCAAGGTGTGAAAATGAGACATCAAAGGTGACTAAGCTGAAGGAAAAGTAGAATAGATCACTGTTAGCTCAGGGAAGGTGGGAACGAAGCATACAAAGATAAAATGTAATCAGGTGGACAGTCAGACTGGTCAAATAACTAGGATGGTGGAGGGATGGAGAGAGAGGGATAGCAAGGATTACTTAACGTTAGAGAAGTCAATATTCACAGTGCTGGGGTGTAAGCTGCCCAAGCGAAATATGAGATGCTGAGGTACCTCAGAAAGGATCTTGAGCCAAAACATCACCCTTTGCTTCTATCCAAAGATGCTGCCTGTCCCGCTGAGTTACTCACGGTGTCAACCAGCATGTGCAGTTCCTTCCTAAACATTTCCAATGACTCCAAAGTAGTTCTCCGATGGTTGATATCTTCCAACTGAGCACACAAAACCCCAGCATCATATCAAGCAGTTCTGATCGCATTTCCTATCCAACGCTTCATGGATGATCTTCACTGCTCCAAACTAATAAGCTACTTATGGGTGCTAATAAGAGATGTTATTTCCTGTTGGAGGCATGCAACTCAAGAAAGATCAGCAATGTCTTGCATAAAGGATTGTAGGTCTGTATTTTCAACAGTAATGTTTGGTGATATTTGAGATGCAACTAAGATTCTTGCGCTCAAAATAGCGACCTTTATTTCATCGGCAAATGTTATCCAATTTAGAAAAATGCAGAATCCAAGGTAAAAAGTTTGAGTCTGATGCAGGTTGTGATCCTATTGCCCAAATCCACATACATAAATAGATGTCTTCTTTCATCAGAAAAAAAAAGTAACTGTTGATATTTACACAGGAACTATAGCTGGGACTCGATTCCTTGGAGTGCCAGAGGATGAGGGGTGATCTTATAGAGGTGTACAAAATCATAAGAGGAATATATTGGACAGCTGCACAATGTCTCGTGCCCAGAGTAGGGGAGTCAAGAACCGGAGAACATAGGTTTAATGTGAAGGGGAAAAGATTTAATAGGAATCCGAGGGGTAATTTATTCACACAAAGGATGGTGGGTGTATGCAAAATGGATAGGACAGGTTTGGAGGGATATAGGCCAAACGCAGGCAGGTGGGACTAGTGTAGTTGGGACACGTTGGCCAGTGTGGGCAAGGTGGGCCGAAGGGTCTGTTTCCATGCTGTATTGTTCTATGACTCTATGACTAACCTATCAAGATCAAGTCAACAGAATTGACTTAGAGTCTTACTAACACAGCCTGCAATGAATAACCATGGGCCTCATGTACAACTGGATCCTGGTTCCAATTAGGCTGATTACCTTAATTCATTAATTACCTGCCTGTATAATATGTAATGGAAAACAGGACACCAATGTAAGTTCTTAATACCGGGAGCGCAGGATGGGAGACCTGCTTTGCGCAAGGAACATGATCTCAGAGTTCAGTTGCAATTTTTAGTGTAGATGTGACTCACATTAGCAGGGTGCCTGTTTAGTCACACTACTATACAAGATACAGAGATGAAAGGAAATTTGGGAATTTGCAAGTGTAATATTAAAAGAGCAGTTAAAAGGGAAGCCCCAAGAGGGAACAAGAAGGGTGTTGAATGTTACTGGTAACAAGGCAGTAATCTTTCATTCTGACACCTTATTAAGCCCGTGAAAAGACGAGATTTGCATATTTGTGGTTTTCATGCTTTATTCCCCGTGACGGAGTTTCTGTTGTTGTGCAATAGCACCACTCCAAGCAAATGTACATTCAGTCTTAGAAGGAACTCATGTTAGGATAACCGCACAGTTCAAATCATTGTTGGAAGAATAGGAAAAGCAAAAGAAGATGTAAACCAAGAACGTTGTGAGAAACAAGTTTTTACATTTTTATTCAAAATTCTTTTGAGCAGATATATGATTGGAACACAATATATTCTTTTGAGCAGATGTATGATTGGAACACAATATATTTTGCTCCGATATAAAGCTACAGGTTTTGGTGGCCCAAGCAAGGGCCAAACATTTTATCCCCTGCAAATAAATCCAACCCCAAGAACATGGTATAGTTCATCAGGTTTATACTTTGTCGCCAAAATTCAAGGTGGCACGCCTGTTGGAACTAATTTTGAACATTATGAGCAGAAAATAAAGAGGTTTCTCATCTGCAATACTGAATGGACCTCAATAACACCTCAGGATGTGGTATCATTGTAATCTGACTTGAAGACGCGATCAATACAACTGTTTTAGTGAATATAACTAATTACACATAATGACAAGACTAAGTACAATAAGGGAGAAATTAATATTATCATGCTCATAAGTTCATGTTATAAGGGCAGAAATAGGCCACATCCCATCGAGTCTTCTCTGCCATTCATCATGGCTGATCTATCTTTTCCTCTCAATCCCATTTTCCTGACATCTCCCCATAACCTTTGACAACCTTACAAAACAAGAATCAGAATCTCTGCTTTAAAAATACCCAAAGACTGGCCCCACAGCCGTCGGATGCAATGAATTCCACAAATTCACCAGCAAGAATCAATCTATCTCTACCTTAAAAATATCCATTGACTTGGCCTCCACAGCCTTCTCCTCCTCCTTTTTCTTTTCTAAAGGTACGTCCATTTATTCTGAGGCTGTGCCCTTTAGTCCTCCCACTAGTGGAAATATCCTCACCACATCCACTCTATCCAAGCCTTTCATTATTCAGTAAGTTCCAATGAGATCCCCCCTCATTCTTCTAAATTCCAGTGAGTACTGGCCCAAAGCTATCAAACACTCACCATACGTTAACCCAATAATTCCCAGGATCATTCTCGTAAACCTCCTCCGGACACTCTCCAACACCAGTATATCACTGAAGAAGGGTCTCGACCTGAAACGTCGCCTATCTCCTTCGCTCCTTAGATGCTGCTGCACCCGCTGAGTTTCTCCAGCCTTTTGTGTACCCTATCACTCCTCAGATATGGGTGCAAAACTGCTCACAATATTTTGGAAATTGCGCACCATGCTTTTTTCTAGTGCTCTTCTTGCTTGACCAGACCTCCTTAGACAATTGCTTTTCAATCATGGAGACACAAAAGACTACAAATGCCAGAACCCTGTTACAGAATATAAACAACTGAAAGAACTCTGAAGTTTATTTTTCGCTTCTCAGTCATGAGGTACATAGAGGTATGAACGACATTGACTTGGGGGCATTGTTTTTGTTTTTTGCACTATTATTGTTTGTTGAGACCCGAAACGCCACCCATCCCTTCTCCCAAGAGATGCTGCCTATCTTGTTGCGTTATTCCAGCATTTTATATAAAAAGTATCATAAATGAGAAAAAAAGGTTCAGTGTATATATATGAACCTTTTTTTCCTCATTTATTATAGTGTTTACAGAGTACTATGTTTACATATTCTGTTGTGCTGCTGCAAGTCAGAATGTCATTGTTCTTTCTGGAACATATGACAATAGAACTGCTATTGACTCGACTCTTAATGAGATCTATGAAAATAAGCTATCTTCCCCCAGCAACTGCCGTATGTTATCCATTTATGGATATTCTGCCATTTCTGCCCCTATGACTTAGTGCAGTAAATCTGTTGGTTTACACTGCTTGGTTCTTGTTGGCTCAGCATTGTTTTGATAAACATTAGATGTTAAAGAAAGCCTAATAATTTTATTTAGTTTAGTTTAGTTTAATTTAGAGATACGTCACAGAAACAGGCCCTTCGGCCCACAGAGTCTGCACTGACCAGCAATCCCCGCATATTAATACTAGTCCTACACACACTAGGGACAATTTATATTTATACCAAGCCAATTAATTTTTAAGGCAGTAACTCTACTGCTGCCCCTAGTTTGTCCCTGGAAGTTTGTAATTTTTAAGAGATAATTATAAACTGTGTTAAGATGATGCAAAATGCTGTTTTAATACTAGTAAAAATTGGGAAAGGAATTTTGAGACTACTATGATTGCATCTGAAAGAAATGCAGTGAATATACGTCACGGCTCCACTACTGATAGATGCCGCCATTTACAATTCAATCTCTAAAATACACACTTTAAACTCCTCTCCTCATAACTTTAAATTCTCCTTAACTTTTTTTTAACCAAACTTATGCCATGCTTTTGTTGCATAGAAACAACAAATGATGGCGTAGCGGTAGAGCTACTGCATCACAGCACCAGCGATCTGGGTTCGATCCCAACTACAGCTGCCATCTGTATGGAGTTTGCACGTTCTCCCCATGACCTGCGTCGGTTTTCCCTAGGTGCTCTGGTTTCCTCCTACGCTCCAAAGACGTACAGGTTTGTAGGTTAATTGGCTTTGGTAAAATTGTAAATCCTAGTGTGTATGATAGTACTAGTGTGTGTGGTGATAGCTGGTTGGCGCAGACTCGGTGGACTGAAGGGCCGCTTTCCGCACTGTATCGCTAAAGTCTAAAGTTCTATTACAAAATGTACAGACCAATGTTCTCTTTGGAAACTGTGCTTCAAAAATAGAGAAACAATTTTTGATCTATGGCTATAGTACCCAGTCTGTGAGGATGCAGATCTTCTAATATCTTTGTCCTTTTACAGTATTAACTGATCAGATTCCCAGGACAGACTTTGCTGTTTTACTCACATGCATAATGTATTCTTCTCAGAAATGGTGCAACACACACAGTGGGAAGATGAAAAACTGTCACAACGTGGAGAAAGACAAAGTAGCACACTGGCAGAAGGAGATTAAAAAGAAGAGTGAGTGCAGAGAAGATTCACGGTGATGTTGTCAAGACTTGAGGGCCTGGCCTGCAGAGAGAGGTTGGGCAAGCTTGGAATTTACTCCTTGGAGCGCAGGAGGATGAGAGGTAATCTTATACAGGTGTATAAGGTCATGAGGAGAATAGATAGGGTAGTCAGTTACCTAGAATAGGGGGGATCAAGGAGCAGAGGACATAGGTTTAAGGTGAGAGGGTGTAGATTTATTGGGAATCTGTGGGTCAATGTTTTCACACAGAGGGTGATGGGTATTTGGAATGAGTTGCCAAAGGAGGCATTTGAGGCAGAATCTATAACAACATTTAAACGATATTTGGACAGGTACATGGATACGAAAGGATTAGAGGGATATGGGCCAAATGCAGGCAGATGGGTTGAGTGTAGATGGGGCAGCTTAGTCGGCATGGGCAAGATGGGTCAAAGGGCCTGTTACCATGATGTATGACTCAACAGATGGAGGGAAGAACTCAGCGAGCAACAGGTGTGTAAATCACTGTCACTCATGTTATGAGTCATGCTTTTGTCGTTACGCCCACTTGCTTTTACAGTAATCCTCCCTGCCTGTTTCCCTTAGAATTAGAGAAATGTGCTAGCATGAAGTTATCTATGCATTGTCGTTAATAAAGTCTTTGGACCTTTATCATGGTGTAAGGCTTCAGTTATTACCACAGCTGTAACACAACATGGTGTCAGAAGTGGGATACGAACCGACGTCTCCTACATTAATTGCGGCTGGCCAGACAAACACTACAACATTACGCTGCCAGTCCGGCCTTTCTTTGCCGTCCTTGATGAGCTTCTGTTGCAGGATGGCATTGTTTTAAAAGGACATAAGGCTGTGGTTCCTGCTTCGCTGCACAACCAGTATTTTAACGCTGTCCATGCAGATCACCCAGGCGTTGATGCTACTGTCCTACAGGCAAAAAGCATGTTTTACTGGCCTGGCATGGCCAACTACATCGCCGAGTATGTGGCATTCTGTGCAGTGTGCAACAGCTTGGCACCTCACCAACAAAAGCAACCACTGCTTTCACATCCGGTACCTGCACTCCCATGGTCTACAGTGGCAGCTGACATATTTGATTGGCATGGCAAGCAGTACCTGGTACTCGTCAATTTGTATTCGTCGGCTTGACATTGCTTTTCTTAGCAGCCCCACTGCCAGTGGAGTGATTTCGAAGTTATCCCGCATTTTTCAGTCCACGGATCTCCGGGCAGACTGCTAACTGACAACGGCAGTCAATTCACCAGCCAACACTTCAGGGAGTTTGCTAGACGCTGGAACTTTCGCCACATTACCAGCAGCCCTGAATATCCACAGTTTAATGGGTTGGCTGATTGAGCTGTCAAAAGTGCCAAACAGCTCACGGAACGTTCACACAGAGCTAAATCCGATCTATTCCTGGATCTGCTCAACTTACGCAACATCGCCCGTGACCCTATTTTGGCTTCACCCGCTCAACGTTTGCTGTCGAGGCAGACCCGTGCCACGGTGCCTGTAGCAGATTAAGCATTGTTCCCACAGGTGATTCCACCTGAGGAGGTTCGATCCAGGTTACAACAGAAGCAATGGTTTGACAAGACAAGTAGGCCTCTGCCACCATTGACCAAGGGGCAGGTGGTCCGTTTACAGACTGACAAAGGCCATGACCGTATTGGTGTGATTTCTGGAATTGCCTCAGAGCCATGCTCGTATATTGTCAGTGCCGATGGCAGCACCTACAGGCGTAACAAACAACATGTCCTGCCTGTGAACGAGCCAGTTCCTCCTCCCTATTATCCAGACCTTACTAGCACACTTCCATCTGTGTCTAGCGGCATTCTCCCGCCTCTACCAGCACAACAACCCACGTCTGCAACGGCTCCTCTGCCAGTGACGACTTCGCCTGTGCCACAGTCTCCTGCTTCGTCTCCAGGAATGCTGGTTCAGTCTCCCTCCCCTGTGCAGCCACCTGCCCTCTCCCCGGCGAGAAAGAACGGAGATGGTCTCTATCGTACAAGTGCTGGTCGTGTTTGTAGACCGGTTGTAAAGTATCCGGACTATGCTTGACTTTCCTCCAGTTTATTGTCAATTGCTATGCATGCCTTACTTAGTTAATGGGTTTGTACTGTTGTTGATTCTTTAAGTGGGAGGATGTAGATCAGTGTCACTCATGTTATGAATCATGCTTTTGTAGTTACGCCCACTAGCTTTACAGTAACCCTCCCTGCCTGGTACCCACATTATTAGAAAAACGTGCTAGCATGAAGTTATCTATGCTATGTTGTTAGTAACGTCTTTGGACCTTTATCATGGTGTAAGGCTTCAGTTATTTCCACAGCTGTAACACTACAAACATGGGGAACAAAACACAAAGAGGTAGAAGACAGAAATAATCACAATCTGGAGGTGGGAGAGGGGTACACAGAGGGGGGAGAGTGCAACATATACTGAATGTTACCGGGCAATACCTAGGAGAGCAAGATAGGCAGCATTGAAGACTAAGGGAGCAACGCAGAGAATAACACAAACTAGGAGAGGAATATAGATAACAAGTTCACGTTCTTTACTTCTAGGAGCACAGTTAGGCCATTCGGCCCATCAAGTCTACTCTGCCATTGAATCATGGCTGATCTATCTCTCCCTCTCAACCCCATTCTCCTGCCTTCACCCCATAAACCTTGACACCCATACTAATCAAGAATCTATCAATCTCTAAAAATATCCATAGATTTGGCCTCCACAGCCGTCTGTGGCAATGAATTCCACAGATTCACCATCCTCTGACTAAAGAAATTCCTTCTCATATCTTTTCTAAAGGTACATCCTTTTATTCTGAGGCGATGGCCTCTGGTCCTAGACTCTCCCACTAGTGGAAACATCCTCTTTACATTCATTCTATCCATGCCTTTTACTATTCGATAAATTTCAATGAGGTGTTCCCTCATCCTTCTAAACTCCAGTGAGTACAGGCCCAGTGCCTTCAAACGCTCATTTATGTTGATCCAATCATTCCCAAGATCATTCTCGTAAACCTCTGGACTCCCTTCATTGTCAGCACATCCTTCCTCAGATATGGCCCCAAAACTGCATTGAATTTGCTTTCCTTACAACTGATTCGACTTATTGGGAAATTCTGCACGCCCATGGACCTTTGCAACTCTTTTGAATTCTCTCCCCATTTAGAAAATAGTCCTCGCCTTTATTCCTACTAACAACGTGCATGACTCCACACTGTGTTACGCTGTATTCCATCTGCCACTTCTCAGCCCACTCTCCCAACCTGTCCAAGTCCTTCTGCAGGGTCCCTGCTTTCTCTACACTACTTTGGTTAGGTTGCATTAGAAGTGTTGCATATAGTTCTGGTTGCCCATTACAAGAAAGATGCATAGGCTATGGAAAGGGTACAGAGGAGGTTTACCAGAATGATGTCTGGATTAGGGGGTATCAGTTATAGGGAGTGGTTGGGCAGACTTTGATTGTTCTCTCTGGAATGCCAGAAGTTGCGGGGAGATTTGATTGAAGTATCTAAAAATCATAATAGACAGGGTAGTCAGAATCTTTTTCCCAGGATAGAAAAATCAAATACTGGAGATATGCGGTGCAATATGTTGAGTGCCTGAAACATGTTTCTGGAGATACATTAGTGGTATTTAAAAGACTTTTGGATAGGCATATGGATATGCATGGAATGGAGGGATATGGGTTATGTGCAGGTGATGATCTGCTGCGTGCTGTTCTGTTCTAATGCGGAATATTAAATGATTGGTTTAGACTTTAGAGATACAGCGTGGAAACAGGCCGTTCGTCCACCGAGCCCTCGCCGACCAGCGTTCACCCCTTACACTAGTATTGTTCTACACACTAGGGAACCTGCAAACCTGCAAACCTGTACATATTTGGAGAGTGGGCCAAACCCAGATTACCCAGAGAAAATCCATGCAGTCACAGGGAGAACGTACAAACTCAGTACAGACATCAGCCGTAGTCTGGCACTGTAAGACAGCAACTCTACCGCTGCGCTACTAGGTTTCCCAGCCAAGTGGCTGACAGCTGATTCGTACTCAACCGTAGATTATTAATGTCCAGGATGCATAAGATTTAAATATATAAATTAATCATGGGATTTAATTTTTAACCGTATTCCATTAACAATTTGAAATAGTTTTGAAACAGATTTTGTTAAGTAATATTATACTTCACTAGACCAAGTGCAGACCCGTTGGGTCTGTTCCCCCAACAAACGGTTGCGAGGGGGGGCAGCCTTAGGCATCACATACACACTAACCACCCCCACACACACTAACCCCCCCTCTTGATATTATATTAATATTAATTCGCTCCTTTTACCCCATCCCCCGCACCATCCACTCATGCATACCCCCCAACTGCGCAGGCGCTGCTAAGGGGGAGGGGGGGTGGAGAGGGAAAGGGAGGGGGTAGAGATTGGGGGGCACGGCATCACAGGGGAGGGCTGGTGCCCGAACGCAATACTCCACCACTCACCCATAGGTCCCAATATTCACCACACCCTAGAGAGGGAGGGGGCAGAGAGGAAGGGAGGGCAGAGAGGAAGGGGGGGCAGAGAGGGAGGGGGGGGCAGAGAGGGAGGGGGGGCAGAGGGGGAGGGGGGGCAGAGGGGGAGGGGGGGCAGAGAGGGAGGGGGGCAGAGAGGGAGGGGGGAAGAGAGGGAGGGGGGGCAGAGAGGGTGGTGGAGGGGGAAAGGAACAGACGATCAGGCATCCCCGGAGAGGAGGTCGTCCCATAAGATGGGTAGAGAGGAGAGGGGAGGAGGTGAGAAGAGGGGGGGGGGGGGGGTGGGAGCCGGGCATGTGAGTGGGCTGCGAAATGTGGAGAGAGACAGAACTGGCTTGACTCTCTTGAAACCAGCAGCTGAGTGAGCGGGCAGGTGGGGGACGGGAGGGGCGGGGCTTCACAAGCTGCACAGGCAGTGTGTGAGCACCGCTGAGCTTGCGATCTGCAGAACAAAGATCCTATAGCGGAGCAGAGCTGTAGGATCTTTGCTGCAGAACTTTCTCTTTCTTTCTACGCCTTTTGAAGAACGGGCGGCTGAGTGGGCTAACGTACCTCGTGGAAAACTGCGCATGCGCATTGACAGCAGCTGCATTAATCCAGAGTGGCGGGGGTGGTGGGGCCACGAGGAAAGGCATTGTGAGGTCAGCAGCTGGGTAGCCTCCATATTTTTAAATAATATCAGATTGGTGATACATTTTTGCAAATATCTCGGGAAATAATTGACCAAATTTATAGAGGATGGATTTTTGAAATCATAAGGAATATTTGTACCAGAAGATGTAGAAAAATCACTGTTATTGTAATGTCAGCAGCTGGGCAGCAGTCAGATTAAAAAAAAGGTCAGATTGGTCAACAATTTTAATAGAAATGTCGGGAAAATAATGTACCAAATGTACAGAGGAGTGGATTTCTAAAATCACAAGGAAAATCTCTACTGAAATATGTAAAAATGTCCCGGTTTTGGCGGCTGTTTTTCGAGGAGATACGTTTCAAAGGCAAAATGAACACACACACACACACACACACACACACACACACACACACACACACACACACACACACACACACACACACACACACACGCACACGCACAGGCACACGCACACCCACACCCACACAGAGTTTTAAATTATAGATAGACATGGAATTTGAAAGATTCTCACAGTTTTTTAATTTCATATTTAATACAAAAAACAACATGTAAAACCTGAAATTCTCATTACTTCATCAGAGGTGGGTGGTGTAATTAAAGTTCTCAAAATAAATAATCCACTTTTTCTATTTTTTATTTTTTCTCTTTTCATTTATTTCTCCTCCTCAAATCATATTTTGATATTGTTTAGTCCACATGCAGCATTTAAAAACTCTGTCATGTCCTGAATTCTAACCATATTGTTTCAAAGGATTAAATTGGAAAAAATTGGTAAATGGGTGCTGAGCACTATATCCAGAGCAAAATGCACAGCAACATATGTGACTAGCTAACTGACATGATTTCTGAATATGGACACAAAATGCTGGCGTATGGCGGCCAACATCATCAGAGACCCACACCACCCTGGCCACACACTCATTTGACCCCTGTCACCGGGAAGAAGGTACAGGAGCCAGAAAACTGTAATGTCCAGGTTCAGGAACAGCTTCTTCCCTACAGCCATCAGGCTATTAAATACTACAACCTGAAATAAGCTCTGAACTACATAGACTATTATTGTTATTATTGCACTATTATTGGTATTGTGTACATATGACCATAAAACCACACAAAACAAACAGGAAGTTGTCAAGTTTAGACTTTTAATCATTTGCCTTAGTTCAAACCAACCACCACCAACCATTTTCTGTGCTTTAGTTCAAACCAATGACCACCAACCATTTGCTGTGCTTTATTGCAAACCAACCACCACCAACCATTTGCTGTGCTTTATTTCAAACCAACCACATTTTCATTTTCAAACCACATTAATGGCACTCAAAGTCAGTAAAACCACACTCACAGTTTAGTAGACATGTGTTCAGTGTTATTCACAGCTCAGACTGAGAGACGTGACCCTCTCGCTCCCCCATGTTGCAGAGACTGACTGAGGCACTCAACACTTCCATGTTTTGTAGTCCTTCCGGAAGGGGCATGGCCTTCAGGAGAGAGAATTTCAACATTTTATAAACACTAATAATTCTTTTATTTTTCATCGATGGGAAAAATCCTCTTGTCCTGCGCAGAGGAGGGGGACTCTGAGTAAGATGGCCAAAAATCACAGCCGTAAGTGGCAGCATTTTTTCTAAAATCAATATACAGAACAACAGGAAGTGGTCAAGATCAGACTTTTAGTTATATATATATATATATATATATATATATATATATATATATATATATATATATACATATACATACATATACAGACATATACAGTATATGTACATATATATACATATACACACACACACACACACACATACGTACACACACATATATACAATATACAGTGACTTGCAAAAGTTTTCATACCCCTTGAACTTTTCCACATTTTGTCATCTTACAAACGTAAATGTATTTTATTGGGATTTTATGTGATAGACCAACACAAAGTGGCGCATAATTGTGAAGTGGAAGGAAAATGATACATGGTTTTCAAATTTTTTTTCAAATAAAAAACTGAAAAGCGTGGCGTAAATTCAGCTCCATTTGCACTAATACCCCTAAATAAAATCCAGTGCAACCAATTGCCTTTAGAAGTCACCTAATTAGTAAATAAAGTCCACTTGTATGTAATCTAATATCAGTATAAAAACAGCTGTTCTGTGAAGGCCTCAGAGGTTTGTTAGAGAACATTAGTGAACAAACAGCATCATGAAGCCCAAGGAACACAAGACAGGTCAGGGATAAAGTTGTGGAGAAGTTTAAAGCAGGGTTAGGTTATAAAAAAATATCCCAAGCTTTGTACATCTCTCGGAGCACTGTTCAATCCATCATCCGAAAATGGAAAGAGTATGGCACAACTGCTAACCTACCAAGACATGGCCGTCCACCTAAACTGACAGGCTGGGCAAGGAGAGCATTGATCAGAGAAGCAGCCAAGAGGCCCATGGTAACTCTGGATGAGCTGCAGAGATCCACAGCTCAGGTGGGTGAATTTGTCCACAGGACAACTATTAGTTGTGCACTCCACAAATCGGGCCTTTATGGAAGAGTGGCAAGAAGAAAGCCATTGTTGAAACAAAGCCATAAGAAGTACCGTTTGCAGTTTGCCACAAGCCATGTGGGGGACACAGCAAACATGTGGAGGAAGGTGCTCTGGTCTGATGAGACCAAAATGGAAGTTTTTGGCCTAAATGCAAAACGCTATGTGTGACGGAAAACTAACACTGCACATCACCCTGAACACACCATCCCCACTGTGAAACATGGTAGTGGCAGCATCATGCTGTGGGGATGCTTTTCTTCAGCAGGGACAGGGAAGCTAGTCAGAGTTGATGGGAAGATGGATGGAGCCAAATACAGGGCAATCTTGGAAAAAAAGACTGGAGTGGAGGTTCACCTTCCAGCAGGACAACGACCCTAGACATACAGCCAGAGCTACAATGGAATGGTTTAGATCAAAGCATATTCTTGTGTTAGAATGGCCCAGTGAAAGTCCAGACCTAAATCCAATTGAGAATCTCTGGCAAGATTTGAAAATTGCTGTTCACAGACGCTCTCCATCCAATCTGTCTGAACTTGAGCTATTTTGCAAAGAAGAATGGGTAAAAATGTCAGTCTCTAGATGTGCAAAGCTGGTGGAGACATACCCCAAAAGACTTGCAGCTGTAATTGCAGCGAAAGGTGGTTCTACAAAGTATTGACTCAGGGGGGCAGAATACTTTTGCACGCCACACTTTTCAGTTTTTTATTTGTAATAAAATTTGGAAATCATGTATCATTTTCATTCCACTTCACAATTATGCACCACTTTGTGTTGGTCTATCACATAAAATCCCAATAAAAAACATTTACGTTTGTGGTTGTAACGTGACAAAATGTGGAAAAGTTCAAGGGGTATGAAAAATTTTGCAAGCCACTGTATGTTGTATATATATGTGTGTGTACGTATGTATATATACATGTGTGTGTGTGTGTGTGTGTGTGTGTGTGTGTGTGTGTGTGTGTGTGTGTGTATGTGTGTGTGTGTGTGTGTGTGTGGGTGTGTGTGGGTGTGTGTATGGGTGAGTATGTACACACCCTGAACTTTTTTCTCATTTATTATATTGTTTACAGTGTACTATGTTTACATATTCTGCTGTGCTGCTGCAAGTCAGAATTTCATTTTTCTACCTGGGACATATGACAATAATTGACTCATATTGACTCTTGAGTAACTCAGCAGGACATTCCTCTGGATAGAAGGAATGGGTGATGTTTCAGGTCGAGACACGTCACCCATTCCTTCTATCCAGAGATGCTGCCTGTCCCACTGAGTTACTTCAGGATTTGGTGTCTATCTTCGATGTAAACCAGCATCTGCAGTTCCTTCCTACACGCTATGATTTCTGAATGATTCTAATGCTGATTCCACTACTGAGTGACTGCATACCATAGCAGGGGGATACATAGAAACATAGAAACATAGAAAATAGGTGCAGGAGTAGGCCATTCGGCCCTTCGACCCTGCACCGCCATTCAATGTGATCATGGCTGATCATCCAACTCAGTATCCCATACCTGCCTTCTCTCCATACCCCCTGATCCCTTTAGCCACAAGTGCCACATCTAACGCCCTCTTAAATATAGCCAATGAACTGGCCTCAACTACCTTCTGTGGCAGAGAATTCCAGAGACTCACGACTCTCTGTGTAAAGAATGTTTTCCTCATTTCGGTCCTAAAGGAATTCCCCCTTATCCTTAGACTGTGACCCCTTGTTCTGGACTCCCCCAACATCGGGAACAATCTTCCAGCATCTAGCTTGTCCAACCCCTTAAGAATTTTGTAAGTTTCTATAAGATCCCCCCTCAATCTTCTAAATTCCAGCGAGTACAAGCCGAGTCTATCCAATCTTTCCTCATATGAAAGTCCTGACATCCCAGGAATCAGTCTGGTGAATCTTCTCTGTACCCCCTCTATGGCAAGGATGTCTTTCCTCAGATTTGGAGACCAAAACTGTACGCAATACTCCAGGTGTGGCCTCACCAAAACCCTGTACAACTGCAGTAGAACCTCCCTGCTCCTATACTCAAATCCTTTCGCTATGAATGCTAACATACCATTTGCTTTCTTCATTGCCTGCTGCACCTGCATGCCTACTTTCAATGACTGGTGTACCATGACACCCAGGTCTCGTTGCATCTCCCCCTTTCCTAATCTGCCACCATTCAGATAATAGTCTACCCTCATGTTTTTGCCACCAAAGTGGATAACCTCACATTTATCCACATTATACTGCATCTGCCCATTCACTCAGCCTATCCAAATCACCCTGCAGCCTCCAAGCATCCTCCTCACACCTAACTATACCCCCCAGCTTGGTATCATCTGCAAATTTGGAGATGTTGCATTGAATTCCCTCGTCCAAATCATTAATATATATTGTAAATAGCTGGGGTCCCAGCACTGAGCCTTGCGGCACCCCACTAGTCACTGCCTGCCATTCTGAAAAGGACCCGTTTACTCCTACCCTTTGCCTCCTGTCTGCTAGCCAGTTCTCTATCCACATCAATACTGAACCCCCAATACCGTGTGCTTTAAGTTTGTATGCTAATCTCTTATGCGGGACCTTGTCGAAAGCCTTCTGAAAGTCTAGATATAACACATCCACTGGTTCTCCCTTATCCACTCTACTAGTTACATCCTCAAAAAATTCTATCAGATTTGTCAGACATGATTTACCTTTCGTAAATCCATGCTGACTTTGTCCAATGATTTCACCACTTTCCAAATGCGCTGCTATCCCATCTTTAATAACTGACTCTAGCAGTTTCCCCACTACCGATGTTAAGACTAACTGGTCTGTAATTCCCCGCTTTCTCTCTCCCTCCTTTTTTAAAAAGTGGGGTTACATTAGCTACCCTCCAATCCTCAGGAACTACTCCAGAATCTAACGAATTTTGAAAAATTATCACTAATGCATCCACTATTTCTGTGGCTACCTCCTTGAGTACTCTGGGATGCAGACTATCTGGCCCTGGGGATTTATCGGCCTTCAATCCGTTCAATTTACCCAACACCACCTCCCGGCTAACCTGGATTTCACTCAGTTCCTCCATCTTATTTGACCCCCGTTCCACTGCTATTTCCGGCAGATTATTTATGTCTTCCTTAGTGAAGACAGAACCAAAGTAGTTATTCAATTGGTCTGCCATGTCCTTGTTCCCCATGATCAATTCACCTGTTTCTGACTGCAAGGGACCAACATTTGTTTTAACTAGTCTCTTTCTCTTCACATATCTATAAAAACTTTTGCAATCAGTTTTTATGTTCCCTGCCAGTTTCCTTTCATAATCTATTTTCCCTTTCCTAATTAAGCCCTTTGTCCTCCTCTGCTGCATTCTGAATTTCTCCCAGTCCTCCGGTAGGCTGCTTTTTCTGGCCAATTTGTATGCCTCATCTTTTGTTTTTATACTATCCCTGATTTCCCTTGTTATCCATGGATGCACCACCTTCCCCGATTTATTCTTTTGCCAAACTGCTATGAACAACTTTTGTACTTCATCCATGCGGTCTTTAAATACCTTCCATTGCACATCCACTGTAACCCTTTAAGAATCACCTGCCAGTCTATCTTGGCCAATTCACATCTCATACCTTCAAAGTTACCTTTGTTCAAGTTCAGAACCCTTGTTTCTGACTTAATTTTGTCACTCTCCATCCTAATGAAGAACTCAACCATATTATGGTCACTCTTGCCCAAGGGGCCACGCACAACAAGACTGCTAACTAACCCTTCCTCATTACTCAATACCCAGTCTAGAATAGCCTGCTCTCTCGTTGGTTCCTCCACATGTTGGTTGAGAAAACTATCCCGCATACATTCCAGGAAATCCTCTTCCTCAGCACCCCTGCCAATTTGATTCACCCAATCTACATGCAGATTGAAGTCACCCATTATAACCGTGTTACCCTTGTTGCACGCATTTCTAATTTCCTGTTTGATGCCATCCCCAACTCCAATACTACTGTTAGGTGGCCTGTACACAGCTCCCACTAGCGTTTTCTGCCCCTTAGAGTTTCGCAGCTCTACCCATATCGATTCCACATCCTCCACGCTAATGTCCTTCCTTTCTATTGTATTAATCTCCTCTCTCACCAGCAACGCTACCCCACCTCCTTTTCCTTTTCGTCTATCCCTCCTGAATATTGAATATCCCTGGATGTTCAGCTCCCAGCCTTGGTCATCCTGGAGCCATGTCTCCGTGATCCCAACTATAGCATAGTCATTAATCGCTATCTGCACCTTCAACTCATCCACCTTATTACGAATGCTCCTCGCATTGAGACACAAAGCCTTCAGGCTTGTTTTTACAACACTCTTACTCCTTATACAATTATGTTGACAAGTGGCCCCTTTCACATCGATCCCTATTACACTTGGCCATACTCTCCTATCCCTTTGTGAGCTTTCTTTCCCATTAATTCTGGGGTCATTAACCATCCCTTTACTCTCTTTCCCTTTAACTCCGTTCTCGATTATCCCATTTGACACCCCACCCCCCTTATTCAGTTTAAAACCATCCGTGTAGCAGTGGCAAACCTGCCGGCCAGAATGCTGGTCCCCCACCTGTTAAGATGCAATCCGTCCCTTTTGTACAGTTCCTCTTTACTCCAAAACAGATCCCAGTGATCTAAGAATCTAAATCCCTGCCCCCTGCACCAGTTC
The DNA here is from genome assembly GCA_963514005.1 of Raja brachyura. The sequence goes on from OY740784.1 coordinate 14,499,380, forward strand.
CTCAGCCACACATTCAGGTCCCGTATCTCCCTGTTCCTGCTCTCGCCAGCATGAGGAACTGGAAGCAAACCGGAGATAACAACCCTGGAAGTCCTGCTTTTCAGCATTTTTCCAAGCTCTCTGAAGTCCCGCTGCAAAATATTCATCCCCTTCTTTCCAACATCATTTGTGCCAACATGCACGACCACTTCCGGCTGTTCACCTTCGCCCTTGAGGATTGTCTGCACTCTGTCCGTAACATCCTGGATCCTGGCACCAGGAAGGCAGCACACCATCCTGGAATCCCGTCTGTTGCCGCAAAAACCCCTGTCCGTACCTCTCACAATGGAGTCTCCAACTACAATGGCGTTGCCCGACTTTGGCCTCTTTGGTTTTGGCTCATCAGCCCTTTTTGTTTGGCAAGCCAGTCCGCCGCTCAGTGAGATACCGTCTTCTGTCCCGGCAGCTTCCACGTGGGTGAACCTGTTCACAAGAGGTACAACACCCGGGGACCTTTGCATTCCATGTTTTCCTCCCTTTCTCACCGTCACCCACCTTCTCTCATCTAGTGCCTTGGGTGTAACAATCTTACTGAAGGACTTGTCGAGGAACGACTCAGTTTCTCGGATGAACCTGAGGTCATCCACTTGTTTCTCCAGTTCCCCAACACGGTCCTTCAGGAGCTGTACTTGGATGCACTTCTCACATTTGTAGCATCCAGAGGCACCAGCAGTGTCCAGCATACTAATGAGTGATCAGCATCACTTAAAACCACACTTCACACTTCTTCCAGCAGATACATTTTTGGCTACAGTATGTGTTGGCATATAAAACTTTGAATATGGCCACAGACCCAAATTTCTGCATTAGAGGCTTTCATGAAGGAGGTGAAAAGTTGAAAGATATGCTTCAAGGCCATCTGATAAAGGGGCATTAGCCAATGGGGCAAAATACTCAATAGTCAGTGGGTAGAATCAAGTCCAGAATATATTGCTGCAAAATCTCAGGTAAAGATTACATCAGTAAATGTATCTTTAAATGAAGTGAAGTGCCAACTACCTTAGGCATTGCTCAGTGCATACTTCCATCACTCACCAACAAACTAACTCTGCGAATCAGAATTCACTGCTTTTATTCTTCGCCCATCCTGCATTCCACACTAAGCACTCATCCTGATTCTGCTTTGAAAGCTGGAAAAGGAAAAGGATTTGAACTGTTAGAAACACCAGGCAGGGTGACCTGCAGCCAGAAAAGGACTCAAGGACAGCGCGTATCAGCTCTCCAGAGAGTGTAGTTGGACGTTTTGCTTCTTAGAGAGAAATCAGATGACGATTTTGCCGAAGTGTGCTACAGATGAAAAATAATTAAATATCCGGTACCTTGTTAAGCCAGCCAAAAATCTTCTGAACAAAGTCAGGGAACACAGCTAAATTCAGCATCAAGCAGCACAGATTCAATGTGTCAGAAGGAACTGCAAATACTGCTTTACACCGAAGATAGACAAAATGCTGCAGTAACTCAGCGGGACAGGCAGCGTCCCTGGAGAGAAGGAATGGGTGACGTTTCGGGTTGAGACCCTCCTTCAGGCTGAGAGTCAGGGGAGAGGGAGTTACAGATATATGGAAGGTGTGAAAACAAGACCTCAAAGGGGATGGAGATCAAGGAAAATGTAGCATAAAGCATTGTTGGCTAGGAGAAGGTGACAACAAAGCTAACAGAGTTAAAATGTAATCGGGGACAGTCAGACTGGTCGGAGAACTGGGAAGGGGAGGGATGGAGAAAGAGAGAAGTTAGCGAAGTCAATATTCATACCACTAGGGTGTAAGCAGACCAAGCGAAATATGAGGTACTGTTCCTCTAGTAAATCCAAGCAACCATAATATTGTTCTAGAGTGCCAGTCATCCACTCTTTTGTCAGATTTTGTATGATTTTATTGAACTCCTGCTGCACACATGTATGTTTTTCTATATTTGAGTCATCTAATATGGCCAATGGCAGGATGATGCATCTTTATTGGATAATCTATTTTGTTGTGTGGCTCAAATAAAAATGTGATTATGAAATTTTGACAACATGACTACTGCGTGAGTCCCCATGACTGATAAAGATTTAAACATTATATCAAGCGATTTGAGTAGTCAAGTGCATTTAACACCAGTCATACATAATGTGTTGCATTTTAAGCAAGGAAACATTTTTTGGTAAAATACAGTGTTTTAGGAACTCAGCAGGTCAAGCACCATCTAGGTAGGGAATGGACTGGTGATGTTTTGGGTCGGGATCCTTCTTCAGACTCATCATAGATTCTTCAAACAATTATTGACTCTGTTTTGTAGCAGGTTGAATTGAAAATAGGCTGTTCATAACATCAAATATGTAGTTTAGTTTAGTTTAGGTTAGTGTGCTTTAGAGATACAACACAGAAACAGGCCCTTCAACCCACCGAGTCCACACCGACCAGCGATCAACGCACATTAAAACTATCCTACACACACTAGGGATAATGTACACATACACCAAGCCTACATACCTTTACGCTTTGGAGTGTGGGAAGAAACAGAAGGTCTCGAAGAAAACTCACGCAGTCATGAGGAGAACGTACAAACTCCATACAGACAGCAGCCATAATCAGGATCGAACCCGGGTCTCCGGCGCTGCATCGCTGTAACTCTACCGCTGCGCCACCACGACACCCATTCCAACACTCCAACTGTGTACTTTCAACGTTCCATTTATTTCAGATTTCCACCAACTGCTGTCTCTGATTCTCACAGTTATCACAAAGCTTTTTTTTTCTCTCTCTCTCCTATGTTCCCATTCATCTTTGCTATTTCCAACTCCAACACATAGTCGTTTGTAAATAACAAGCCTTCCTTGTTGTTTTGACAGAAACAAATAGAATTTATAAATGAGACATTGAAAGGCATTAGCTTTCTGAGGGATTTGAATCTCCTTAAGCTGGTTACATGTACTGTAGATACATAAAGCACTTAGGAATACAAATGGTACGGAGGATCTGAGTGCAAGATATATCTTTCTCCAATTATATAGGACCCGGGTAAAACCAGATGCAGCATATACTATTCAAGTTTGGTTCACCTACCTGAGAAAGGTTCCACTTACAATAGATGTATTGCATTCATTCCAGGGATGGTGAGATTGATGCATGATCAGTGATTAAGTAGACCAGGACTGCATACTCTTGGGTTTAAAAGAATAAGGTAACATATTGAAATGTACAATTTATTTTTGGCGCCTTGACAGGGTGGATGTGGAATTACATAGAAAAGAGCAGCACTGGAACAGGGCCTTCAGCCCACAATGCCGAACATGATGCCAAGTTAAACTAGTTTACTCTGCCCATATGTTATCCTTATGCCTCCAGATCCTGCATATTCACAAGCCTATATAAAAGCTTCTTAAAAGCCACTATTGATTAAGGCAAAAATATCATACACCTTCTTTACTCCACCCTATCTACTTTCAGTATGTTGCCACTTTGAGGGAGCTGTAGACTTGGATCCCAAGATCCTTCTGTACATCAATGCTTCTAAAGGTCTTGCCATTATCAATATACTTTCTCCTTCAACTTTCCAAAGTGCAACACCTCACACATGCTCACAGTAACCACCACCTGCCTCTTGTCCACCCATATCTGGAATTGATCTATGTTATTCTGTATCCTATGACAACCTTCTTCACTGCGTGCATCTCCACACATTTTAGTGTCATCTGTAAAATCACTAGCCAACCCAAGGAGACATGAGAGACTGAAGTCTGAAGAAGCGCCATGACCCAAAACGTTACCCATTCCTTCTCTCCAGAGATGCCTCCTGTCCCGCTGAGTTACTCCAGCATTTTGTGTCTACCTTCGAGGCATGAGAGACTGCAGATGCTCGGATGTTAAACAAAAAGGTAATGCTGGAGGAGCCCAGTAGGTAAGTCAATGTGGGCAAGTTGGGCCAAAGGGCCTGTTTCCACACTCCATGACACTATGACATAATAATACACTTTTGCCACTACCACATCACTATGGATTTTATACAGCATAATCTTCTGAGTCAGCCTTCCATGAGGAACTTTTTCAAATATCATACTAAAATCCATGGGGACAACATCTACTAGCCTACCCTCTTCAATTGCCTTAATCACCTCCTCGAATGATTCAATCAAGTTTGTAAGATATGACCTGCTACGGGCAAAGCAATGACTCTGACCCAACTAATCCCATTCTCTTCCAAATGCATGTCCATTCTATCCCAAAGAATCCTCCCCAATAGCTTCCCTACCACTGGAACTGATGCTTGTCCTGGATGGAGTGTCTGCAGCCAATACTCAGAGAATCAAAATAAAGGCATAGCCATTCAGGACAGAAATAAAATTATTTTTTTCAATTGGATGGTGTTGAATTATAAAATTATCTACACATGATGACTTTGGGACACTCAGACTTAAGAATATTCATAGCTGGGATCAATAGATTTTTAGATTGTAAGGGAATCAAAAGATGTAGGGCTAGGGTACACAAAAGGCTGGAGAAACTCAGCGGGTGCAGCAGCATCTAAGGAACGAAGGAGATAGGCGATGTTTCGGGTTGAGACCCTTCTTCAGACCACTTCTCAGCTAGACTGCCCACAATCTTACTCAATGGCAAAACACAAATAGGGAGACGGAAATATCTATTCCTGCTTCCCTTTAAATTTGTACATTCTATTGTAGAACCCATGCGTCCTCTCATATATTCCACCTATAAAAAAAGAATTGAGTGTAAAAGAGATGAGGGATAACATAAAACAGGAAAAACAATCTTAACGAGCAGTGTTCACCCTTGGGGTACTGAGAGAAATATTGGTTCATATTGTTCTGGACTTAGGTACTGCCCATTCCAAACCTACAGTATTTATATTATTAAAAGTTTGATCTTGACCACTTCCTGTTGTTCTATATATTGATTTTAGAAAAAACGCTGCCACTTACGCCTGCGATTTTTGTCCATCCTACTCAGAGTCACCCTCTGCTGTGCAGGACAAGAGGATTATTCCCATCGATGAAAAATAAAAGAGTTATTAGTCTGTAAAAAATGTTGAGATGTTCTCTCCTAAAGGCCACGCCCCTTCCAGAAGGAGTATAAAACCCGGAAGTGTTGAGGGCCTCAGTCAGTATCTGCAAGATGGGGGAGCAAGAGGGTCACATCTCTCAGTCGGAGCTGTGAATAACACTGAACATATGTTTACTAAACTGTGAGTGTGGTTTTACTGGCCTTGAGTGCCCTTAATGTGATTTGAAAATGAAAATGTGGTTGGTTTGAAATAAAGTACAGCAATTGGTTGTTGGTGGTGGGTGGTTTGAAATAAAGCACTGCAAATGGTTGGTGGTGGTGATTGGTTTGAAATAAAGCACAGCAAATGGTTGTTGGTGGTGGTTGGTTTGAAATGAAGCACAGCAAATGGCTGTTGGTGGTGGTTGGTTTGAAAAAAAAAGATTAAAAGTCTAAACTTGACAACTTCCTGTTTGCACTCTTATATTGATTTTAGATAAAACACTACCACTTATGGCTGCGATTTTTGGCCATCTTACTCAGTCCCCCTCCGCTCATCAGGTGAAGAGGATTCTTCCCATCGATTAAAAATAAAAGTGTTATTTGTGTTTAAAAATTGTTGAGAATCTCTCTCCTGTCAATCATGCCATGAAGGCCACAGCCCTTCCGGTGGGAGGGGAGAAGGATTATAAAACCCGGAAGTGTGGGTGTGGCTCAGTCTCTGCAAGATGAGGGAGGGAGAGGTCACGATTGTCTGAGCTGTGGATCAACTGAACACACATCAATGTCTACTGGACTGTGTGGTATTTATGTGGCGTTTTGTGGTCTTTTGTGTGGTTTTATGCTGGTTTCATGCTGCTTGAAATGGTATGGAACTGCATTTGAATGTGGTGGCCTTGCACCTTGCTTGAAATGGTATGAAACAGCACTTGAATTTGGTTGTCTTGAACCCTGCTTGAAGTGGCATGAAACTGCACTTGAGTTTAGAGGCCTTGCGCCCTGCTTGAAGTGGCATGAAACTGCATTTGAATTTGGTGGCCTTGCACCTTGCTTGAAATGGCATGAAACTGTGCTTGATTTCAGTGGCCTTGCACCCTGCTGGAAGTGGTATGAAACTGCACTTGAATTCTCTGGCCTTACACCCTGCTTGAAGTGGTAGGAAACTGCAACTGAATTTGGTGGCCTTGCTCCCTGCTTGAAGTGGTATTAAACTGCACTAGAATTTGGTGGCCTTACACCCTGCTTGAAGTGGCATGAAACTGCACTTGACTTTGGTGGACTTGGACCCTGTTTGAAGTGATATGAAACTGCACTTGAATTCTTTGGCCTTGCACCCTGCTTGAAGTGGTATGTAACTGCACTTGAATTCGGTGGCCTTGCACCCTGCTTGATGTGGTATGAAACTGCACTTGAATTCGTTGGCCTTGCACCCTGCTCGAAGTGGTATGAAACTGCACTTGAATTTGGTGGCCTTGCACCCTGCTTGAAGTGGTGGAAAACTGCAACTGAATTTAGTGGCCGTGCTCCCTGCTTGAAGTGGTATTAAACTGCACTTGAATTTGGTGGCCTTGCAACCTACTTGAAGTGGTAAGAAACTGTACTTGAATTTGGTGGCCTTGCACCCTCCTTGAAATGGTAGGAAACTGCATTTGAATTTGGTGGCCTTGCACCCTGCTTGAAATGGAATTTCAAGGAATAGCCGTGAGTCAACTACCAGCCCACCAGCCGTGAGTGAGCTGTCAGCACATCAGGCTTGAGTGACTGAGCTGCCACCCCAAGAATCTATTTGTCAATACTAGCCCTTTGGAAACCAGTCCCTTCAGCTCACACCACCCATACTAGTGCTCCATAAAGCCCCCTCCCCACTGGCCAACAATATTGGAATTGGTGGAGAGGTGGAATATTGCGTTGGGGGACCAGCCCTCCGGTGTGACCATGGGACCCAACGGGTCCCACTTAGTCTAGTAACTACTGGATGAGGAAGCTTGAATAATGTGATCACACATCACCAGCCACCCCTCCAAATCTGTGTGGTAAAGTGAGCTCGCATCAACAAGCAGATTAATTCTTTCACATCTTTGAAAGTTAGACATTTACAAACTATTCAAATTGATTTAAGTCATTTGCAAATATATCTTCAGAAATAAGAATGAAGAACTACCACTGGACTTTTTAACAAAATCAATGGAGCAGTGTAGGTCAGATGTAGTAGCACCTGACATTACAGATGACATGAGTAGGAAGGAATTGCAGATGCTTTTTTAAACCAAAGATAGATGCAAAAAGCTGGAGTAACTCAGTGGTCATTAAAGATTCTCAGGCTTCTGTGTTTTCATGCACATGTGTAGAAATCCAACACCTTCTGGACATTGTGCAGATAATGACTGGTGTTTCAACAGCTGCAGTTAAGCACAATTTTGGCTTGTAAAGAACTGCAAAACAAAATGTAAAAAGTGATATGATTAGAAACAAATAAGAAGTACAAAAATCAATTTGTCAATGTGGGAATTAACACACCATTTTTTTTTTCCAATTCTGTTTGATGAGAAAGGGTGGTTAAGGCTAACACAAACTTATCAAAATTAACACCAATAAATTCTGTCCATTTAGGTTTGTTTTTATCCATATTTAGCACAAAAGTTGGGTTTTACTCATATTTTTAAGTATTTTGAAGTATTCATATTTTTGTGCATTTGAAACTTAAAAAACAAACATTTGTGACCTCGTATAATTCCCAACAAGATAAATTGATGAGATTAAAAGCTGGTAAATCCCAATGCGCTATGCTAACTCTCATATGCTAAGGATGACTTTTTGATCTCCCGATCTACCTTGTTGCAATCTTGCACTTTTTGTTATCTGCACTTTTTCAGTCGCACTATATTCCGCATTCTGTTTTGTCTTTCTCTTTTGAATGACCTTTTTGTACTTATGTAGTATGATTTGCATGAAGGTACGTAAACAAAGTTTTTCACTGAATCTTGATAAATGTGACATAATAGACCAATTCCGTCCAAATCCCAAAGTTTCAAAAGACATGAATAGAGATAATGAACATGTCAGTTAACATTTTCCAAAATTCCATAGAATTTGTAATTGCTCCTGTGGATTGACAGTAGCAAATGTCACCCTACTATTTAAGAAAGGTTAAAGAGAAAAACCAGGTAACTACCAAATTGAAAGCTTCACATCAGTAGCATGGAAATCGACAGTCTATTATAAAGGACACATAAATAGGAAAATTTCAACGGTCACGAGAAAGTCAAGAGTGGTTTATTGTCATATGTACTAAAATGGAATAATGACATTCTTACTTGGAGCAGCATGAGAGGTTTGTAAACAGAGAACTCAATAAAGTATAAAATAAACAAATGAAGGATGAGAAAAATTGAACAAATATAAACCCAACCGGTTATTCCATATACTCACTGTGTGAAAACCCCCTTTAAAGATTTTCCCTCACCTTAAACATATATACATATATATTCCTCTACCTTGAGAAAAAGACTGTAGCTATCTACTTTATTTATGCTTCTTATGATTTCATTAACCACTAATAGGTCACTCTTTAACCGTCACTCCAGAGAAAACAGTCACAACCTATACAGCTTCGCCTTAAACCTGGGGCCCGTCAATCCCAGCAACATCCTTGTGAATCTTTTCTGCATCCTCTCTAGGTTAATGATATCTTCGTAAAGTGTGGCAACCAGTTCGGCACACATCCATCCAGGTGTGGACTTGTAGCGTAGATGTGGTCCAGGTGGACTTTAACAAGGTCTTTGACAATATCGCACAGTTGACCCGTATCCAGAAGGTTAGATAATGCAGGTTCCAGGCTGAGCTAGCCAATTGGATATCAACATGGGTTGGTTGAAGGAGTCAGATGATAGTGGTGGAGGATTGCTTTTCAGATTGGAGCTTGTAACCAGTGTTTTGCTGCAGGGATCGGTGCCAGGTCCCCTGTTGATTGTCATATGTTCATAATTTGAATGAGAATGTAGGTAGCATAATTAGTAGGTTTGTGAATTGTACCAAAATCAGTGGTGCAGTCCAGTGAAGAAGGTTGTCTATGCTTACAATAAGATCTGTGTCAACTGGTTAAATGGGAAAGGAATGGCAGATGGAATTCAACTCGGACTAGTGCAAAAATGATGCTTTTTGTGTAGTTAAACTAAGGCTGTGAATATTTGGGCCCTGTGGAGTGTTGCAAAACAAAGAGACCTCGGGGTACAAGTGCATAGTTCCATGAAAGTGGTGACATTTTTAGACAGGGCGGTGGAGAAGAATGCCATACTTGGCTTTATTGGTTGGGGGATCAAATTCCTGACAAAGGCCCTCATCAAAGGCCCTGCTAAAGTTCACTTAAATAACATCTACTGTCCTGCCCTCATCAATCCACTTGAGGATTGATAATCAAACTCAGTCAAATTAGTGAGGCATGGATATTCCACGTACAAAGCCATGGTGACTATCCCTAATCAGTTTGGATCTATCCAAATGCAGATAGATTCTCTCTTTCAGAATCCCCTCCAGTAACTTATGTTAGGATCACTGGCCTGGAGCACCCTGGCGCGAACTTGCAACCTTTCTTAAATAAAAGAACACCATTAATTACTTTCCACTATTCCGGTACCCCACATGTGGCCAATGAAGTTGCAATTTCTTCCTTTGCGGTCCACATCATCCGAGGATATACTTGGGTCCCAAGCATTTAACCCCTTTATGTGGTTCAAGACTGCAAACATCTCTTTTGTAATGCCAATATGTTTTCGAGCACCACTGATCTCTTACCGGAACTCACTGACTTCCATGACCGTCTTCTAGTAAATACAGATGAGAGGTATTCATTTAATACATCCACTGTGGCTCCACACTTAGACAAACATAATGATCGTGAATGGAATCCACTCTCTTCCTAGTTACCCTTCTCTGCCATGGATGTCATATGCCCCCTTTATGCCTGCCAGATTTCCATCTTTCTTTTAATTCATTACTTTGCAGGCTTGGCCAACATAGAACGGTGACGAGGAATCACTTTTTCTCACAGTGAGTTGTGAGTCTGTGGAATTCTTTGCCTCAGAGGGCAGTGGAGGCCGGTTCTCTGGATACTTTCAAGACAGAGCTAGATAGGACTCTTAAAGATGGCGGAGTCAGGGGATATGGGGAGAAGGCAGGAACCGGGTACTGATTGGGGATGATGATCACATTGAATGGCGGTGCTGGCTCGAAGGGCCGAATGGCCTACTCCTGCACCTATTGTCTACTGTCTATTTAATTGGCCATCCCTAATTGGCCATGAGAAGATGATGGTGAACCATTGCAGTCCTTGACGTGTGAACAATCCTGCATCAAGGTACTCCTCAAGGTATTTGCTTAACCTCAGTATGCCACATTTTTCCTGACTAGAGCCTTATTATCACTCATCAATCATGATCCCCCAATCATGCCAGCCTTACTCTTCACTCTCACAGGAACATGTGGAGTTTCTGAGCTCCCCCCGGTCTCACTTTTAAAAACCTCGCACTCATCAGATGTGCCTTCACCTGCAAACAGCCTCGCCCACTCAAACTTTGCAAGTTCCTGTCTTATACTATCAAAATTAACAATATCCCAATTTAGGACTTTTAACTTGTGGATCAGTCCTATATTTTTCTATAATTATTTAAAATCTAATGGAATTATGATCACTGGTCCTATGGTGCTCCCAATTGACACCTCAGTCAGTTGCACAGCCTCAAAAAGCTTTGCCCTCATCAAGCTTTTTGGTTACTTCTTCAAAATATTTAGTGCGACTCGATGTCCCATGTTGACCATCTCTAATCAGGAATGTACAAGTTATATTCGAATACCTAACTGCTATTAGAATAGCTAAAAAAATGAGATGGGGAACGTTAGCTGATTAGTATCTTTCAGTTGCTTCCCTTGAAGTTTGAAAAGCCAGATTTCTCTAACTAATGTCCTCAAAACATAAAATGTAATTAAGCTTTGAGCTCTTCGATGCATTGCCTCCTCTGCCGGGATATCTCTCAGTTATCTTCAAAACCAGTATAAAACGATTAACAATGCAATGGAGCCCAGTAAATGTGGCTTCACCTGGCGTTTATCTCATTGTTTTAAAGTTCTAGTTCTATTTGCTGTGAATAGTTGACATCGTTTGAGTGAAGGGAAGCACCTCTGCCAGAAGCCTGAGATATAGCGAAAAAGAGAATAAAACGTACAGTATGGTAAGAATATGAATTATAAAATAGCTGTAGAAACAAAGAGAAGTGAAGGAAAATAACATTATTTTTTATTGGGGAAAACCCAAAAGAATGGAGGGTACATTTAATAATGAGAATGAAATAATACATTAGAAAAGGATACACAGGATAGGACGCGCAGATTGTTTTTCCCGATGAATTTTGGGAAAACGTACAAAGATCTTGAGAAACATTGTAACATGATAAATGAAAATAAACACATTCCCCGGGGTACATGATGGCAAGCATGCAGGACATGGTGCTGTATGTAAACTTCAAGTGCTTGAAGGGGAACAGCGTTGCCCCCATAGAAATGTATGTGTGCTTTCCCCACAGGGATGGAGGTGCAGCGGCTGGGGTAGCTTTCAGCGGCTTCCCTTCATATTCATATTCCCAGCATATTTTGGGCAGCTTACAACCTAGCGATATGAATATTGATTTCTCTAACTTCAAGTAAATCTTTCATCCCCTCTCTCTCCCTCCCCCACCCAAGTTGTTGTACTTGTTTCAAAGTTATCCAGTTGACTCTCATTCTCACCGAGACCACAGCCAACAATGTTTCCTTTATGGGTACACAAAAGCCTGGAGAAGCTCAGCGGGTGCAGCAGCATCTAAGGAGCGAAAGAGATAGGCGACGGTTTGGGTCGAGACCCTATCCTTTATCATCGTTATGTTTTTGCACATCTTTCATTCATTTGTTCTATATTTCTCTACATCACCATCTATATCCCTCCTTTCCCTTTCCCCTGACTCTCAGGCTGAAAAAGGGTCTCGACCCGAAACGTCACCTAATCCTTCCGTCCAGAGATGCTGCTTGACCCGCTGAGTAACTCCAGTACTGTATGTGTGTGTCTATCTCCAGAGATGCTGCCAGGCTGCTGATTGATTCCAGTATTTTATGTCCATCTCCAGAGATGCTGCCTGACCCGCTCAGTAACTCCAGCACTGTGTTAGTGTGTGTCTATCTGCAGAGATGCTGCTTGACTCGATGAGTAGCTCCAGCACTGTGTGTGTGTGTATCTACAGAGATGCTGCCTGACCTGCTGAGTAGCTCCAGCACTGTGTGTATGTGTCTATCTACAGAGATGCTGCTTGACTCGATGAGTAGCTCCAGCACTGTGTGTGTATCTCCAGAGATGCTGCCTGATCCGCTGAATAACTCCAGCACTGTGTATGTGTGTCTATCTCCAGAGATGCTGCCTGACCCGCTGTGTAACTCCAGCACTCTGTGTGTGTGTGTGTGTGTGTGTATCTCCAGAGATGGTGCCTGGCCCGCTGAGTAACTCCAGCACTGTGTGTGTGTATCTACAGAGACGCTGCTTGACCCGCTGAGTAACTCCAGCACTATGTGTGTGTGTGTGTCTATCTCCAGAGATGCTGCCTGACCTGCTGAGTAGCTCCAGCATTTTATGTCCATCTCCAGAGATGCTGCCTGACCTGCTGAGTAACTCCAGCACTGTGTGTGTATCTCCAGAGATGCTGCCTGACCTGCTGAGTAACCCCAGCAGTGTGTGTGTGTGTGTGTGTGTGTGTGTGTGTGTGTGTGTGTGTGTGTGTCTATCTCCAGAGATGCTGCCTGACCTGCTGAGTAACTCCAGCACTGTGTGTGTATCTCCAGAGATGCTGCCTGACCTGCTGAGTAACCCCAGCAATGTGTGTGTGTGTCTCCAGAGATGCTGCCTGACCCGCTGAGTAACTCCAGCACTCTGTGTTAGTGTGTGTGTGTGTGTGTGTGTGTGTTAGTGTGTGTGTGTGTGTTAGTGTGTGTGTGTGTGTGTGTGTGTGTGTGTTAGTGTGTGTGTGTGTGTGTTAGTGTGTGTGTGTGTGTGTGTGTGTTAGTGTGTGTGTGTTAGTGTGTGTGTGTGTGTGTGTGTTAGTGTGTGTGTTAGTGTGTGTGTGTGTGTGTTAGTGTGTGTGTGTTAGTGTGTGTGTTAGTGTGTGTGTTAGTGTGTGTGTTAGTGTGTGTGTGTGTTAGTGTGTGTGTTAGTGTGTGTGTGTGTTAGTGTGTGTGTGTGTTAGTGTGTGTGTGTGTTAGTGTGTGTGTGTGTTAGTGTGTGTGTTAGTGTGTGTGTTAGTGTGTGTGTTAGTGTGTGTGTGTGTTAGTGTGTGTGTGTGTTATAGTGTGTGTGTGTTTGTGTGTGTGTGTTAGTGTGTGTGTGTTAGTGTGTGTGTTAGTGTGTGTGTTAGTGTGTGTGTGTGTTATAGTGTGTGTGTGTGTTATAGTGTGTGTGTGTTAGTGTGTGTGTGTGTGTGTGTTAGTGTGTGTGTTAGTGTGTGTGTTAGTGTGTGTGTGTTAGTGTGTGTGTTATAGTGTGTGTGTGAGTGTGTGTGTGTGTGTTATAGTGTGTGTGTTAGTGTGTGTGTGTGTGTTAGTGTGTGTGTGTGTGTTATAGTGTGTGTGTGTGTTAGTGTGTGTGTGTGTTATAGTGTGTGTGTGTGTTAGTGTGTGTGTGTGTTAGTGTGTGTGTGTGTGTTATAGTGTGTGTGTGTTAGTGTGTGTGTTATAGTGTGTGTGTTAGTGTGTGTGTGTGTACTCGGTGTGGATCAGCATCGACAGCGCTGCCTGTCTGGAGCTGGAGCTGGAGCTGGAGCTGGAGCTGGTGTTGACGGGCTGACGTCAGGCGCCGGGCGGGCCGGGCCGGGCCGGGCGGACCGTGTCCATGTTGGAGCGGCGAGGGGCGGCGGCGGCGGCAGCGGCCATGAACGGCATCACCAGGTGCCGCTTTGAGGTGAGCGCTTCTCCCATGCTAGTCGGCCCCACAGTGGACGTGTCCCGCTCCCTCCCTCCCTCCGTCCACGGCGGCAGCGCCGGTGCTGTCGGGCCTGCCGGTCCCCGGCCTGGCGTGGAGAGGCTGCGGCCCGGGGCGGCGCTCCCTGGGCTGGGCTGGGCTGGGGAGGCGGGCAACGGCCCGGCCACTGTCTTTCAAACGAAGAGGCGTTTGCAGAAGGAAATAACCATTGCAAAACAATTATTTAGTGCATCAATTCTGCGAACTCTTAATTGTGGAGAGCTCTGTGCCTGGCATCCCCAGGATGTAATCACCCCACAAATGCTCAGCTTTCATCTGCATCTCCTTCCCAATTTCTTCACCTCTTCCTCCCGTTCTGTCTTTTAAATCGCTCTCCCTGATCTACAAGCCCTTGGTCATCTGCCTTCACGTCTCGTCGGTGTTTGTTCAGTGTTTTGGGGGCGATGTTTGCTGCCATTAGTTTTTGGACTACGTAGGTACTTGTTGCTGATGGACAGGTGCCTTCAGAGTGAGCATTCGGCTTCATAGAAATGCCAGGGATTAATAACCAAAGGTGAATTCATATCTAGGATTTGCCATATACATACATGATCACGTATGAAAACTTTAAAGTTACATATGCAGCATTGGCTTTTTTTTAAATTTTATTTCAATTGTAGGTATATATTTTGATTTGTCATCATATTTTTGAGATGCTGATAGTCATACTGCTAGTTATACAGCATAGAAACATAGCTCTCCTCCCCCCCCCTCCCCCCTCCCCCCCCTCCCCCCTCCCCCCTCCCCCCTCCCCCCTCCCCGCTCCCTCTCCATGCTGACGAAGTTTGGGCATATTGGGCTAATTCTATTTGCCTGGATGTGGTTCTTACCCCTCTAAATCCTCCTATCGATTTACCTGACCAACTTTTAAAAGTTGTACCTGAATCTGTTTCCATGGCTTCCTCTGACAGCTCATTCCAGATTCAGACTACCCTCTGAGTAGAAAGGTCTCTCCTCTTACCTTAAGCATATGCTCTCTAATTTAGAATCCCCTACCCTGGGAAAAAGACTGAGCGACTTAAAGACTTTTTCTATGCCCCCCATGAACTTGTACACCTCAATAAGATCATCCCCTACTCTGTCTCCGAATAAAATAATCCCATCCTCTCCCTGTAACTCAAGTCTGCCTGCCAGGTAACATCCTGATCAATCTCTTTTCCACCCATTTTAATTTCTACATTCTTCCTACAGCTGGCTGATCAGAAGTGCATAGAATACTTCAAGTGTGGCCTCACCAATACCTTGTGCAGCTTTATCATGATGTCCCAAATCCTGTTCTCAACACCTTTCCCAATGATGGCAAATGAAGGCCAAATTCCTTATTGACCATACTGCCCACCTAACTGGCTAGCTTTAGGGAACCATGCACCTGTACTCCCAGATCAATCTCTTCCGCAATACTCTCCAGGACTCTACCATTTACAGTGTCAACCCTGTCCTGGTTTGGATAGCAAACTGCAACACCTCACACTTGACAAGAGTTAAATTCCATTGTCATTTCTTGGCCCACCTTCCCAACTGATCTACATCTTGTTATAGACTTAGATATTCTTCCTCTGTCTACAAAACCACCCTATTTGGTGTCATTTGCAAATTCACTAACAATATTCATTACGTTATCATCCAAATCATTAACATATAAACAGCAGCAGACCCAACATTTGCCCCTGCAGCGCACAATCGGAAAAACAACCCCTCACAACTTCCCTTTGACTCCTTCCACCAAGCCACCTTTGAATCCAATTGACTAGCTCACTTTGCATTTCATGCAATCTAGTCTTCTGGAGAAGCCTACCATGTGAGACCTTGTCAAAAAGGCATTGCTGAAGTCCATATAGACATGACACCCTCACAAATCCTCTTTGTGACCTCTTTAAAATAAAAGTCTTATCAGATTTGTGAGATACAGCATTTCTGATGTTGTAATCTGGCAGTCATTTGAAGTCAATCCCATCAAGACTCTGTTTGTGAGAGATGGTGGATCAATGAAGGATAGTTGATAGGTGAGCTGAACCTGAATTTAGTGAAGAGGATGATTAGTTTGTTTGCAGATACTATAGCTGGGATATTAACCATTCATGTTTGAAATGAGCTAATGTTTTTGAATGTGGCATTCAACCAACAATAGTTTGGTAGGTACTTTTGTAGCATTGTCTGGTTGTATATACAAGTGATATGACAATCGTTCTACTTCATCACACATATATGTGTGATGAAGTAGCAGGATTGCCTCATTGTTTCAATTAAATATTGTTTTTGTTTAAATTGTCTTATTTGTTGCCACCATGCAATAGGATATTTTTACAATGGTATTGCCAGTCAAGAACTCTAAAGTTATCACATGTTGTTTATTTTTTTAAATATTGTTTTTCTTTAAATTGTCTTATTTGTTGCCACCATGCAATAGGATATTTTTACAATGGTATTGCCAGTCAAGAACTCTAAAGTTATCACATGTTGTTTATTTTCTTTTACATTTAAGAAATTGCCCTTTAATGAATATCTTTTGTTTCCCTTTTCCTGTCATGGCCCCAACCTCAACACACTTTGAGTGTACACACATTTTTAGGCCCTTCTCTAAAATTAATATCACCAGATTCCTGTTTTTCTAATGATGTCTATTCAGAGTATTTATTTTTGAGACAGGAAAAGAGGTTCTGCATAGTCAGTTTGAAGTACCAAATTCCAAAGCAAAGGCTCAAAGACAAACCTTGGATTATTTACCTGAGCTACATGTAAATTGGCTTGAGGCAAGAAGCATTAGAGAAGTTGAACAAAGAACAGTACAGCACAAGCACAGGTCCTTCGGCCCACAATCTATGTCTGTGCCGAACATGATGGAAAGATCATCTCCTCTCTACTTGCACATACCGCATTTCCCGGCAATGAAGACTCACCCTCATTTTGAGTTGCTAAATTTTGAAAAAAAGGCTGGCGGGACATAGAATTTCTCATGCGCAAATGAATAAATAAATACATAAATAAATAAAGTGACAATTCAATTTGCCCAAGACTTCCAGATCTTCTCCATTCTGAATGACTGAATGGGTGGGGGTTGGAGGGTGACAGCAGCTGATGAGATGGTGGGAAAAACGGGAGTACACCGGGACAAGTTGAATCAGTTGTGATCTTATTGAATGACAATACCAATTGAGGTTACTCGCGCTGACACAGGAGTAAGCTCCACCGCCCGCTGTCCTTTTATCCATCGCCTGCTGACCCACTCTGCTCTATGATCTTTGCTCTTGAGCTGGTCCCATAACTGTCCGATCTACATTGAAAGACACGGACCGGGCAGTGAATGCCATGCTGTGTCACCCAACATAGCAAGTGAGGCCATGTTCTGCTCCCGGCGGCAGTTGGAAATATAAGGATTTGCGGGAAGCGGCTGACATGAGCGAGGCCGGCGAGCAGCAGGAGAGAGTTGTTCAGACGGAGAGCACTGCCAGAGGTGAGCAGGCCGGCAGAAGGCGCTGAGGTGGCGGCCGGTTCCGATGTCCGGTCCCGGCGGACGCTCGCAGCCACCCGAAACTAGCTGCAGTTCTCAGGTCGCCTGCCCCGGGACTAGTAAAGAGAGAGAGAGAGAGCGAGCCCGGGACGGAGCAGCCAGCCTTCCGCCCAGTAGCTACTTGCCAACCACCATCTCCACCGGTTGTGCATGTGCCGAAGGACACTGTGGCTGGCTGGCGGGCCGGCCGGCAGAAGGCGCTGAGGTGGCGGCCAGTTCCGTTGTCAGGTCCTGGCGGCCGCTCGAGGCCACCTGAGCTACTTCCCTCCCCGGCTGCAATGTGGTGGCTCCGCGCCCGGAGAGCCGCGGCAGCGGTGAGTGAGTTGCTGACATGATCCCCGACCCCCTCCTTCTCAACGCTCCTGCCCATGCTGACCCGGGCCAGACTCCCCACACGCTGTGAAAGGAACTCTTTCCCCCCCCCCAGCGGCACTGTCCTTTTACAGCCACTTCCAACTTTACAGCTGTTTCGCATCAGCAGCCAGCAATGAGGGATAGACTTGGCTATCCTTCAGTACAGCAACATCGTTGTTGATGTTGCTGTACTGAGGGATCGCCAAGTCTATCTCTCTTGGCTAACAACCTAACCTTCAGCCTCCATGACGCAGGTACATTTTTGTGCCTTCGTTTTGGGTAAAAAATACCGTCTTCATTGCCGGGAAATACGGTAATTAATATCCCTCCATTCCCTGCATATCGATATGTCTTTCTAAAAGCCTCTTAAATGCCACTATCGTATCTGCCTCAACCACCTCCCCTGGCTGCGTGTACCAGGCACTTGCCACCCTCTGTGGAAAAATAAAGTTGTCCCGCACTTCTCAATTAAACTTTCCCCCTCTCACCTTATAGCTATGCTTCTAGTGTTGTACATTTCCACTCCGAGAAAAAGGTTCTGACTGCCACCCGAGCTATGCCTCTCATAATTTTATAGATTTCTATCATCTCCCCCTAGCCTCCAACATTCCAGAGCAAACGATTCAAGTCTATTCAACCCCTCTCACTAAAACTCTCTAATCCAGGCTGCACTCTGGTTAACCTCCTCTGCACTCTCTCCAAAGCATCAAGATTTCCTGTTATGGGAGACCGGAACTGCACCCAATAATCCAAATGTGGCCTAACCAAAGTCCTATAGAGCTGCATGATGACTTCCTGACTCTTGTACTCCAGCGATGAAGGCATATGACTTGTATCTACTTGTTGCCTCCTATAGTGAGCCAAGAACTTGGACTCCAAAGATCCCTCTGCACATCAACGCTGTTAAGGGTCTTGCCATTTACTGTTAGCTCGCCCCTTGCATTCAATCATCAAATGTTCAACACCTTGCACTTGCTTGGGTTAAATGCCATCTACCATTTCTCCACCTATTTCTGCAGCTGATCTATATCTCGCTGTATCTTCTGACAGCCTTCCTCACTGTCTGCAACAGCCAAGAAGTTGGGGGAAATACTATTGCCGTCAAAGAGAACAAGAAAGAGAGGAAAGAACAAATGGTTTAAACTGTATTTGTTTCAATGCTGGAGGCTTAACAGGTGAAACACAGGCATGGTTTGGATCGGTGAACTAGGACATTATAGCCAAAACAGGAACAGGGCTGAGAGAAGGGCCATGGATGTTCCAGGGAATAGATACTACATGTGTGCTAGCAAGAGGAATCTGTGGTGGGGGTACGTTTTTGATCAGGGAGGATATAACTACAGAGCTCGAAGAATTACCTCGGGGGATTGTCCAGTGAGGCTTTATGCGGAATGACTTAGAAACTGGTAGAGAACTGTCATGTTGATGGAGTATAGGCTTCCCAACAGTCAGTGTGAATTAGAAGAACCTGTGTAGAAAGATTGTAGATAGCTGCAAAAATAATAGTAATATTAGTGGGGAATTTAAATTTCCCTAATATAGATTGGGTCTTCTGCAGTGGAAAGAGCTTTGGTGGGATGGAATATGTTAAATGTGTCCAAGAAAGTTTCCCTAATCAGTATATAGAAGATCTGATTAGAGAGGGTGCAATACTGAACCTTCTCTTGGGGAACGAGGTAGCGCGATTAACAAATTGAGGGTGTACTTTGTAAATGTAATTGTTGTAAAGCATTAGGTGGGAAGTAGGCTGAGTACATGAGCAGCATATTCCAGTTAGGGTGAAGGACAAGACTACTACGTTGAGGGGAACCTTGGTTGGTGAGAGATGTTGAAATTCCGGTCAGGATAAAAGAAGCATAGGTCAGATTTATGCAGTCGGTATCAAACAATACTCTCCGCGAACATAAGATATATAGGATTACACTTATGACCGCAATCAAGTGAGCAGAAAGAGGACATGAAATTCATCTGGCAGAAAAAGTAGAGAAAAATCCGAAGGGATTCTACAAGTATATTAAAAGTAAAATGATGGCCGGGGAAGAGTAGGACCCTGAAAGATCAGCATGGTCGGCTTTGCGTAGAGCCAAAAGAAATAGTGGATATGAATGTTTCTCACTTGTTTTTATTGAGAAGATCATGGAAGCTATGGAATTGAGGCATAGTTGTTGTGATCTTTGAGCATATGCAAATTACCAAAGAATAAGAATTGGTGGTTTCAAAGCACATTAAGGTGGATATATCCCAGGGCCCAACCACGTGCCTCCTTGAACTCTGGCTGAAAATGGGGAGGAACTTGCAGATGTCTTTGCAGAGATATTTGCAGAATCTTTAGCCACAGGTGGAGTTCTAGAAGACTGGAGGGTGCTCAGTGTTGTACCATTATTTAACAAGAGCAGCAAGAACAAGCCAAGGAGCGATGGAACTGTGAACCCAACGTCATTGAAGGGAATATTATTGGAGGGGAATCTTACGGACAGGATCCACCAGCATTTGGATAGGCATGGACTGGGTAAGGATAGTCAGCAATGCTTTGTGCATGGGAAATAGTGTCTCACAATTGTTTTTGTAAACGATCACCGAGGATTGATAAAGGCAGGGCAGTGGATGTGGGCAACATGGACATTAGCAAAGCTTTTGACAAGTCTAGGTACGCATGTGGTAGGCTAGTCTGACAGTTTAGATCACATGGAATCCAAGCTGAGCCAATCAACTCGATTCAAAATGATCTTGAACGATGGAGTTAAAGGTTGGTGTTTTGGGTTAGAAGCCTCTGGTCTGTGGTGTGCCACAAGAGTCGATGCTGTTGTGTGTTATCTACATTAACGATTTGGATAGACACAAAAAGCTGGAGTAACTCAGAGGAGAAAAGGAAAAGGTGACGTTTCGGGTCGAGACCTATCTTCAGACTGAGAGTCAGGGGAAAGGGAAACATGATATATAGATGGTGATATAGAGACATATAGAACTAGGGGGAAAGACAGAAATGCAAAAAAAGTAACAATGATAAAAGAAACAGGCCATTGTTAGCTAGGGGCTAGGTGAAAATGAGTTACAGATAATGAGACTCAACAAGACAACTTTAAAGCTAGTACGACTTGAGTGAGGGAGGGATGGAGAGAGGGGGGATGCAAGATTTACTTGAAGTTGGAGAAATCAATATTTTCACCGCTGGTTTGTAAGCTGCCCAAGCGAAATATGAGGTGCTGTTCCTCCGGTTTGCGTTTGACCTCACTCTGACATTGGAGGTGGCCCAAGACAGAAAGACCAGTGTGGATATGGGAAGGGTAATTAAAGTGTTTGGCAAATGGCAGATCAGGTAGGTTTTGGCAGACATAGCGAAGGGGTTCCGCGAAACGATCACCCAGTCTACATTCGACCTCACCAATGTATACGAGCACATCTGGAACAAGAGATGTGGTTGGACTAGGTGCAAGTTAACCTCTGCCAAAGCTGAAAGGACTGTTGGGGACCCTGGACAGAGTCGAGGGAAGATGTACAGGTGTTGTATCTCCTGCGGTTGTCGGGGAAGGTTCCTGGGGAGGGAGTGGTTTTGGTGGGAAAGGAGCTAACCAGGGACACGGAGGTCTCTGGTTTCTGCGGAAGGCAGAAAGAGGTAGTGATGGGAAAATGTGACTAGTGATGGTATCCCGTAGGAGGTAACAAAATGTCAGAGG
Organism: Raja brachyura; assembly: GCA_963514005.1. The sequence continues at coordinate 14,520,962 of OY740784.1, forward strand.
ATTATGTGTTGTATGCGAGATGATGGGGTGAATGGTAAGGACCAGGGGGCTCTGTGCCTGTTGTGAATAGGGGAAGGGGAGCAAGAGCGGAGCTGTGGGATACCGAAGAGACACATGTGAGGGCCTCATCTCTGATGGAAGAGGGGAACCCCAGTTCCTTAAAGAATGAGGACATCTTGGATTTCCTAGTATGGAACACCTCACCTTGGGCTTAGATGTGGAATAGATGGAGGAATTGATGGAGTGGGGGGCAGAGTCTTAGCAGGACGCAGGGTGGGAAGAAGTGTAGTCTTGATAGTTGTGTGAGTAGGTTTATAATAGACGGCAGTCGATAGTCTCCTGTGATGGAGACAGTGAGATCAAGATAGGGGAGGAATTGGAGGAAGTATGAGTGAGGACCCTATCAATAAAGGGAAAACCAACTTTCCTGAAAAAGAAAGGCACCAGACATCTTGGAATAGAAAGCCTCAGCTTGAGAACGATGTGGAGATGCAGAAATTGAGAAAAAGGGATGGTGTGCCTACAGAGTGTGAGGAGGTGTGGTCAAGATAATTATGGGTGTCAGTAAGTAAATATCAGTGGATAGTTTGTCACATGAAATGGAGACAGATCCAGAAAGTAAGAGATGTGTTAGAAATGGTCCAAGTGAATGTGAGGAGGGGGTGGAAATTAGTTGCAAAGGTGATAACATTGATAAGTTCAAGAAGCAGATCAATGTACTGATCGATACAGTGGAGAAAGATTTGCGAGAAGGGTGCCAGATTAGGTTTGGAACAAGGACCATTCCTCATACGTAGTGAAAAAGCAGGTTTAACTGGAGCCCATGTAAGTGTCCGTAGCTGCACCGTTGATTTGGAGAAAATGGGAGGAATCAAATGATGAGTTGTTGCGAGAAGTACATGTTCTGCAAAGTGGATGAGAGAGTTAGTGAGGGGATCTGGTTGGACTTTGTTCCAGAGTGAAGCAGAGGTCCGGAAGGCCGTTCTGATGGGGGACTGGAGTTGTATAAACTATAGACGTCCACCGTGAAGGTGGGGTGGTTGGGGCCAGGGAACTGGAAGTTGTAAAAAAATGGTGTTGGACTTAAGAGATGTTCTGGATGTAAGTGCGAAGGAATTGAACAAGGGTAAACCGGTTAGAATCGAGGTATGATGAGGCAAGTTGGTGGGCCAAGAGTAACCAGAAGCTATGGGTCTACCAGGGCACTGCTGGTTTTTCGGGATCTTGGGAAAGAGATACCAGCCCGCTTTAATCAGGTTGGAGCCTGGAGGGGAGATCACCTGATGTGATGTTTAGTTGTTTAAGAAAGAACTGCAGATGCCGGAAAAATCGAAGATAGACAAAAATGCTGGAGAAACTCAGTGGGTTAGGCAGCATCTATGGAGAGAAGGAATAGGGTAGTTTACATCCCAGTGGTATGAACATTGATTTCTCCAATTTCAGATAGTCCTTGCTTTCTCCCTCCTTCCACTCCCCCTTCCCAGCTTTCCCACAAGCCTACTGTCTCTGCCTCTTCCTTTCTTTTTCCCGCATCCTCCGACATCAGCCTGAAGAAGGGATGGTTCAGGTCTGAATCTCGACCTGAAACATCACCTATTCCTTCTCTCCATAGATGCTGCCTCACCCGCTGGGTTTCTCTAGCATTTTTGCCTACCTGATGTGATGAGATCTGTAACTGTCTAAGAGCCAGTGAGCTGGTTTTCATCAGTGGGTCATGGTCAAGGGGGAGGTACATGGTAGTTTCTGAGAACTGCTATATGGCCTCTGGAAATTAAAAGTCAGTCCACCAGACCACAACGGCACTGCGCTTGCCTGAGGGTTGGAACCACCTGGGTAGCATTCTCCTCAGATTAATGAGAATTCAAATACCATCATCTTCAGAATGAGTTGGATAATCATCAAACTTCAAATTCTGGAAATCTCTTGCTTCAAATTTAATTGGAAGACTAATTATGCAGCAGTTAGCAGCAAGCCATTACTATTGAAAACGACTCCCTTTGGTTCCCCTGGAAGGGGCTGATAAGGAAAATTACAAAGGCCTTACTAAAATCCCAGTCTTCTATTTTACTTGCAGCAATTTTCCTTATCAATCAATGCAATTTCTGATTGACTCCATACTCCCCCCTCCTCCCCATCCCAGTTAACATTTAAAGAATGAATGCAGGAACTGACTGGTGTATATATTGGCACAAAAATAGTAAGATTAAATGAGAACTTACCAGTTCAAAGTTTGATCCTTATTTTATGAGGAGTTACGATGAGGGATTTTGTGAAGACCCCGCCAGCATGCATGCGCGATATTCTTCAAAGCAGCGGTGTGAAATCACAGATAGTAGAGTTGACTGAAGATAGTAAGATAAGAGAACTAACATACCAGTTCACCTTATTATAGAAGGTTGGGAGCGGAGGGCACAAAATCCCTCATCATAACTCCTCATAAAATAAGGATCAAACTTCGAACTGGTAAGTTCTCGTTTAATCCTACTATTTTACTTCGGAGTCATGTGAGTGACTTCGTGAAGACTTCAAGGCTCTGTGATTTCATGCCCTGGAAACGAGTCCATGCTCACACACTGCCATAATAACCAATGGAGGAAGTATGTTAATGTATTTCAGACTTGTACAGTGCTGAAAAACAATGTATTATTTAACAATAATAATAATAACCCCTAATTTCAGGGAAAATTATAATACAGAACATAAAATAGTGTCTGTAAATATCTCAGGCGTGGCCACAGGTTTGTTATAACCGCTGGAAGTTATTTTATTAGACCAACCCGCCGTTACAAGGGCGTGGCCCATAGGGACTTCCATCATCCTCTCTGCATGATGTAGCTGCAGCCCTGGTGGAATGAGATTTAGAATATCAGTGTCCACCCCTGCTGCACCTAACACCACCCTGAGCCATCTTGATATGGTCTGCACGGTACTCTGTGAAGAGGATGTTTGAACTTATCAATAGAGCCATTTCCGTTCCCCTGAGACTATTGGTGACCTCCATTTAATGTAGGTGGTGGTTCACTATGCATAGGCGTCTATCTACGGGATAAGCCAGGAACTCCAATTTGAGGCCAGTTGACGCAAGCCTGTTTTGTTTAGGTAACTCATAAATGTGAAAGGTTACCTTATTTTGGGATGTTACCATGGTGTCCAGTCTAGTTTGTGCAGAGACTGGACCCGCTGCCCCGTTACAAGTGTCATCACATCACTATTTTATATGTGTTAGTGAGAGGGACGTGGCTGGTGCCCAATCTCTGAATAGAAACATAGAAATTAGGTGCAGGAGTAGGTCATTCGGCCCTTCGAGCCTGCACCACCATTCAATATGATCATGGCTGATCATCCAACTCAGTATCCTGTACCTGCCTTCTCTCCATACCCTCTGATCCCCTTAGACACAAGGGCCACATCTAACTCCCTCTTAAATATAGCCAATGAACTGGCCTCAACTACCCTCTGTGGCAGAGAGTTCCAGAGACCCACCACTCTCTGTGTGAAAAAAGTCCTTCTCATCTCGGTCCTAAAGGATTTCCCCCTTATCCTTAAGCTGTGAGCCCTTGTCCTGGACCTCCCCAACATCGGGAACAATCTTCCTGCATCTAGCCTGTCCAACCCCTTAAGAATTTTGTAAGTTTCTATAAGATCCCCTCTCAATCTCATAAATTCTAGAGAGTATAAACTGAGTCTATGCAGTCTTTGTTCATAAGACAGTCCTGACATCCCAGGAATCAGTCTAGTGAACCTTCTCTGCACTCCCTCTATGGCAATAATGTCCTTCCTCAGATTTGGAGACCAGAACTGCACGCAATACTCCAGGTGTGGTCTCACCAAGACCCTATACAACTGAAGTAGAACCTCCCTGCTCCTATACTCAAATCCTTTTGCTATGAAAGCTAACATACCATTCGCTTTCTTCACTGCCTGCTGCACCTGCATGCCTACTTTCAATGACTGGTGTACCATGACACCCAGGTCGCGCTGTATCTCCCCTTTTCCTAATCGGCCACCATTTAGATAACAGTCTGCTTTCCTATTTTTGCCACCAAAGTGGACAACCTCACATTTATCCACATTATACTGCATCTGCCAAACATTTGCCCACTCACCCAGCCTATCCAAGTCAACTTGCAGTCTCCTAGCATCCTCCTCACAGCTAACACTGCCCCCCAGCTTAGTGTCATCCGCAAACTTGGAGATATTGCTTTCAATTCCCTCATCCAGATCATTAATGGATATTGTAAATAGCTGGGGTCCCAGCACTGAGCCTTGCGGTACCCCACTAGTCACTGCCTGCCATTGTGAAAACGACCCGTTTACTCTTTGCTTCCTGTTTGCCAGCCAGTTCTCTATCCACATCAATACTGAACCCCCAATGCCGTATGCTTTAAGTTTATATACTAATCTCTTATGTGGGACCTTGCCGAAAGCTTTCTGGAAGTCCAGATACACGACATCCACTGGTTCTCCCCTATCCACGCTACTAGTTACATCCTCGAAAAATTCCGCAAGATTCGTCAGACATGATTTACCTTTCGTAAATCCATGCTGACTTTGTCCAATGATTTCACCACTTTCCAAATGTGCTGCTATCCCATCTTTAATAACTGACTCTAGCAGTTTCCCCACTACCGATGTTAGACTAACTGGTCTGTAATTCCCTGTTTTCTCTCTCCCCCCCTTCTTAAAAAGAGGGGTTACGTTTGCTACCCGCCAATCCTCAGGAACTACTCCAGAATCTAAAGAGTTTTGAAAGATTATCACTAATGCATCCACTATTTCCGGAGCTACTTCCTTAAGTACTCTGGGATGCAGCCTATCTGGCCCTGGGGATTTATCGGCCTTTAATCCATTCAATTTACCCAACACCACTTCCCGACTAACCTGGAATTCACTCAAGTCCTCCTTTGACCCGCGGTCCACTGCTATTTCCGGAAGATTATTTATGTTTTCCTTAGTGAAGACGGAACCAAAGTAGTTACTCAATTGGTCCGCCATATCCTTGTTCCCCATGATCAACTCACCTGTTTCTGAGTGCAAGGGAACAACATTTGTTTTAACTAATCTCTTTCTCTTCACATATCTATAAAAACTTTTGCAGTCAGTTTTTATGTTCCCTGCCAGTTTTCTTTCATAATCTGTTTTTCCTTTCCTAATCAAGCCCTTTGTCCTCCTCTGCTGGTCTCTGAATTTCTTCCAGTCCTCTGGTATGCTGCTTTTTCTGGCTACTTTGTACGCATCATCCTTTGCTTTGATACTATCCCTGATTTCCCTTGTTATCCACAGAAGCACTACCTTCCCTGATTTATTCTTTTGCCAAACTGGGATGAACAATTTTTGTAGTTCATCCATGCAATCATTAAATGTCTTCCATTGCGTATCCACCATCAACCCGTTTAGAATTGATTGCCAGTCAATCTTGGCTAATTCACGTCTCATACCCTCTTTAAGTTACCTTTCTTTAAGTTCAGAACCATTGTTTCTGAATTAACAATGTCACTCTCCATCCTAATGAAGAACTCGACCATATTATGGTCACTCTTGCCCAAGGGGGCACGCACAATAAGACTGCTAACTAACCCTTCCTCATTACTCAATACCCAGTCTAAAATAGCCTGCTCTCTCGTTGGTTCCTCTACATGTTGATTTAGATAACTATCCCACATACTTTCCAAAAAATCCTCTTCCTCACGCCCCTGCCAATTTGATTCACCCAATCTATATGTAGATTGAAGTCACCCATTATAACTGTTTTGTCTTTGTTGCACGCATTTTCCAATTTCCTGTTTGATACCATCCCCAACTTCACTACTACTGTTAGGTGGCCTGTACACAACTCCCACTAGCGTTTTCTGCCCCTTAGTGTTTCGCAGCTCTACCCATACCGATTCCACATGCTCCAAGCTAATGTCCTTCCTTAACATTGCGTTAATCTCCTCTCTAACCAGCAACGCTACCCCACCTCCTTTTCCTTTCTCTCTATCCCTCCTGAATATTGAATATCCCTGGATGTTTAGCTCCCAGCCTTGGTCACTCTGGAGCCATGTCTCCGTGATCCCATGTATATCATACTCATTAATAGCTATCTGCACGTTCAACTCCTCCACCTTATTACGAATACTCCTTGCATTGAGACACAAAGCCTTCAGGCTTGTTTTTACAACGCTCTTACCCCTTATACAATTTTGTTGAGAAGTGGCCCTTTTTGATTTTTGCCCTGGTTTTGTCTGCCTGCCACTTTTACTTTTCACCTTGCTCCCTATTGCTTCTACCCTCGTTTTACACCCACCTGCCTCTCTGCTCTTGTACCCATCCCCCTGCCACATTAGTTTAAATCCTCCCCGACAGCACTAGCAAACACTCCCCTCAAGGACATTGGTTCCATTCTAGCCCAGGTGCAGACCGTCCTGTTTGTACTCCCCCAGAAATGGTTCCAGTGCCCTAAAAATTTGAATCCCTCCCCCTTGCACTATTTTTCAAGCCACGTATTCATCTGCAATATCCTCCTATTTCTACTTTGACTGACCCGTGGTACTGGTAATAATCCAGAGATTATTACCTTTGAGGTCCTACTTTTAAATTTATCTCCTAGCTCCCTAAATTCACCTTGTAGGACCTCATCCCTTTTTTTACCTATATCGTTGGTGCCAATATGCAACACGACAACTGGCTGTTCACCCTCCCCCTCCAGAATGTTCTGCAGCCGTTCAGTGACATCCCTGACCTTTGCACCAGGGAGGCAACATGCCATCCTGGAGTCTCGTTTGCGGCCGCAGAAATGCCTATCTATTCCCCTGACAATTGAATCCCCTATTACTATTGCCCTTCCCCTCTTTTTCCCCCCATCATGTGCTGCAGAGCCACCCATGGTGCCATGAACTTGGCTGCTGCTGCATTCTCCTGATGAGCCATCTCCCTCACTAGTATCCAAAATGGTAAACCTGTTTAGGAGGGAGATGACCGCAGGGGGCTCCTGCACTACCTGCCTACTGCTTTGCTGGCTATTGGCCACCCGCTCCCTTTCGGTCCTCTTACCTTTTACCTGTGGTGTGACCAACTCGCTGTATGTGCTATCCACGACTTTCTCTGCATCGTGGATGCTCCAGTATGAATCCAGCCGCAGCTCCAATCGTTCAATGAGGTCTGCCAGGAGCTGCAGCTGGACACACTTCCTGCAAATGTAGTCACCAGGGACACCGACAATATCCCTGATCTCCCACATGTTGTAGGCTGAGGAAACCATGGGGCCAATCTCCACTGACATATCTTACTCCCAAATTACTCTGTATTAAATATATATATAATTTTTTAATTTATTTATTCATTAAACACAAAACTTTATCCGTTAAACTTTACTAATAAATACTAATAAATACTGAATCCTTAGCTCCCAGAATCCTTAGCTCCCAGAATCCTTAGCTCCCAGAATCCTTAGCTCCCAGAATCCTTAAACTTAAATCCTTAAATAGGTCAGGACAATGCCAATATCTCAGGTCCGGGTATATTGAGGCCTGGGGAATTTTGTGTTAAAATCCCCTCATGAGTTTTGGCACCAGAGGGTGAGATACTCCTCCATGGTGTTCTAGCTCCTATCCCAGGTATGAGGACAGGGTGTTTTTTGCGCAATTGATGGCATTATAACTCAAGCCTTCATTGAAGTGTAGACTTACCAGGAACACCAGCACAACCGTGATGGTGGTTGTGTTGTAAGTTGTGTCTGTCCTGGTACAAAATACCTCCCATTTTTTTTATATGGGTGAGGTACTGTATCATGGTGGGCTGTCTGCATGATGCCGCGATGATATTCATGGTTCGGTCCGACAGCCCAAATTCCAGGAGAGGTCTTTTCCATATCTTGCATCCAATGGGTTCATTCGGTCATGGCACGGATGGCTCTCCCTTGTCACAGGATGTACCAGCAAACTCGAGCGTTTGTAGATCAGAAATCATGGTTCTGACCATGTCGAGTCCCAGAAGGTACCATGACTGAGTAGGCCAATCGGGTACTCCCAAAATACCTGATGCGGAGTCTTGTTGAATTTTCCATAAAACCCGACTAATGAGGCAGAAGGGGGGGGGGGGGGGGGGCAAATGCATAGGAAACATAATCTCCCCCCCCCCCCCCCCCCCAGTGTAGTGAGATGCGTCCATCGCTACTGCCCCAGGGTCTGATCCCCATGCAACATATGTTGGTATCTGGTGATTAAGTCTTGATGCAAAACAATCGATATCTGGCATTCCATACCGAGCTATAATGTCAATAAATAACTGGTGGTCCAACATCCATTCGGTGTTGCCATTGAATTTGCGTGACCTGGTGTCCGCCACTGTATTGAGCTTACCCGGAAGGTAAGTAGTTGATATCCAAATGTTTATTTCTATGCACCAGTGCCAGATTGTATTGATCAATTCATCACAAGATATTGACGTAATTCCACTCATATGATTAATGTATGTCAGCACGGTGGTGTTATCAATTTGTGGGCGAACATGCAGATGATGCATGTCTGAAACAGTAAGCCCGAAGTCCATGAATGCTCCCAACATCTTTAGATGATTGATACCCTGAAGTAAGGTTAACTCGTGTGTATTCCATCCACCACCGCAACTGGAGGTGGTATTGGTTGCTCCCTAGCCGTGAGTGCTGACGTCAGTTTGGAACACAACCGAAGGATTTGTGACTGTGATGGGATTTAGAGCAATGTCGAACATTGCTAATACACCATCGTAATTCCAATTTGCTTTGGCTGGTCTGTCAAAATGGCCAGCATGGTGTTTTGAGTGCTGTAGTTTTGGCCCTTTGTAGATTTTGGTAATGTAAGGGTCCAAATTGTGGCTGGGAAAAGGCAGCCACGAGCTTCCCAATTACCCTGGCTATTTGCCGAATAGATGGTTTACTGAAGCAAACAAGGCTGTTATATGCCTCTATCAAGTCTGTTGCTTTGTCCTTTGGCAAGGTGATAAACGTATGAACAGAGTCAATCGTGAATCCCAAATAATCCATAGTCACCGGAAGGCATTTAACTTGGATTTGTCTGGATGGATAATAAACCCTGATTTTTGAAATAGGAGCTTGGTGGCTGGGACAGCCAATTTAGCCAATTCCAAGGTTATCCTCACAATAAGATGTAATCTAGATATGCCATGACAATATGTTTTTTGTTTCTGAAGAAACGCCAAAGCTGGTTTCAATATTTTTGTAAACAGTCTGGGGCTGATGTTAATCCATTAGGCAGCGCTTTATACTACCAGAGCTCCCATCCCGAAACAATTCAAAAATCTGCGGTGATCTTTGTCTGTTGTTTCTGAATAGTATGCATCTTTTAGGTCGATGCAAGCCATGAAGTACCCCTTGGAAACCAGTTGTTTTAGCAGTGACAAAAAAAATCCATTTTGAAGTGGGTGTACTGTACAAAAGTATTCATTTGTGTCAAATCAAATGATGCGGCATCCGCCATCTTTTTTGTTTTTAGGTGAAGATGTTTAATACAAACTCAAGAGACTCATGTTTGGTTTCCTCCATTGCTCCTTTTGTATATAGTCTTAACTGTTCCGCATGACCTTACACTTTCTCTTTTTTGTGAAAGCACAAACTTTTGGCTAGGTGTATGTTGAACCGGAAAGGAGGGTTTTGTCAACAAATTCAATTTTGTATTGCTGAATACTGTGCCGTATGAAAAGATCAGCAGTTATTCCCTGAACAAATGTAACCTTCCCCCAACCCGTGAAGAGGTTCCACATGCTATGTTCCGAAGGCAACCAGACCCACCTACCTCCATGGTTACCGGTGGTGCTGTGTTGGTTTTCTCCTTCCTTGGTTCCTGGGAGGTGGAGGCTTTGTGGTGTGGGGTTGGCGCATCTTCCAGGAAGGCCGTTCTGAGACATGGCCTGAAAAAGACCTTTGTGTAGGTTGTACGGCCTTCGAGCTTTCACCAGCTTTTCTTTCAGTGTGATAACACAGCCTGCTGGTGGATGCGTAGGGATGCTGCCGCCAAATATGTGAGGACCTGGTAGCGGCCGGCAAATTAATCATGCCGACGGCTTTTGTCTCTTTGTCGAGGTCTTTTACCTGTTTGGGCAGGTTGTCCCCGAATAACAGAGTAGGCGGCTGTGCACAGCTGGTTCTACACAACCCCGCAAACTTGGGGTTTAGTGTAGGTCGGATGGCATTCTTCCTGAAATAGTTTAATCTCAATTGACCATACAGGAGAGTGCCAGAGCTTCCTGTTGCTCCTCTGACATCAAGCCCTCCAATTTCCAAGATGGCGGCGCTGGCTTAACAGCTGTGGCCCGCCTGCAGTCCGTCTGTTATTTTCTTTTTTTTGTGTTCCTTTGTCCTGTTTTTAGTTAATTTTGTTTTTATTAGATTGTGTGTGTGTGGGAGGGGGGGGAGAAACATGTCTCTGGTCTCTTCCTTCCGGGGGGGGGGGGGATGCGACTTATTTCTGTCGTATTCCCCGTCTTTGTCTCCGTCTGCGCCGAGGCCTAATGGCAGAGCTGGCGGCCCTGGAGCTGTGGCAGCGTTCCAGTGGCAGCGGCGACCCGACTCGGCCCTGGAGCTGTTGCGGCAGCACCGGCAGTGGCAGCGGTGATCCGACTCAGCCTCGGAGCTGTAGTGGCGGCGGCGACCCGACTAGGCCCCGGAGCTGCGGTGGCGGTAGCAATGGCAGCGGCGACCCAACTCGGCTCTGGAGCTGTAGCGGCGGCAGCGGCGAGCCGACCAGGCCCAGGAGATGTGGCGGCGGCAGCGGTAACATCCCGACTTCGGAGGCTCGGCCGCGGGCCCAGTGGACGACATCGTCGGGAGCTCGCAGGTAACAGATTGGTGACCTGTTTTTCCGGAGCTCCCACGGCAACAGCTTCGTCCACTGGTCTGGAGGGCGGCAGCTTCGACCACCCCGAGCCGCGGGGTTTGAACCGGCCCAATCGCGGAGCACGGTTGAACCGCGGGACTTACTTACCATCACCCGGTGGGGTCACAACATCTGAAGCCTGGATCGCCTCAGCGCAGAGGGAGAACAAAGAGGGAAGAGACAGAGACTTTAAGTCTTTGCCTTCCATCACAGTGAGGAGGTGTTTGGTGAACTCACTATGGTGGATGTTAAATTTGTGTTTATTGTGTGTTTCTATCATTTTTTTAATTATATGTATGACTGCAGGGGAACGAAATTTCGTTCAGACCAAAAGGTCTGAATGACAAATAAATTCAATTCAATTCAATATCTTCCGTCTACTGACCTGGTAAAGCTGTAATACCCGAGGCCAGTAGTTTGAGGATTTACCGCAGGCACATTGAGGGAAATACAGATTCCTGGATCTAGATGAGTTGTTGAGTAATTTACACTGGCTGCCTGCTGACAATGGTAGCCACTTTTGTGAGGGCATCGCACATTGGATGCCATCCCGAGTAGCTCCTCTTATTCCACCCCTAGCATGTTGTATTCTTCTGCCAACACCCCCTCTTCAGAGTCAGCCCAGACCTGACTCTTTATGCTCCCCTGCGAAGAGGGCGAGCATTTGACAGCCCTGTAAAGGGTACTGCAGTGGGTCTGCTAGGAGACCCATGGTGACCAGACTCCTGCTGGAGTGTGTCACGTTGGAGCTAGTGCTCCCCATCCACTCCATGCGGGATTATAGACTGCCGTCGCTGCCCGCGAACGGCTAGTCTCTGAGCCCGGACCCTGCCAAGTCAACGGGCTTGCCCGACTTCCGAGTCGTTGTGCCGCCAGTCCAATGTTCCTGCGGGCTATTGTGGCTTTAAGTCGGGGCTGCCGCTCTGCCGTCGCTACCCGCGAATGGCAAGTCTCCGAGCCCGGATCCTGCCGGGTCAACGGGCTTGCCCGACTTCCGGGTCTGTAGAGAAGTTCTACCGCCGCTGACTGCCCGCGTTCCCGTGGTCCGCAGTCAGTCTCTCAAGGCGGCCCGTTGGTGGGGTACTCTGTGCCACAGAGTCCCTGAAAGAAAAAAACGACCTTGGGTTAGTTGTTCCTTACCTACAGGTCCATTCCGGTGGAGGAGCGACCCTCCTCCCTGCCTGTCGCTTTGCATGCGTTCGACGAAATGGCGCGCATGCGTGCTGGCGGGGCCTTCACGAAGTCACTCACGTGACTCCGAAGTAAAATGTAAGATAAATGGTGATCCAACGAAAGTTAACAAGACAAGTAATGGTGCTTTTAGATCAAAGGAGACATTGAATAAAATTGAAGCAGGCCGGACAGAACAGCAGTGTTAGGTTAAAATATGATTTTTCCAAGGGCAGGATATTGAGTAGGGAGATTAAGTGAATGGGTGTAACTTGATAGAGGCAATAAAAGAGACTGTAAACTTTCTACAAATGAAAGAGATTAGTGAAGAGATACACAGGTCCCTTGTTAGGATTCAGATTCAGATTACTTTCCGGGGCACATATATACCGGGGCACAATGAAGCTCACAGGATTCCTTGTTCGCATGAAGCTCAAGGAATACACAGTATATTCGATAATGAAAAAAACCTTGTTCAATAATGGAATAACCAAATGAGATAGAGATAAGAGCAAGAGTATGTAGCACCACCTACAGGAAGGGAGATAGATGATTAGTTCAGGAATCTGATAGAAGTGGGGAAAAAACTGTTCTTTAGACGATATGTAGAATCAATGGGGGGTTTATTGTCACATGCGAAGTGCTAACACACAGTGACATTTTTTTTCTTACAGGCAGTTCAGTACGGTATTGCCATACCCCTAGTCCAAGATTAGCAAGTGTACAGAAATAATCTACTGAGCTCGCGTGTATTGGCACCATTTCAAATTCCACACTCTAGTTCTTATGAGCGGCGACCGTTCCAGGCAAGTCCCAGACTGCTGTAGGTCTCCAGCCATCGCCTTCCTTGGACATTCGACCCTCTGCTTGTCCGTCCACCTTGCCTTCTGCAGCCAACCTCGAGGGCACAGTAGGCCAGACCCCGGTTCCCTCTCCAATCCTACTGGCCTCTCTCTTGTCCTACGTCATCACCGGCTCCCTCTTCCCATCTTCGGGGACAAGCAGGGAACGCACGGGCTCCCGCTTAAGCCGTGATCCGCTGGGTCTTGCGTTTGGCCGTGGGGGACCGGCTCAGTGGGCTCTCACTGAAGCTATCATCCGCCGGGTCTTCCGTTCGGCTGACCAAGGGCCAGGGTTTCCTGGGACCTTCAAGGAAGTGCAGATGCTGGTTTATACCAAAGATAGACACAAAGTGCTGGAGGTACTAAGCCGGTCAGGCAGCATCTCTGGAGAAAAAGGATGGTTGACCTTTCGGGGTGGGACCCTTCGTTAGACTAAAAGTAGGGGTGGGGGATTAAGGGCGGGAGGCAAGGTGGAGGAATTGAGAGTAGGAAATTGCATCTTTCCAAGAGGCAGGGTGAGAAGAAGTGTAGTCGAGATAGCTGGGGGAAGTCAGTAGGTTCGTAATAGATGTCCGTTGATTGTCTGTCTCCTATGATGAAGACAGAGAGATCAAGAAAGGGGAGGGAGGTGTCCGAGATAGTCGATGTGGATTTGAGGGCAGGGTGAAAGTTAGTGGTGATGTTGGTAAAGTCCATGAGTTCTGCATGGGTGCAGGAGGCAGCCCCGATGCAATTGTCAATGTAGCGGAGGAAGAGTTGGGGGATGGGGCCAATGTACGCCTGGAATAAGGACTGTTCGAAGTGCTCGACCAAGTGGCAGGCATAGATTGGGCCCATGCGAGTACACAAACTATCTGGACTACACTTCTTCCCACCCTGCCTCTTGCAAAGATTCTATTCCCTACTCTCAATTCCTCCGTCACCGCTGCATCTGCTCCCAAGATGAGGTGCTGCATACTAAGACATCCGAGATGACCTAATTCTCAAGAAAACGTTCTTTCCCCCCTTCTGTCATCAACAAGGCCCTTGCATGTGTCTCCTCTGTGTCCTGTAGTTCTGCTCGTGCTCCCCCTCTCCCCCCCAGACAGAGTTTCCCTGGTCGTCACCTTTCACCCCACCAGTCTCCACGTCCAACATATTGTCCTCCAACATTTACAGTGCATTCAGAAAGTATTCAGACCCCTTCACATTTTCCACATTTTGTTATGTTACAGCCTTATTCTAAAATTAATTAAATTCATTTTTTTAAATCATCAATCTACACACAATACCCAATAATAAAACAGCGAAAACGGGTGCTTAGAAATGTTTGCAAAAGAATTAAAAATAAATAACTGAAATATCACATTTACATATTCAAACCCTTTGTTATGACACTCAAAATTGAGCTTAGGTTCATCCTGGTTTCCATTGATTATCCTTGAGATGTTTCTGAAACTTGATTGAAGTCCACCAGTGGTAAATTAAATTGATTGGACATGATTTTGAAAGGCACACACTTGTCTCTAGAAGGTCCCACAATTGACAGTGCATGTCAGAGCAAAAACCAAGCCATGAAGTAGGGATGCTAAAACATTTTGAGATGTTAAAAATCAAGCCTGTAATTTATCCCATCAGATAAAGCATAAAAAGAACTTTGATTTGATACCTAATTCACTTTCATATCTTCGGTATTAAAAAAGTTATGATCATTTTCATACTCGGAAATTAGCATCTTGTCCCCTATTGCTTTTCCATTAACTTAACACAGAAGCTGTGATCGAGGACTGTCAATTGACATAAAAGCCCATAACTTTCTTAAAAATTAAGAGAACAATGACATTTTCAGTTATTATAGATTGAAGCATTCTGAAACAAATATGATCCATCTTACTTGGATGACCTGAAATTAAGGTATATAATTAGTTAATTGCCTAATTAAGTAGCCAATTACAAAATTAACCATTGGGATGGAAATAGTAAACACCAGACTGCCTTGAAAATTCAAAAATGTGATATTCTCAAGATCAGAACTTTAATATTGTTGTAAGATATGCTTTAAGTTCGTAACAGACAGGTAAAGAAATTACAATTTATAGCAAAAGACCAAGTCTTCATGGAGAAGATCAGCTGCTAGTTGGTACATTGGCATATCATAATCAGTAGCATCATCATAATCCTCAGGCTGCAACCAATAATCAACTCTGCACACCTTGTTTTTCCTCAACTTTTCAATTTTGCCATAAACTACAAGTTTTTGTTCTTCAAACCACACATGACATGCTTTTCTGCCCACTACTTTCCCATTAAGAATGTCCTGTAGATCATCACATTTGGAGTAGTTCAAATTCGGATAATCTCTGCGAATGCTGACTAAATCAGTCTCTTTCAACTTTTTTTTCTAGTTTCTTCCTATCTTTTGTGTTCTGAGCATGCTCCTTGTCTTTCTGTCGCTTGATGATTTCTGCTCTCAATTCCTTCTGTTTTTTCTTCCGTCTGTTCCTCTGCACTCTCCCCTATGTCACTGTCTTACAGAGCACCTCCTCCCTACGTTGCTCCTCGAGATTATCAAGGTAATTGACTGTTCTATTCTTGCAGGCCTTCATCCTACATGACAAATAACATATGGTGGCATTGGGTAATTCCTGTTTCGATGAGCGAAACATCCCCATTATCTCCTCCGCACCAATGTGTGATCTTGATGATGCAGTCTCCTCCTTCAGTTTTTCAGTTACATCAAGTTCAAAGTATTTACTATACTGCCATTCCAACACAGCAATAGCAGCTTGAAGACAGCTCCTCATCTTTGAACTGAACTATGGATGTACTGGTAGCTCCCAAAGTTTTGTCAACGTGGCATCAAGATGCACCTCCTCACCGAAGAAATCTTCCCTTGCCAATATCAAGTTCTCTGGATTTTCTGTGGCTGCCTTTAGAGCACCAATCACCCCTTCAACCATGCCATTTACATGGTTGACCTGATTCTGGCTTGAAGTGTAGAAGCACTTCATCCAAGGCCCAGTCAGATATTTGCTAAGTAAGCCCAATATCTGAAGTTCTACTTTTGCTTCAGCCTGAGTCTTTCCTCAGATTAGGATACCAAAACTGTACGCAATACTCCAGGTGTGGCCTCACCAAGACCCTGTACAACTGCAGTAGAACCTCCCTGCTCTTGTACTCAAATCCTTTTGCTATGAATGCTAACATACCATTCGCTTTCTTCACAGCCTGCTGCACCTGCATGCCTACTTTCAATGACTGGTGTACCATGACACCCAGGTCTCGTTGCATCTCCCCTTTTCCTAATCGGCCACCATTCAGATAATAGCCTACCCTCCTCTTTTTGCCATCAAAGTGGATAACCTCACATTTATCCACATTATACTGCATCTGCCATGCATTTGCCCACTCACCCAACCTATCCAAGTCACCTTGCAGCCTCCTAGCATCCTCCTCACAGCTAACACTGCCCGCCAGCTTCGTGCCATCCGCAAACTTGGAGATGTTGCATTCAATTCCTGCATCCAGATCATTAATATATATTGTAAATAGCTGGGGTCCCAGCACTGAGCCTTGCGGTACCCCACTAGTCACTGCCTGCCATTCTGAAAATGACCCGTTTACTCTTACTCTTTGCTTCCTGTCTGCCAGCTAGTTCTCTATCCACATCAATCCTGAACCCCCAATACTGTGTGCTTTAAGTTTGTATACTAATCTCTTATGTGGGACCTTGTCGAAAGCCTTCTGAAAGTCCAGATATAACACATCCACAGATTCTCCCTTATCCACTCTACTAGTTACATCCTCGAAAAATTCTATAAGATTCATCAGACATGATTTACCTTTCATAAATCCATGCTGACTTTGTCCAATGATTTCACCACTTTCCAAATGTGCTGCTATCCCATCTTTAATAACTAGCATTTTCCCCACTACCGATGTTAGACTAACTGGTCTGTAATTCCCCATTTTCTCTCTCCCTCCCTTTTTAAACAGTGGGGTTACATTACTACCCTCCAATCCTCAGGAACTACTCCAGAATCTAAAGAGTTTTGAAAAATTATCACTAATGCATCCACTATTTCTGGGGCTACTTCCTTAAGTACTCTGGGATGCATCCTATCTGGCCCTGGGGATTTATCGGCCTTTAATCCATTCAATTTACCTAACACCACTTCCCGGGTAACCTGGATTTCACTCAGTTCCTCTATCTCATTTGACCCCCGGTCCCCTGCTATTTCCGGCAGATTATTTATGTCTTCCTTAGTGAAGACTGAACTATAGTAGTTATTCAATTGGTCTGCCATGTCCTTGTTCCCCATGATCAATTCACCAGTTTCTGACTGCAAGGGACCTATATTTCTTTTAACTAACCTTTTTCTCATCACATATCGATAAAAACATTTGCAGTCCGTTTTTATGTTCCCTGCCAGTTTCCTTTCATAATCTATTTTCCTTTTCCTAACTAAGCACTTTGTCCTCCTCTGCTGGTCTCTGAATTTCTCCCAGTCCTCTGGTAGGCTGCTTTTTCTGGCTAATTTGTATGCTTCATCTTTAGTTTTGATACCCTCCCTGATTTCCCTCATTATCCACGGATGCACTACCTTCCCTGATTTATTATTTTGCCAAACTGGGATGAACAATTGTTTTAGTTCATCCATGCAGTCTTTAAAGAATCACTTGCCAGTCTATCTTGGCCAATTCACGTCTCATACCCTCAAAGTTACCTTTCTTTAAGTTCAGAACCCTTGTTTTGGAATTAACAATGTCACTCTCCATCCTAATGAAGAACTCAACCATATTATGGTCACTTTTGCCCAAGGGGCCACGCACAACAAGACTGCTAACTAACCCTTCATCATTACTCAGTACCCAGTCTAGAATAGCCTGCTCTCTCGTTGGTTCCTCTACATGTTGGTTTAGAAAACTATCCCACATACATTCCAAGAAATCCTCTTCCTCAGCACCCCAGCCAATTCACCCAATCTATATGTAGATTGAAGTCACCCATTATAACTCTTTTTCCCTTTGTTGCGCGCATTTCTAATTTCATGTTTGATGCCATCCCCAACTCCACTACTACTGTTAGGTGGCCTGTACACAACTCCCACTAGTGTTTCTGCCCCTCAGCAGCTCTACCCATATCGATTCCACATCCTCCAAGCTAATGTCCTTTCTTTCTATTGCTTTAATCTCCTCTCTAACCAGCAACGCTACTCCACCTCCTTTTCCTTTCTGTCTATCCCTCCTGAATATTGAATATCCCTGGATGTTCAGCTCCCAGCCTTGGTCACCCTGGAGCCATGTCTCCGTGATCCCAACTATATCATATTCATTAATAACTATCTGCTCATTCAACTCATCCACCTTATTACGAATGCTCCTTGCATTGAGCCACAAAGCCTTCAGACTTGTTTTTACAACACTCTTACCCCTTATACAATTATGTTGAAAAGTGCCCTTTGTAATTTTTGCCCTGGATTTTTCTGCCTGCCACTTTTACTTTTCACCTTGCTACCTATTGCTTCTACCCTCATTTTACATCCCTCTGTCTCTCTGCTCATGCTCCCACCCCCCTGCCACATTAGTTTAATGTGGCAGGGGGATGTTCCTTTCATCCAAAAATGCAACAAATCCTTTTGGGTCTCCTTTTCCATTCTTGTACCGAAGTTTGTTCATCTGCAGTATGACATTTCTGTCCTTCCTAAACAAGGCTTTGCCTCTGGGTTGTTTGTGCTTTTTGAGGGCTGAGTGAACTGACGCTGCGATGGAGTCAAGAGGATGCAAGTGGCAGTAGAGCTCATTCAAAGATTTACCCCACTCACTGTTCACAATCCTAACAGCAGCATGATTAGCTGCACACCTGTCACTCAGTGTTTTTATAATTGTCTGTCATCTTTTGCCTGGTGTCTTGGAAATCCGCTTGCTCATTGAAATAAGTGTAAGTTTCACACAAATTTTCAACAGTATCGCAAATATGTTGCGCATAGTCCTCAGCAGTCCCACCAGCCAATTCATAGACTGCTGCAGAAATACATTAATTTGTGGTTAATTTGTGGTGGTGAAATGTGGGTCTCATCTTGGGTGGTTGCATCAAAACCAACAGTAAAAATCCTTTGTTGCTAGGATCATCTCTCTCATCTGTAACTCAGCAACAGCTCCCAATTTTCGGGCCATAAGTTCAACTGCACTGCGTTGAGGAACACTATCCAGATCAAGTCCACTCTGCTTGTGTAACTGGTTTATCAGGATTGGAATGTTTGCTGAGTTTTGTTTACAATACAGTCAAATACATGTATCCTTGATGTTGAGGAGTAAAGGGCCTGTCCTACCAGCATCCGACTCCATGCGATGAGCGCGATCAAACTAGAAGCGGGGGCCGCGCGGAGGTCGGGTGATCCCCTGTACAGGGCCGTTCCCACCAGCATGCGCAATCAAACCGGCAGCGAGAGCCGCGCGGAGGTCGGGTGAGTGGTGCAACGCGGCGCAGAGTGAGACGAACTTGGAGCAAAGTCTTAAGGTAAGTTTGCCAGGACAGAGAGGGGCACACAGAGAGGGGCACAGAGGCACACACACAGAGGGCCACGGAGCCACACACATAGAGGGTCACGGAGGCACCTACAGATAGGTTCACAGAGGCACGATGTCGAGGCGGTGTGTCATGTGTCGAGGCGACTGCGAGCTGACAAGCCGTGCCGCGCGGAATTTTTGAACATAGTCAGTTTTTCGGAGCCCCGCGCGATGACGGGACGAACTCCGCACAATTCCGCACGGCTCCGCCGATCGAAGTGCGACCTGCCCCGCAACGCCGGACGGCTCAAGCGACCACGTTAGGTCACGCTCATCGCATAGAGTTGCATGCTGGTAGGACAGGCCCTTAAGTCTTCTGGTCACCTTTGACTTGACAATACTGGCAGCCTCCAGAGTTTCGATTGTTTCTTTGAGGACAAGATTGTCAAATTCGAGGCATCTCACATCCTCTTCCCTGTCCTTTAGTTTTTCATGAACTTTTCTGTACTGGTGAATTGAAACAGTTTTCCTCTTTTTCTTACTGCCACGAAACTTGAGTAATTGTCTCTGTGCTTTTTTTAAGTTTCAAAAACTCTGCCTTGGTTTCAGCAAGCTCTTGTGCCAAAGTATTTGAGTTCCTGAATCTTTCTGTCCTTCAAATCTATTCGGTTTTGCTTTCTCTTTAAGGCTTGAGTAACTACACGTTTGGGAGTTTTCAACTGTGTCCTAAGTTCGCTGATCTTTGTGCGATATTTTAGTGCAAGAGCGACCTTGGATGCAGCAGAAAGTTTAGTCTTTTCTTCATTTTCTGTTTCCTTGGCGAAAGACTTAGAAGTCCTCTGCAACATCTTGTTGAAACACTAGATGTCGATGGAATTGGTTCAGGAGAGGCAGCAGCTGTCGTTGGCGTTGCTAGATTCAGTGGAGGATGCAGACTCTGACTGTCATCGCCCATGTCCTCGGTGTCTTGAAATATGGGCTCTTGGCTTTCGGCAGTTGTCAAGGATTCAGGATCATGAGCACAAGGCGGTGGAATGTCATCTAAAGAAATGTGTTGACTGCCTTCTGTAAGTTTAAAAGTTTCATCACAAATTTCCGTTATTATTTCAAGTTCCTTGGGATTGCTGCGTTTTTTAAACTTAAGCAAAGTTCGGTTAACGAGAGTCTTCACCCTTGAGTTAAGAGCACCAAATGAATATCCTTCTGCATCCGACAAAGAGAAATGTGAACTAAGCCGTCTCTCAGTTTCAGACCGACTTTTTCAAATGAGGTATACAAGTACAAGATGTGTCCATTTTTAAGATCCCTCTTAGACTCAGGCATGTCAGAGAAATTCACTTCAAGGTGAGCTCTAGCTATGCCAGGCTGGGCATTTGCATTGACAATTTTGCATTTCTTCTTCGTAGATCTGAAAAATGTAAAGAAAAAAACGACTGAACAGCACTAAGTAGAAACAAGTTTGTATTTGCAGTTTTAGAAAAAAAAGCAGAAATGATTTTGTTCATGACAAAGTGAGATTTAAAAATCATGTTATATTGTGAATTCTTGTGTGAATGGGATCAATTTGTTATTTGGATACTTTGGCTTGTGGCAGTGACTCGCAGAAGTCCAGCCAAAAACTAGTCGGACACAAGTTGTGCGAACTAGACTTGTTTATTCTTCTGTAGTACAGCTCCCTACTCCTCACCTGACACGGGTGTTGCCCAATCTTAAATGCCAACTCGGGTATCGACCCCGTGACTCGCTCCTCTCCCACCAAGAGCCGCACCAGCTCCTTGAGGCCCGTGTATTTCCCCATGACCGGCGGGTTATCCAGGTAATGAATGACCTGACCGGCCGTGTGCTGGTCAAGGGCACTTAGCACATAGTGAAAGCGAGTCTCGTCAGCTGTAACGCCGCGTATGTGAAATTGGGATTCGGCCTGTCGAAACCAAACCCTGGCCTGCGAGGTCCAAAATGTAGGCAGATCCAGGGAGACCGTGTGAGTCCGGTCTCGTTGGCCTCGTAGGTGGCAGCGGCAGAATGCATTTAAAAAGGTTCCCTTCCAGGATTACACTCCTGGGCGTCTGGGGTCACCAATTGCAGGAGTCCAGCAAAAACAAGTTGGACACAAGTTGCACGCACGTGTTTATTCTTCTGTAATACAGCTCCCTACTCCTCACCGGACACGGGCGTTGCCCAGCCTTAAATATCAACTCAGATACCGACCCCGTGACTCGTGCCTCCCCCACCAAGACGCCGCCCTCTAGAGCCGATGGTTCGTCGTGCCCTTGGGTTGCTATCAGGTGCCGCCACAGGCAGCTTAAACATTTATGTTTAGGCTTTTCTTAAGAATGGGATAGATGTTTATTTGAATTTATTTGAATAGTAATTGATTTGATGACACTGATGAATATGAATTTTTTTGTTGGGTATTTACTATTTGTTTTATCGTTTAACTCGTGTTAGGCATTTTGTTGAACAAAATCATTTCTACTTTATTTTTTTCTAAAACTGCAAATAAAAACTTGTTTCTACTTAATGCTGTTCAGTGGGTTTTTTCTTTACATTTTTCAGATGCCTCCGAAGAAGAAATGCAAAATTGTCAATCCAAATGCCCAGCCTGGCATAGCAAGAGCTCCCATTGAAGTGAATTTCTCTGCCATGCCCGAGTCTAAGAGGAGTCTTAAAATTGGACACATCTTGTATTTGTATACCTCATTTGGAAAAAGTCAGTCTGAATGGGAAAGTTGTGGGCAGAAAAACATATCATGTGTGGTTTGAAGAGCAAAAACTTGTAGTTTACAATGGCAAAATTGAAATGTTGAGGAAAAACAAGGTGTACAGAGTTGCTTATTGGTTACAGTCTGAGGATTATGATGATGCTACTGATTATGGTATGCCAATGTACCAACTAGCAGCTGATCTTCTCCATGAAGACTTGGTCTTTTGCTAGAAATTGTAATTTCTTTACCTGTCGGTTACAGACTTACAGCATATAATACAATTATATTAAAGTTCTGATCTTGAGAATATCACATTTTTCAATTTTCAAGGCAGTCTGGATGTTTATTACGATTTGTAATTAGCTATGTAATTAGGTAATTAACATTATATGCTTTAATTTCAGGTCATAAAAGTAAGATGCATAATATTTGTTTCAGAATGCTTCAATCTATAATAACTGAAAATGTCATTCAGTTCTCTTAATTTTTAAGAAAGTTATGGGCTTTTATGTCAATTGACTGTCCTCGATCACAGCTTTTGTGTTAAGTTAATGGAAAAGCAATAGGGAACAAGATGCTAATTTCTGAGTATGAAAATTATCATAACCTTTTTAATACTGAAGATATGAAAGTGAATTAGGAATCAAATTAAAGTTCTTTTTATGCTTTATCTGATGGGATAAATTACAGGCTTGATTTTAAAAATCTCAAAATGTTGTAAGATCCCTAGTAAGTATTCAGACCCCTTCACTTTTTCCACATTTTGTTATGTTAAAGCCTTATTTTACAATGGATTAAATTCTTTTTTTTTAATCATCAATCTACATACAATACCCCAGAATGAAGAAGCACAAACAGGTGTTTAGAAATTTATGCAAAGTAATTGAAAATAAATAACTGAAATATCACATTTACATAAATATTCAGACCCTTTGCTATGACACTCAAAATTGAGCTTCGGTTCATCCAGTTTCCATTAATTATCCTTGAGATGTTTCTACAACTTGATTGGATTCAACAGTGGTAAATTAAACTGATTGGGCATTTTGGAAAGGCACACACCTGTCTATATAAGGTCCCACAGTTGACAGTGCATGTCAGAGCAAAAACCAAACCATGAAGACACAGAAATTGTCAGTAGACCTCTGAGACAGGATTGTGTTAAGACACAGATCTGGGGAAGGGTATAAACAATTTCTGCAACATTGCAGGTCCCGGAGAGCACAGTGGCCTCAGTCATTCTTAATTGGATGAACTTTGGAACCACCAGGACTCTTCATAGAGCTGGCTGCCCGGCCAAACTGAGCAATTGGGAGAGAAGGGCCTTGGTCAGTGAGGTGACCAAGAACCTGATGGTCACACTGACAGAGCTCCAGAGTTCCTCTGTGGTGATGGGAGAACCTTCCAGAAGGACAACTACATCTGCAGCACTCCACCAATTAGGCCTTTATGGTAGAGTGGCCAGACGGAAGCCACTACTCAGTAAAAAGCACATCTCAGCCTGCGTGGAGTTTGCCAAAAGGCACCTAAAGGACTCTCAGACCATGAACTCTTTGGAATTTAACTCTTTGGCCTGAATGCCAAGCGTCACTTCTGGAGGAAACCAGGCACCGCTCATCACCTGGCCAATACCATACCTACAGTGTAGCATGGTGGCGGCAGCATCATGCTGTGGGGATGTTTTTCAGCGGCAGGAACTGTGAGACTAGTCAGGATCAAGGGAAAGATGAACGGAGCAAAGTACAAAGAGATTCTTGATAAAAACCTGCTCCAGAGCGTTATGACCTCAGACTTGGGCGGAGGTTCACCTTCCAACAGGACAACGACCCTAAGCACACAGCCAAGACAACGCGGGAGTGGCTTTGTGACAAGTCTGTGAATGTCCTTGAATGGTCCAGCCAGAGCCCGGACTTGAACCTGATCGAACATCCCTGAAGGGACCTGAAAATATGATGCTTCCCATCGAACCTGACAGAGCTTGAGCGGATCCACAGAAAAGAATGGGAGAAATTACCCAAATACAGGTGTGCCAAGCTTGTAGCGTCATATCCAAGAAGACGAGGCTGTAATCGCTGCCAAAGGTGTCTCAATAAAGTACTGAGTAAAGGGTCTGAATACTTATGTAAATATGATATTTCAGTTGTTTCTTTTTAATTACTTTGCAAAAATTTCCAAACACCTGTTTTCACTTTTTTTGTTATGGGGTATTGTGTATAGATTGATGATAAAAAAGAATTTCATCCATTTTAGGATTAGGCTGTAACGTAACAAAATGTGAAAAAAATTGAAGGGGTCTGAATACTTTCTGAATGCACTGTATGTTACCTAAGGGATCCCACCACTAACCAATCACATCTTCCCATCCTTTGCCGTCTTCAGAAGGAACCCTCCCTCTGCTTCTCCTTAGTTTTCTCATCCC
Source organism: Raja brachyura (assembly GCA_963514005.1). The sequence goes on from OY740784.1 coordinate 14,545,437, forward strand.
TTCCCACCCAAACCACCGCCTCGCCCGGTAATTTCCCCTGCAATCGCATGAGATGCAAAACTTGTCCATGCATCACCTTCCTTGACACCATACATTGACCCCAACAATTCTTTCAGGTTAGACAGGGATTCACATGTACCTCCTCTAACCTCATCTACTGTATCCTATGTGCCCAATGTGGACTCCTGTACATCAGTGAGCCACACATAGACTCGGCAACTGTTTCACTGAACACTTGCGCTTGGTCCGCCAAGGCCAACGAGATATCCCGGTTGCCAATCATTTCAACTCCCCCTTCCCATTCCCATGCTGACCTTTCTGTCCTGGGCCTCTTCCATTGTCACGTGCAAATTGGAGAACAGCACCTCATATTTTGCTTGGGTAGCTTCCAACCCAGCGGTAGAAACATTGAATTCTCTCATTTTAAGTAATTTCTACTTACATTTAAATCCCCTCCACCCTTGCCTCCTTCCTCCTGCTTAGTCATTTTACCAGTTCCACAGTTCTCCACATTGTTTCCCTCTTCCCCAGCCAACAATGGGATTACCAGGCACTGCCCTGCCTGAGGGAGTTTGTGGCCGACCCTGATTGATCCTAGTCTTTTCTCGCCTCCAGCTCTTCACCCACTCCCACCCCTACCCCCTGCTTTCAGCCTGAAGAAGGGTCCCGACCTGAAATGTCACCCATCTTTTTTCACCAGAGGTGCTGCCTGACCCGCTGAGATACTTCAGTACTTTTTGTGTATCTTAAGACTCGAAGACTTTAAAGAAAGCAAGGAAATGAATGCTGGAGAAATTAATACTGATAATCCCCAAAATTATCAGTTTGTGGGACCAAAACTGATAATCACCAACGGTTGATAATTGGCATTGCAGATGGAGTAGTCGATGCAATAGTTGTCATCTTTTTAAATTCTGTAGAGGAGCTGGATAATTTTGACGGTGGCAAATGTAATGTTTTAAAGAACAACTGAGAAAACTGGGATCTACAGGCTGCTTAGCCTCACATCAAAAAGCAGGTACAATTGGCAGGGAGGAGTTGTCACGGGGTATAGGGGTGTGTCCTGGTGTATATATATAATGAACCTCGGAACATCCCTCTCTCTTACTTCAAGCTGGCCAGCTCTCTTCTCTTGGGGTGAATGTCCTTCCACCTCAGCAGGGGCTCAACTCAAGCCCTTTGCCTTGCAGCAGTAACAACAACTTTATGTTAGAGGACCAATGTGCATGTATAACGAACCTTTTTTGCCTGAATAAAGTAACCCATTTGTTCACCACGTTTGATGCCTCTGCATTGGTGACCCCGACGTGATGAGGGTTCATGTAGCTAGTGGCCCAACCACCGGGTGCAGCCACAGCATCATGATATTCTGACTCATACTCAATGCCCCAACCTATGAAAGCAAACATACCAACGGACATCTTTACTACTCTATCTACTTGCGCTGCTACTTTCAGGGAGTTACAGATTTGGACCCTAACATTCCTCTGTATATCAGTGTTGTTAAGTGTCATGCATTAATTTAATATTTTCCCCTTGCATTTTACCTCCCAAACTAACACCACACACTTGCTCATATTAAATGCCATTTGTCATTTTTCTGTCCATTTTTCTGTCCATTTCTGTAACACATCCCGCTGTATACCCTGACAGCTTTCCTCACAGTCTGCTACCCCAGCAATCTTGATGTCATCTGCAAAATTACCAACCAACCCATCTACGTTTACGTCCAAGTCATTATATCTCAAACAGCAGAGGCCCCATCACAGATCTCTGTGAAACTCCACTGCCACAGACATCTAGCCTGAATATTATCCTTCCACCACGACCCTCTGTCTTCTAACAGTCAGCCAGTTCCGAATCCATGCGACCAAGTCATTGTTAATCTCGTGCACCTTAATCTTCTGATTTAGCCTACCTTAGGGGACTGTTAAATGCCTTTCTAAAATCTATTGGCTTCCTATGTTCGACGAGTGGAAATGAGTTAATATGGTTTGGTGGCCTTCATTTCAAGAGGTTTTGAGTATATCAGCAAGAATGTCTTACTCCAATTATCGAGGGCCTTGATGAAGGCACTCGATAAATAAACTTTTGCACTATTGTGCAAGCTTTAGTTTCATTAAGAATGGGACAGTAAAGGGTAGTTTGCAGAAGAGCTGCTGCCTTACAGATCCAGTAGCCTGGGTTGCTTAAATTGGACAGGCAGCATCTCTGGAGAGAAGGAATGGGTGATGTTTTTCGGGTCGAAATGTCACTCATTCCTTCTCTCCAGAGATGCTGCCTGTCCCGCTGAGTTACTCCAGCATTTTGTGTCTACCTTTGATTTAAACCAGCATCTGCAGTTCTTTCCTACACATTGCTTAAATAGGAGATGAATGTGAAGGTATTGGTATTCCCGCACCCGTTGTACCTTTTCTAGGGGTAGATTTGAAGCTGCAGTCTGAAGAACCATGGCATTTTCCTACAGATTCCTGAGTAGGGGGTTAATGCTGCTGTCTTGTTTTGCTGGAGGAAGTAAATGTGCAATGAAGGTTGTTGAGTTGCCTGTGAAGGATGACACCTTGTCCTTAAAGGCATTAAGTGTCATGAGTGTAGATGATGCACTCATCTTGGCATGTGGAGAGCATTTCATTACATTCTTCATGCAGCCACTCTAATAATCCCTGGGGTAGTTTTGGGCAGTCAGGAGAGACGAGTTGTGAGCAACACCTCAACTCTTGCAAGTTCAGCAGGAAGGTAGCTGATTCACCTAATGTTTTGTTGTCCTATTTGGCTACATGCAAAGGTGAACCTACTATGAATTTAAAATGTACTATCAATGTGGTGGATACTGATTCAGTAGTAGTCGGCACAAAGGATTGAATGAATGAATAAATAAATGGAAAAAAAACATTGCAGGTAGACAAATAATTAATAAGTGAGTGGGACTAACTGGATTTCTCAGGGAAGAGACTATCCAGACAATGGGCAAAATAACCTTCATCAGTTTGTGTTATCCTGATTTGCCTCTTAAAACTTTATAGCATTGGATTGTCTGAAAATGCCAATGTCTGAGCAACTCATTCTTTGTTATTATTACATATATTTTGTCTTGTATGTAAATTTAGGGTGATCTCTAATATAATCAAAATAATTTACAACAACTGCAATAACTGCTTTTCTGCCAGAAGGGTTTAAAATGCTTGTGGTAACTATCCAGGAATTCGCCATTTAAAAATGGCAATCTTATTCACTTTTATAATAATTATTATAATAAGTATAAATTCTCGTTTGTTGCAACGGTATACTTATAATTTGTCCGTTTTCTGTGAATCCAAACAAGCTGTGACTGAGTTGTATCCAATGTTTAACAAGTATATTTAATGGGTGGAATGAATGTGGATTCAAAGATGATTTGAAAGTTGATATTAAATATTGGTCCACTGATCATTTTGTTCCTTGGTTTTTAGGTTTTTTCAAGCAATGATGAATCACTCATTAATAAAAAACTCCCCAAAGAGCTTCTGTTGAGGTAAGAACATGTAATCATAAGAAATTGCCTTGTGTTTATCCACGCATTTAGTGGAAACAAATGCTTTGTTCTGCTTGGTGTATTTTATTTGGAGATTAATCCTTGTATGGATCTGTATGCAAGCGGTTATAGCTGTATTTGTCATTTTATTTTTGGTGAAAAAAGTTTAGTTAAAGAATGATATTCATCTTTTCCTCGTATGTGGATGTTCCTCACATGTTAAATTGATTCTTATCCCCTTGTGTTTGAAATTTTCATTTGCGAAGAAACATTGGCGCTTATTTTTTCTGATGCACTTGAGCAAAAAACAATCTGCTGAAGGAACTTAGTGGGTCAGGCAGCATCTGTGTAGGGAAATAGACAGTCACTTTTGGGGCAAGACCTTTCCAGAGTGCAAATGCTGCTTGACCCCAAGTTCTTGCAGTGTTTTGGTTTTTGTTTATCATCTTTGTAAATCTCTCTGCCGCCCTCATCAGTGCTCCATACAGTAATCAGTACTCCAAGTGTGGGATTCAGCAAGGGTTTCATTCAGTTTTACCATAACATCTAATTTTCAATTCTGTCTCAATGGCGGTCAACCATGTTGCATGTTTTTTGGAATAGTCTTGCTAATCTGTAGTGCAAGTTGAATTGAATTTCCTCTATTGTCATTCAAACATTATGTTTGAACAAAATTGTGTACCTTGCAGTCATGACAGAAAAAAGCAACTAAAAACACAATGAACACAATTTAACACAAACATCCACCACAGTGAATCACCAGGCACCTCCTCGCTGTATTGGAAGGCAAAAAGTCTTATATCTTCCTTGCTTGCTCTCCCACTGCGTCGAGGCAATCGATGCTCTCGATGTTGAAGCCCCCGCCAGGTGATGGTAAATCCCGCGGCTGATTTTAAGCTCTGCGAACGGGCCGATTCAAACTCCGCGACTCGGGGCGGACGAAGCTGCTACCCTCCAGTCCAGCGGACGAAGCTGCTGTTGCGAGAGCTCCCGAAAATCGGTTACCGACCAGGGAGCTGCGAACTTACCGTCCACAGGGCCCGCGGCCAAAGGCTCCGAAGCTCCAAAGTCGGGTCGCGGCCACAGCCTCCGAAGTCAGCGAGCTCCGTGATGGTGGTCCACAGGCTCTGCCACCGGAGCCCCCAAGGTCGATTCCAGTTGGAGGCCACCAGCTGCACGATATTAGGCCTCAGCCCAGACGGAGACCAGGAAAGGGTCGCATCCCCATTGAAGGAAGAGATTAAAAAAATATTCCCCCACCCCCCACATATACACAACTAAAAATAGACTAAAATATACATCTAACAAGACAAAAGGAAAACGAAAAAAGGAAAAGGACAAAAAGGACTGCAGGCGAGTTGCAGCTGCTTGGGCAGCGCCGCCACTTCTGGAAGTTTTAAATTTAGCCATTACATTTGTATCTCATCAAACATTTATTGTCTATTGTCTAATAAAGATAGGAGGTTCTGGCAATTGAAGGAAGTCATGAAGCATGTTTTAGTGGGGAAGAATTAATGTCACGGTATTTGCAATGTCACCAGATTTGTAGCACCTAGAGTCATAGAGTAACATAGCACCTAACCACGCCCTTTGGCCCAACTTGCCCGTGCCGACCAAAATGTCATCTATACTAGCCCCACTTGCCTGTGTATGGCCCATATCGCTCTAAATCTCTCCTATCCATTTACCTGGAAAAGGACAAGAAAATGCGTGTAAAGATACAAAATTGCAGGAGGGAGTCTGGTCCTGGAATCTGATTTGCCAGTAATATAGTAAATGAATGAGTAGGAGGCCTTCAAAGATATGTTGTCATGCTCACATGAGGGGGGAAATGGTTGATCTAATGATATGGTTTCCAGGATGGCTAAATATATATGAAAATTAAAATGGAAGCTTATGAAAAGTGTAAGGTTCACCAAGGATATTACTTTCTATTTGTTTACATTCAATGCATCAGGGAGAGTGCACAGGAGTAGAATGGTAGACTGGTTCTTTCAAGTAGTTTGGTCAATTGGAATGATTCTATTAGGAGCAAGTCATTCAATTCAAATAAAATGAAGTTGATTTATTTTTCTTATGAAGTACAGAATGCTGCCAAGTCTGTATTGTTTCTCATTCTTGAAGGTGGGCTAACTTGAACTAATGGAGTGTAGGATGAATTAAAGTGGGGAATTCAATTTCAGGTCAGTGGTACTACTCCAATCTTAAAGTGTTCTCTATAATATATGAGACTTTCAAATTTGGATGTTATCCAATTTGTTTGTAACATTGGTTAAAAGAGGCTAAATAAATTGTAGTTTTATTGGAATTTCAACAACAGGCTCCATCCTGACTTTCTATAATGTAGAGGTCCTTTACTTGTACGTTAAGAGGAGACATTTCAGATAGTGATTTTAAGTCAAGTTTATTATCATATGCACAAACACCCACATAGTTTATTATCATATGCACAAAGTACAAGTACACTGAAAATCTCTTCAGCATGAAGAAAGGTTCTGACCTAAATCGTCACCTGTTCCTGTTCTCTGGGGATGCTGCCTGACCTACTGAGTTAAACCCCTGTCTCACGGTGCGATTTGGCCCACGAGTGACCCCGAGTTTTCACTCGTGGTGATCACGTACAGCCAACGTAGCGGGAATGTCGGAACTCGCGCGATCAACTTGTCCACTCGTGGCGCTAAAGGCAGGTACCCGTGAAACTTGTGAACTCGTGAAAAAAGTCAAACATGTTTGACTTTTTCCACGAGTCAAATTTCGTGGTCAAGTTTAAAATTGAAACATTTAAACTCGTTGTAATATCGTAGTGGCCCGTGCGTTAACTTTAGTGATCCGTGTGTCTACCGTGGGAACTCTTTAATAGACACAAAATGCTGGAGTAACTCGCGGACCAGGCAGCATCTCTGGAGAGAAGGAATGGAGTCGAGACCCTTCTTCAGACTTACCCAAAACGCCACCCATTCCTTCTCTCCAGAGATGCTGCCAGTCCCACTGAGTTACTCCAGCATTTTGTGTCTATCTATACTTTAGTTTCGGATATGATCAAGTGTAAGAAACGCAAACCAGACTACCTTCACATCAGAGAATCCTAATGTTCCTAATTTGGCTGAGGCACTTCACTGTCCGTGTGTAGGAAGGAACTGCAGACGCTGGTTTACACCGATGATAGACACAAACATGCTGGAGTAACTCAGCGGGACAGGCATCGCATCTGGAGAGAAGGAATGGGTGATGTTTCGGGTCGGGACTCTTCTTCAGACTCCCCGCTCGTTCTTCCCTCGTCGATGTGAACTTGTGGGGGTGCGAGGAATCGGGCGTCGCTGGGTAAGGGGAAGAGAGGTTTTACTGCTGAATTATGCGCAACAGAAGCATGAAGTGGGGGTAAGGTCTGTTTAAACTATCTTGTCGTCGCCCCCCCCCCCCCCCCCAATGTTGGGAGAGAAAGGGGGAGAGAGTTGTGCAAACAAACCGCGGGAGACTGCATCTTTGGAGGGAAATCATAAAATGTATAGGGATGTTTCGGGCCGGGACCCTAAAGGTTGACTACCCGTTTCGCAGATGCCGTTCCTAGCCCCCCTCTCACTCCACCCCACCCATAGTCTTTGCCTTCTCCTGAACTGCTGAAGATAACCGAGTGCTTTAAATGCGAATCCCGGACTGCGGCAACAACACACACCCTGAGCGGGAGAGGAACTTGGTAACTCAAGAGCAAACGGGAGGGGAACTTGGTAACTCTGGAGACGAACTCGGAACATCGCAGAAAGTACAAGTAAACGGCAAACTTACCATACCCGTGGGAACTCGCCTCAAACACTTGAACATCAACTTGGAATATCGTACACAACCACGAGTCTGTCACTCTGGGTCACTCGTGGGTCAACTCGCACCGTGAGACAGGGCCTTTACTCCAGCATTTTATGTATTCCCTTGATAAACAAACATCGGCAGTTTCTTGTTTCTACAATGACAATCTCACTTGTAGCAGCATCGTAGGCACATAGACTTAGCCCAACATACAAAAATAACAATGTTGGAAGTAACTGCAATTGCTGGTTTATACCGAAGAGAGACGCAAAATGCTGCAGTAACAGAGTAAGATAGCATCTCTGGAGAGAAGGAATAGGTGACGTTTCAGGTCAGAATTCTTCAGACTCAGTCAACCAGCCCTTTCCCTCTGATCTACATCCTGGACGTAATCATACCATCTACATTTGCATCCATGTTGTTAATATATATTACAAACAACAAAGGTTCCAGCACTGAAGACACAGAGCTAATGAGTGTGCACCAGGTTGGAGGGTGGGGGATGCCCATGGAAGAGAGGGGGCCAGGAAGACAGAAGGGTTTTTCTTGAAATTGGAGAATTCAATGTTCATACCGTGATGTTGTAAGCTACTCAAGCGGAATTTGAGGAGCTTTTCCTCCAGTTTGTCTACCCTCACTCTGGCAATGTAGGACTGTAAGACAATGTAGGACAAGGGTGGCGAATCTGTAGAATCCATTGCCACAGAAGGCTGTGGAGGCCATCAATTGATATTTTTAAGGCCTAGATGGATAGATTCTTGATTAGTATGGATGTTGGGGGTTATGGGAAGAAGGCAGGAGAATGGGATTAGGATGGAGAGGTAGATCAACCTGGATTAAATGGTGGAGTAGATGATGGGCCGAATGGCCTAATTTTGCTCCGATCACTCATGAACGTATGACAGAAGGTCAATATGGGAAGAGGATTTAAAATGATTAGCAACCGGGAGATCCAGCATGTCTTGGCGGACAGAATGCGTGTGTTTGGCAAAACGTGGTACACCACTGATCACAGACTTACAATCAGAAAAGCAAACTTCACCCCGTGCCCTCCGCCTCCTCTCACGAAACCAATTGTGGATAAAATTGGCCGACACACCTTAGACCTCATGTACTTAACCATTTGGACCATGCGGGACCTTCTCAAATACCGCATTGAAGTCCACTTAGGTAATGCCACCTTCTTCTGTCTCCATCTGTTGTCTTAAGGGTCTGTCCCATGGCAATTATTTCAGCGACTGCCGGCATCATCGACTGACGTATCAGGGTTGCCGAAAGATTTTGAACATTTCAAAATCCAGCAGCGACAAAAAAAATGTTGCGACATTTGAGGAAACATTGCGCAACGATACGCAGGGCCGGATTTACGTATAAGCTTCACAAGCTTAAGCTTAGGGTCTCGAGATCTAGGGGGGCCTCGGCAGGGCCAGATTTATGTATAGGCCTCATAGGCTGAAGCCTAGGGCCTCAAAATCTAGGGGGCCTCCGGCCAAGGTGTTTTTTTTCCCCCAGAGTAAAATAAATCCAGAGAAGAAAAAAATTGGAGTGCTATCAGCGTTTCCACTTTGACGGAAATTACCCGAAATTCTGGTTCCGGCCAGCTGGAAGTTTTTTGGGAACAAATTGCGACCATCCGCGCCTGCGCAGTTGGGGGAAGCTGGTGACGCAGTAGAATTAGATGAGAATGCTTTATTGTCATTGCATGTGTCACATACAACGAGATTACTGTGTAGTGACGCAAAATGACGCTGTCTCTCCGCACGTGCGCAGTGGGCCCGGGCGGGTTCTGATCCCCATTTGCACTCCACATAATCACCTCGATGCCTCGTGTCTACCAAAGATTCTAGGTGTCTACTGCAGGTAAGTAGTGGAATATTGCGTTACGGGAGTGCCCGTTTCTCTTGGCCGGGAGGGGGGGGTGGTGGGGCGGGGGGCTGCGGTGTTTGCGGTGCGGAGTCGGAGCCTCGCTGCGTGGGAGGGGGAGGGAGGGAGAGAGAGGGGGGATGTGAGAGGGGGAAAGGGGGGCTTGAGACAGAGGGGGGAGGGAGAGATGGGGAGGGAGAGAGAGGTGCAGGTGGAGGGAGAAGGAGGAGGGGGAGAAGGAAAGGGGGATTATCTTTAGTGAGATTGCAAAATTAAGGTAGGTTTTAGAGCAATTATATTTTCTCCTCCATATGAATAATATCAGACAATTGTAATTGCTTTCTGTTCATTGATAACAATACAGAAAAATATGTATTTCATAGTTTGTGACTTTAATTTTGCATCATTTTTAATGTGCACACACTTACACAGTCGAACAGTAACAGGCAATCATATCAACACACAAAACATTTTCTAAAAAAAGGTTTATTTACTGCAAAAACAGTATTTTATTTGCAGTGTTTGCATGCTCCTTTATAACATTATAGTATTATTTTACAGTACTTGATTATTAAAACAAGGACAGCTTCAATTCTTGATTTAAAAGAATGTATACAACAATGACCCCAATCAAACCAAAATTGTTTCTGAAATATTGGTCATAAATGTGCTGCAAAAATGCTCCAAAATAAGGCTCAGAATGCATCAAAGAGCATCTGAAACCCAAGAGCATCCAGTGCCCGCTTAAGGGCCTTGACCGTGGCCGCAAGGGTCTTTGAGCTTCGTGCTTGTGATATGCGCAGCGTGCACTTATTTCACATAACATTTTTGTAATCCTGCCATGCCACTCCCCTTTTTGAAAAGCTTCGTACGGGCCTGGTGTATAATATTTTTGACACTGCCGTACGCCTTTCTTACATATGCTGTCACAACACACTGTAACAGTCTCTAAACAACACTTCAGTTATTTTCCTTGCCCTCCATTTCAGAATAATCGTGTTTTAAGCCGATAACTCAACACTTACACTGGCAATAAATAAAAAGCGCAGCTTTCCAGCCCTTATCTCATTGGCCAAGCTCGGCTGTACATCGGTGTAAATCTGGAGAACTCTTCCATCTTCCTCTCATTGTGGCGGTGAGGGATTGGGAGGGGCCACACAAGTGGATCAGCTTAGGGCCTCTCTTCATCTAAATCCGGCCCTGACGATACGTCATCATGCCGTGTGACGCCGCAACTTTTTCGGTGACCTGATATGTCAGTCAATGATGTCGGCAGTTGCCAAAAAAATCGCCAAGTGGGACAGGCTCTTTCGTTACCTCATCAAAATATTAGATCAAATTGGAGAGATACGATTTCCCTCACAGAAAGCCATATTGACTATCCCTTAGAATTTTCTCTAATAAGTTTTCTACCAATAACATGTGTCACTTTAGTTAGTTTCTGAAAGACTTGAGGGGATTTGGAGATGCCACAGAAGACATGAGGACTGGGGCAGGTCAGACATAATGCTTTTGATGGCAAGGCATATTTTAGCACTTTGTTTAGACAATTGACTCTTAGATGACTTTTGAACATGTTGAGGAAATCAGCAGCAACCATTTTTAATAAAAATTTGGGATATCCATATTTGTGCATGCTTGTTTGAGTCCCCTGTTTGTTTACAGTTGAAGGAAAAATGCAGTTTGGATGCATGAAGATTTTAAGGACAAAGCCTTCACTCTGCTAGTTGTGAATCAATCTAGTTGCCATTTATGATCCATTTGAAGAATGGCATCTTTTTCCAATAATTTAATACGGCATACGTAATTGGTCCAAATATTGCAAATGGTAGAAGCTATCATGTTTTGTGCCATTTTAAAAGGGTGAACTACCTTTAATTGCGCTGGATTTGATTTATAGACTGTACCAAATCTTAGTTGTGCAAATTCTTGTTGACGTACAAATAGGACTTAAATGAAATTAGTTGTTGTACATATCTTGTCCCATTGTAAGGAAGTTTGCAAACATTTTGCATTAAAGAGACCGTATCAAAGGCTTTCTGAAAGTCCAGATACAATTTTTTACAGGGATGAACAATTTTTATAGTTCATCTATGTGGTCTATTAATCTTTTGTATTTGTATGTGCCAGAAAGTTGAACCAGGAGATCTCAGAAATACTCCAACTGTGACCAAGGAAGGGGACAATCAATTGTGGAAATTACAGTGGGGGGGGGATGCATGTTCTCTCCCTCAGAAACTTTTCAGTAATTACATCGGTAATAACTGTCATGGTTAGCTTGTACTTTAAGATTTTTTTTTGTAGCATGAATACCGAAAATTTGATACCCATTATTGTAGAATGGCTTTTTGTTTGGTTCTGTTGCAATTATAATTTGTGTCATATTTTGATTTTGTTTTTATAGAATATTTTCCTTCTTGGATGTTGTCACATTGTGTCGGTGCGCTCAAGTTTCCAAGGTACAGTATTCTTGTTTTAATCACCAGAACTAAAAGCTATGAACATTGCTGGGTATATTGCCAAATTGAAGCACCAAAACATTAGTCACAGTTTCTTGCAATTGGAATAACCGAAACATCATTCATGAATGTACTAATCTTTTGTTTGCCATCCCCTTTATAACATTGTGAAGATGAGGCCTCCTTCACAACACTGTCCACCTGACTCACCACTTTTATTGAATCATGCACCTGCACTTCCAGATCCTTTTGCTCTGCAGCACTCCACAGGACATGTACCATATACTGTTCAGGTCCTGCCCTAGTTTGAGATATCAAAGTGCAATACCTCACATTTGTCATAGTTAAATTCCATTTGCCATTGCTTGGCCCACCTTCCCAATTAATCTAGATCTTGTTGTAAACATATAGTTCCGCCCTGTCGACTACACCACATATTTTGGAGGCGCCCTCAAATTTACTAACAATGGCACCCAAATCGTTAATGTATATAACAGCATTGGACCTAGCACATACCCCTGTGGCACTGCAGGTCACAGGCCTCCAATTGGTAAAACAACCCTCAACAACGACTTTTGTCTACCTCCTACCCAATTTTGAATCCAGTTGGCTAGCTCACCCTGGATTGCATGTGATCCAACCTTGTACACTAATGTATCATTTGGGACCTTGTCAAAGGCCTTGCTAAAGTCCATATAGACAACGTCCATGGCCCTGCCCTTCTTGGCAATTTCTTCAAAAAATTCCCATCAGATTTGTGATACCTAATTCCCCATGCTCAAAGCCATGCTGACTATTCCTAATACATTTATTGTATCTCAAAACATGTTGAAGGCCATGTTGATCATTAAGGGCATCTATTATTTCCTTAGCCACCTTATCATAATAAACCTGCAAAATAATTTTGGATTTCCTTTACCTTGCCTGCGAGCTATATTTCATGTCCTCTTTTTTGCCTTTTTGATTACATTGGAACATGGTACAGCACAACACAAGAATAGGCTCTTCTGCCCTGTGGCGAACATGATGCCCAGACTATCACACTATCGGCAGATAACTCACATCCCTCCATTCCGTGCATATCCATGTGCCTATCCAAAAGTATTTTAAATGCTGCTAATCGGATTCAAGCACCTCCCCTGGCAGAGCATTCCAGACACTCACCACCCTCTGTGTTTAAACAAAAAATCTTGCCCCACACATCACCGTTAAATTTTACCCCTCTCACCTAAAAGCTATGCCTACAAACATTTGATTTTTCCATCCTGGGAAATATGACTACCTTATCTATGCCTCTCATAATTTTATATACTTCTATCAGATCTCCCCGCAACCTCTGGCATTCCAGAAAAAACAATCCAAGTCTGACCAACCTCTCCCTGTAGCTAATATCCCCTAATCCAGGCATCATTCTGGTAAACCTCCTCAACACTCTTTCCAAAGCCTCCACATCCTGTAATGGGGTGACTGAAACTAGACACATTACTCCACATGCGGCTAAACCATCGTCCTATAAAGCTGCATCATGACCTTATGTGCACCGCTACACTTGGGCTCGAGGAGGACTTGTCTTGATTCCAAATGCCTAATAATTACATATGCCTCCTGCTCCTGACTAGAGCTTCAACATCTCTTTGTCAAGCAGGATTTCCTGAACTTACCAGCTCTTCACTCTTAACAGGAACATGCTGCCCTTGTACTGTTGCTAACTCACTTGAAATCCTGCCACTTGCCAGCCATTCCCTTATCTGCAAACAGTCCCTCCCAATTGACTTGTGCCAGTTCTTACGTAATGAGTCTAAAATTGGCCTTGCCGCGATTCAGAACATGAACTTGTGGGCCAATTCTATTCTCCTGCATAACAACTGTAAAACTAATACAATTATTAGTTAATTGGTTCCAAAGTGCTCCTTTTCTGACAATCCACTCACTTGCCTGATATCGTTCCTTAAGAGGCAGTCCAGTGTTGTGCCCTCATAAGATCATGTGATAGGAGCAGAATTAGGCCATTTGGCTCATCAAGTCTATTCCGCCATTCAATCATGGCTGATCTATCCCACCTAACACCATTCTCCTGCCTTCTCCCCATAACCTGACACCTGTACTAATCCAGAATTTATCTCTCTGCCGTAAAGATATCCACTGACTTGGCCACCACAGCCTTCTGTGGCAAAGAATTCCACAGATTCACCACCCTCTGACTAAAGATATTTCTCCTCATCTCCTTCCAAAAAGAATGTCCAATTCTGAGGCCATGACCTCTAGTCCCAGACTCTCCCACTAGTGGAAACATCCTCTCCACAATCCACTCTATCCGAGCCTTTCACTATTCTGTATGTTTCAATGAGGTCCCCCCCACAGTCTTCTAAACTCCAGCGAGTACAGGGCTAGTGCCGTCAAACGCTCATCATATGTTAACCTACTCATTCCTGGGATCATTTTATTAAACCTCTTCTGGACCCTCTCCAGAGCCAGCATATCTTTCCTCGGATATGGGGCCCAAAATTGCTCACAATATTCCAAATGCAGCCTGACCAGCACTTTATAGAGCCTCAGCATTACATCCCAGTTTTTGTATATGAGCCCTCTCGAAAAAAGTGCTAGCCCTCTAGAAATAAATGCTAGCCCTCTGGAAAAAAGCCCTCTGTATATTGATTAAGGAAGATTTCTTGGGCTCATTTAACAAATTCCACCTGCCCAAGACCTTTATATTTTGAGAGACCCAGTCAATATAAAATTAGTTGAACGTTCCCACTAATACTACCCTATTATCTTTACAGCTTTCTGCAGTCTCCTTACACAACTGACTAATTCATGCTGACTACTGGAGGGAGCCTGTAATACATTCTCATCCAAGTGATCCTTCCCTTCATATTTCTAAGTTCTACCCCAATAGTCAAGATAATCCCCCAAGAGTATCCTCTCTGAGCACTGTAATTATGTCACCCTTTCTTAATTGCACCTCTATCAAGCGTGTAGATCTCTGCTAGTCTGCGCTTCTCTCAGCCAGGTTTTTAGTTTTGGCAAAAACATCTCAGGCTCTGAGCCAATCCACGTCCTGAATCCATCCGTTTTACCTGTTAAGCCTCTACCGTTGAAATAAATACAGTTTACGCCATTGACTTTCCTCTGTCTGTACCATGCATCTGTCTGGCCCTGACTACTAATCTTGCTCTATTTTGACATCAGTCTTTAACCCCAACTTCCCACTTGCCTCTTTTCTGCTCTGGGAACAACACTCCTGCCAATCTAATTTAACCCCTCCCAAATAGCATGAGAAAATCTCCCTCCCAGAATATTGGACCCACTCCAGATCAATGATCCAAATGCTTGAATCGCTGCCCTTTGCACTTATCCTTCTATTCCTGTCCTCACTGGCATGTGGCACTGGGAGTAAACCAGAGATTACCAACCTCGAGGTCCTGCCTTTTAACCTCTTTCCTAACTTCATATATTCAATCCATTCGACCTAATTCCTTATACTTTCGCATTATATGTGAGTGAAGTTTTAATGGCATTGCAAAGTGTAGTTATTGATTAATAAGTGTGCTTGGTCTTTTAAAGGGTAATTGTAATTTTGTTTTTAAAATTCTACATTTTCAAAATCCAGTATAATTTCCAATTAAAATTTGAAATGGGTACATTAATCTTGCTGTTTGTAAAATTTAGCTAAAAATTGTGTTGATTGTTCTGATAGCTCAGCCAGCGTGGCTGGTAACATCACTGTCGTTGGATAATAATCTTTTTAAATTGATGCCTGTTAGCAACTGACCTTAGAAAATCAAAGTCAATGCCCCATTTTGCTAGTTTTTATTTGAAAGTACATTTATTTAAGGACAGCAATTTGATTTTCTACTGTTTACCCTTTGGCACGTGGATATTGATATTGAAAATTTCATTTGTGCCCAGATGCTGGAATTTAGAATTTTGAAACATTTCTTTGTGGTTGAGAAAGATAGATTTATTGTATAATTGGTCATTTTTTGCTTTGATCTTCTGGAAGTACCATTCCTGGAATGCACTACCACCATAATGCATATTACCTGGGAATATGATAACACCAAGACATTGGAATTTAAACTCCAATGGAGGAATTCAAAAATAATATTTGAATTTTAGGAAGTTTAGTTTGGTTTAGAGATACAGCACGGAAATTATCCTTTTAGCCCACCGCGCCGACCACGATCACAGATACACTAGTTCTATCTTATCCCAATTTTCCATCCTACACACTGGGGACAATTTACAGAAGCCAATTAACCTACAAACCTGCATGTTTTTAGAATGTGTGAGGGAACTGGAGCAGCCTGGAGAAAACCCACGTGGTCACAGGGAGAATGTACAAACTCCATACAGACAGCACGTGTAGTCAGGATCAAACATGCTCTGTGGTGCTACTCCCAAGGGAGCGTGTTTATTTGTTGTTCTGCAATCCATATGCATGTTGACACATGTCATGCTTGAAAGATGATTGAAAAGATCAAAATGAGAGTATTTCCAGTATAATATGTAGGCTTCAATTAAAAAAAAACATTGTTTTTTTCCTCCATCTCCTCTGTGTGTGATATTGGAATGCTTCCAACCTTGGGTGAGGTCCTTATCTAAAATATTTGTTTCTCCCTCCACTGCTGCTGCTTGCAACATTTTCTGTTATGCATTATATCTTCTGCGATTATTTTTTTAAACTCCAATTAATTAATCGGTTACTTGTCCAACAAAGCCTGAATTGTGACAGATGCATAATAAAAATAAAAAATCTACTTAGATGGTGATATATCAATTGCTTCAAGAACAATAAATATATTTACAGATGAAAGAAGAAAATTGAGGAAGGTAAATGTAGCAATATAAATATCAGCGTTAAGGAAATATTTAACTCCGCTGTGAATAAACAAATGTAAGTAATACAAATCCACCTGTACTTTGAGCATGTCCAGTGCATGATCATGGTAAATATGCTGGGATGCCAATGAAAACTCTTGTTTTGATGTCATGCAACATTGTAATGATGTCTTAATTGCTGTGGTTAATTATACAGGCGTGGAATATCCTGGCATTGGATGGCAGCAACTGGCAGCGGATTGATTTATTTAATTTTCAGACAGATATAGAGGTGAGGAACTAGATATGTATTGTGTTAAAGAAGGAACTGCAGATGCTGGAGAATCGAGGGTTACACAAAAAGCTGGAGAAACTCAGCGGGTGCAGCAGCATCTAAGGAGCTGAAGAAGGGTCTCGACCCGAAACGTCGCCTATCTCCTTTGCTCCTTAGATGCTGCTGCACCCGCTGAGTTTCTCCAGCTTTTTGTGTAACCCTAGATATTTATTGTTTTTTTAAATAGACTGCAAAAGCATCCAAAATGAATGCATTTGTAACGTGTGTACATCTTTTTCTTAAGTTTTTTTGACTTATTCACAGTGTTATGTACCTTCAAATGTTTATATCTGAATGTAATTAAATTTAGAATATGTACATTCATTTCTGGTGTATCACAGAGAATTCTGCAACTTTAAAACATATAGTGCTTATTATTTGAAACATTGCACAAAGACAGCAAGCAGTTAAAATTTTCTGACGTTTTGGGTCTCAACCCGAAACATCATATATTCCTTTCCTCCAGAGATGCTGACTAACCCGCTGAGTTACTCCAGATTTATATGTCTATCTTCGGTTTAAACCAGCATCCGCAGTTCTTTCCTATACAGTTAAGATTTTCTAGTTCACACCTTGTATTGTGCTGGTAACAAGTTGGCGACTAAACCGTCTCCCCCACCTGGTTTGCCAGGTGAGGAAGGGGCTGTGGACCCCAAGCAGAATCAAAAACAAGACCTGTCAAGAGGCGGATGAGCTTCTTGCGAGCCAACGGCCATCCACACTTCAGTACAAGTTGCGATCACTGTATTTGGGAGTGATGCAGATCGATGGCGAGCCAGTTGCACAAAATTTGGATTTACTTATACAAGCAGAGCCAATGTAGAATTTCACATAGCGTAGGTGGCACCTAATTTGGGATATAGCTGATACTGAGTGAATAATGAAATGTAAGAGAGATTGATTACCTTACCTAATGTGTAAGTGCCAAATTAATTTTTGACGAAGTGTAATGCAGTACATTTTGGCATAAACAAAACACAAAGCCGCATGTTCTTTGGGAAACTAATAGATTAGATTAAAAATCCAAGTTTACATATTTGTGAGCAATTACAGATAACAATGGGGCCAAACAAGATAATTTCCACAAAATATACAAGTAAAGCCCTGGCATAGAATTTGAATATTAAAGGTGTCATGTCTACCTTTTCTATAGCTTGTCTGGACCACACGGAATACTGTGTTTTGTGTGGATCTTCATATTATAAAAAGATTGGATGTACACAAGGTGCAGAAAAAACATTGCAAAGAGAAAACACATAAATTGAAACATAGCAGTATACCACAACCCAATTTTTGAAACAAGGCCTCTTTCGTGGGGCTGTCTAGTTAGATGTACTTTTCACTTGCACTTGCACTTGTTCACTCTCCCCCACTCACTTTTGCATGTGCCAGATCTTGCAACTGCTCAATTATTTACAAATGCAATTTTAAAAACAAAATTGAATCCGTGTCCATCACTCTCAGACAATGCATTCAATTAATAGTTTTTTTTTACCATTAGCTCTGGTTCCTTGCTAGTTGCTTCAAATTGCTGTTCTCTGTTTCTCTTTGGTAATTTATCTAAACACAGCCTTTCTGTTTCAAGAATAAGTTTCACCTTTCTTAGTAGTCTTCCTCTTCTGTATCCTCTTAACACTCTTCATGCTACAAGATGCAGTATTTGGAATATTCCAGTTGGACAGAATTAGCATTTCATGTAGCTCTAATATGTCATCCTCCAATGTTTTATAAAGGTCAGAGTTTTGTTTTAATTCTTAACTACATTGCTATGCAGTCTTGCCACTTGCAGATACATTCTTGAGCATCCTCCTGCACTTGTCCACTCCAGAAATGTTGGAATCAGGGAAACTGCCCAAGTCTCTCTCTTTAAACCTAACTACCGCTTAACATTGACTTTGTAAATTTGCAAGGAATTGTATCTATATTTACATTCATGCTGATTTCTAACATAGGATCTTTTAAATATAAACAATATTTTTGTCCACGACTATAGGGTCGTGTTGTGGAAAACATCTCTAAACGTTGTGGTGGATTTCTTCGACAACTCAGCCTGCGCGGATGCCTTAGCATTGGTGATGCTTCTCTGAAGTAAGTGAATTGTTTTTGAAGGAGGTAATTTCAACACATTAAAAGTGTTCATAAGGGAACCTTCTTGAATTATTTGAGGTAATGAGAATTGTCGACGAGCGCAAGAAATCGCAAAGTCATGGATGTAGTCCAATGCCTCAACCAAACCAGTCTCCCCACTCCCTTACCATCAACACCATTTACAGTTCATGCTGCCTTGGGAAAGCAGCCAACGTGCTCAAGGACCATTTATACCATAGTCATCCCTTCTCCCTTCTCCTGTTGGGCAAAAGACGCAAATGTTTCAAAGCTTGTAATCAGAAGTTTAGATCCACCAATACAATGCAATGTCATACCAGTATCAGTTGAAAAATTACTATACATGTTAAGGCTACAATAATGACTTGTAATGCAGGTCGGGCAAATGTGTTCACCCTTCCTAGAGTCCCTGATCTATGCAGTATGAAAGCAGAACCCTCGGCCCTCCTTGCCCATGCTGGCCAAATTGGAAATCTAGGCTAGTCGTTTACCGGCATGTGTCCCATTTCCCACCAAAACCGTTACTATCGAAATATCAGTCCAAATGTATTATGGAAGTCATTGTATCTGCTTCTATTGCTTCCTTTGGAAATTCATTCCAGTTACGGACTGCTGTCTGAATGGAAAAAGTTGTCTCTGAGATCCCTCTTAAATGTCTCCCCTCTCACTTTAAATCTGTGCCCTCTAATTTTGAAATCCTCAATCAAGGGAAAAAGACTGAGAGCGTTCACTTTATCTATGCCCCTCATGATTCTGTATATTTCAACCAGGTTATCCCTCAGCCTCATGTGCTTCAAAGAAAGTCTCAGTATATTCAGCCTCCCCCCTATAACTCAAGCCATAGGTGCAGGCAACATCCTGGTGAATCCTTTTTGCATCCTTTCCAATGTAATGACAGCTTTCATATTGCTGGGTAACCAGAATCGTCAACAGTATTCCAAGTACTCATCGACTAAGAGAAACCAAACTGCAGAGTATTTGTCAGACACGATTTATCACTGCATCATTTTACTCCAAGAAGTTTTCACCTGAAAACTCTAATGATTTACCTGTCAGCAACTTTCCATAATGGGAGCGAAATGAAGATTCTCTCAACTGGTTTTGTGTCTTTTTCACAAACTAGAAAGCAGGTTATGCTGCATCTGTGGGGAGAGTAATAGACATTGTCTCATGCCGAATGAAGGGAAAGGACTGTGATAGGGCAGGCAGTGGATGAGACCAAGTGAGGAGTGATAGTGACATTGGCTGAGATGGTGGCGAAAGCTAGTGAGTAAAGAAACCTATGTTTGAAGTAGGCTTTTCATTTTGACATTATTCATATATGCTACTTTCTTGAATAGTTTACTATTTCCATGCTGCTAAAATTAATCTTGTTGAATTTTATCGTCATTCATACTCACAGGCAACAGTGGAAGTAGCCTGTGCAATTATCTGGTTATTATTTGTATCGAGTCGAACTTGTTATTTTTACAGTAATTATGTTTCACATATTAATGTGATATCCTGAAAAATTGATGTGCCTATATGTTGAGAAGGAAATGTGTTCATTATTTCTCGTTAAATTAATATTTTTGTTGTCAAAAGAATTGCAGAAACAATAGTTTAACAGATAATTTATGATTTTCTCATTATTTATTTTGTAAATTGAATCTACTTGTTTTTGCCATCAGGACCTTTGCACAGAACTGTAAGAATATTGAAGATTTAAATCTCAATGGTTGCACAAAAATTAATGATAGGTAAGTAAAATGTATCTATCATTCATTGATTTGTGTTATTTGTGAGGTGAGTAATATTTTTGACTTTTTCTTTGCAGCACCTGTGTCAGCCTTAGTAAATTTTGCACTAAACTGAAAAATCTAGATCTCACATCTTGTGTATCTATAACAAACAACGCATTAAAGGCTTTGAGGTATGTAATATTTGACTTTCTTGGATTGTTATTGTTCACTCACAGTGTGCACTGTTTTATTTAGTTTTAATGTCTTGACCAACAGCTCTTTTGCTGTACTCATTGGTTTTCTGTTGATTTAAAATGAGGCCAAAAAAAATCTCAGATCTTCGAGGCAATAAATGCTACAAGCATGGATGAAATACAAATTCAAAGATTGAATGCAAAAACTAAACATACAAATAAATTGCAAGGAATCTCATAATCCATTTAATGGTTAAAGTTGCTCTGAAAAATGCAGTTGTTAAAAATGGGAATACGGGCAATATGAATAGTAGACATTAGCTAATTGTGGCTTAATATGAACGAATATTGAACAGGGGACAAGAATTTATCAAGAGTAGCATAAGAAAAAAAAGTGATATTAAAATTATCATAGTAATATCTCCAGATGTTCATCCAGGATTAATTTTAATGCATTTGATGAGAGCTTTGAGATATTCCAACTATAGTTAGACATTTTCCACAATTTGTAGTGGAAAATTGAATGCCTAAATTTTCTGTTGATTTGGGCAAATCAACATGGATTTTTGAAGGCTATATAGTTTGAAGTGATAAGTTCAAGTTCAAGTTTACATTTATTGTCATTGTACCAATTGGTACAGCGAGAATTGGGGTTGCCATACAGCCATACAAATAAATAAAAATAACACAACACAAGATAGAATTTTACATGAACATCCCCACACAGCAGAATCAGCGTTTCCCACTGTGAGGGAAGGCAATAAAAGTTCAGTCAACTGCTTCTTTGTTCACCCGTGGTTCACACTGAAGTAGTGAACAGGGGCAATGTCAACTTACGTTATTATCTGCACTTGCAGATGATGTAGACTGCTGTCTTAATTTGAAGGTTATAGAATTTATGTTCTTTATGATGTGGGTCTTCAGCTGATTGTGGAGTTTGACTCTGGGTGCACATCTTCATTGGCAGTAGGGGCATATTACTGCCTGGTCGAGCATCACTTGCAGGTGTCGCTGGTCGTCTTCCCTCACAGCATCAAGTTGTTGAGAGACACAAGGAACTGCAAAGTACACAAGAATCTAGATGTGCATTGAAATGGAATGTGCCTCGGCGAACCAGATGGTGCCACGCTGAGCAGCTTGCTCTTTCTAAGTATTGGTGTTGCTGCTTTGATGCCTGAGGGCAACCTTGAGCATGCAAGTGTACCATTTTATCTTGGCTGTCTTATTAAGCATTGGTCAACGGGGAGCTAGAAGAAGAGAACTTGACAAAGGAGACAGTTCTTGGGCATCTGGATATGCTGCCCATCCAGTGGAGCTTATTCTGCAAGTGTAAGGCTTTGATGCAAGTGTTTACTTCAGATGATTTTCTCATTTGACACGAGCACTGCTGGTGAAAGACTCAATACTTTTACCCTGAAATTGGTGGATATTCCAGGTTTTACTGCAAAAAAAGGGGAGTCAGCACCACCACCCTGTAAACCAAGACCTTCATTACTTCCGTAGTGCAATCGTGTATTATCTTTATGCTGACTGGATAGCACGCAACAAAAGATTTTCACTGTACCACGTGACAATAAACTAAACTGAAGAGATAGGTCTCTTTTTGAAGATATTTTGTTGCAGCTTGAAGAAGCTGGGCTACTGGAAAATGGAAACAATTTATTTAATACTGAGTAGGAAAGAACTGCAGATGCTGATTTAAATTGAGGATAGACACAAAATGCTGGAGTAACTCAGCGGGACAGGCAGCACCTCTGCAGGGGGACTTACAAAAAGTGTCCTGACCCAAAATGTTGTGGGCCATTTCATCGACAGATGATGCCTGACTTGCTGACTTCCTCCAGCAGTTTGTTTTTTGCTAAGAGTGAGCATTTGCCATTGTTCAAACGTGTTCAATGATTATGGTGTGCGTTAGATTGTATTACCTTGAATCATTCAAAGTGTGGAGTCATCAGTTATTTAATCTAACTAAGGAGTTATTTTTCTAAGAACTCTAACAAATCTTGCATCACTTTTGTTATAACAACTGTTATGGCTAATATTCATTGAACCACTATAATTTTATTGAGCTGTCCAATTTGATTACAATTACAATTTGATTTTCGTGCCATTGGAATTAAACATAGTTCTTATTTTGAATCTTTTAGGAAGATTAGGCAGATCACCGTAATGTTCTTAATATTTCTTTCTACTTCTGCTCGAATAGTTTCCTCCCATATTCCTCAGTCTCTTCGCATTTTTTTTAAGTCTCCCTCTTCTCTGCATCCTTATTTTATCCAGTTCGTAAATGTTTGTGCAAAATGGGAAGGAAGCCAGAAAACCAAGCAGAAACATCAAATGTGGATTTGGAGACAACAGTCATGGCAGGTTAAAGCTTGGGTTGGATTTGCTGAGAGAAAAAATACCATAGGTGCAGCGTTCAGAGTAATCTTTGAAAGGCAATGATTTGGGATGCTTAAGCCTAGCATTGCTGCTTCACATTATTAACTGCCTGCATTTGTTTTGCTTCCGTTTCAAGAACAGTGCTGCTCATAGCATTTGAATCTGGAAAAGGAACAAATGTTATACTTGTGAAAATATCTGTTCTCCAAGTGAAAGCTACAAATAACAATCAAGGGACACAGTACTGTTTGCTGCCACAGTGGAACCTACTGGAGGGATTTGTCATACTGCAAGTTAGGTTTGGAAGAGAGGAATAACATTGGTTGTGCACTCTTTGTCCTCCTTAGAGCCAGAAATATGAACTAATTACTTTTATTCGTCATTTGACAAGATGGCTACTTTCTATTAATCCATTGTTCTTTAGACACAAATTATTGGGCAGGCTATTTGAAATCATGGACCAAACTTGGGCAAGGAGTTTGGACACAACAAAGCAATGCATCGTACGAGGAAAGGTTGAAATGCAATCGGCTAATGGGGAGTCAATTTACAAGCAGTGTGATTAATAGATTTGCTTTTGCATTATACTTATGAATAAATCAACAATAGATGTTTAGTAGGAAAAACTGATTTTATTTAATCAAAAAAAGGCTAACCTTTTGGTCAGCGTGGAAGTGTCAATAAATTGAATTGAAGATGGAGCTTGTTTTGTGCTCATTTTCTTAAGTCCTGGAACAACAAATTGCTTTTTTCCCCCCACAAATATCCAATGCTATCTCACTGACAGATTGGAACATTTTATTTAATACTAATGAAGCTGATAAATGATGGTTGTATAGTTTATTTTAATGTTTTCCCATACCTGCATAATTTTAAAACCATAATGAGCATGTCTTTTACATAATTAAATGCTGGCATTTAAAGTGCCCATTAATCATCTTTGTCCACAAGCTCTTGTTTCAGTATTCGATAGTTGGCCTTTGATTTTGATGCAGTAAACAACTGTCTGCAGACTCATCAATTTTATATTCTATTCAAATTAATGAAAAACTTTGACATCAACTAGTAAATTTAGACTTTTCTAATCATGTGTTTAACCATCTCTGAAGAAAAAATAGTCACGAAGCTTAGCTGATAAAGGTCTTTTTATCCTTCAGGTACATGTTATTCTGAAGATAAATGAGTATTTAAAATGTTGACTTTATTGGATAAGTTATACTTGTACACTCAGCATACAGGCAAACTCTACTGTAAATCTTTGATAATACCAGATTGATTAGATTACCCTTCATTATTGAAAGGAATCGGTGTCGCTCCAGGGGTATATTGAAAAGTTTGATATCCATAATGAAGTGCCAGCATTCTCTTGCAGCACTGAGAATGGTTTCTACAGAATACATTTTTCATTGGTAATGGCATTGTGATGTCAGTGTTCTGATTTGCTTAACATACTACAGATCATTTTATTAACCATCATGATGCCACCAGAACTTTCAAGACTGTTCTAGTTGGATGAATATTGCTACAAATTACTTGATGCTCAATATCAACCAGTACTAACCTACCTGTTTGTCACCCATCCACAACCATGACAACATTAAATCCATGGGCCCACCATTAGTACAAAATGTATCATCTATAATGGACAAAGGTTTCTTCATTGACGCCTCAAAACTTCTAATCTCTGCCACCCAAAAAATGCACATACATGACAGCAACTCGCAGGCCACACATCATCTTGCATTCAAAATGTATTGATGATCCTTCAAAGCTAGGTAGCGATAATTGAAATCCTCTATCTGGCAACACTTTGAGAATACAAAGACTTTAGCAGTTTCAGGATTATATTCACCATCCTCTTCTTGATGGCCATTAGGAATACAATAAATGGTGCACTTGGTCTCAATAGATTCTGTTTTTGCATGATTATTTTTTTAAACAAATACTTTGCCTTTGGGAGATAATTACAATATGAACAGAGGTAGCTGAACTATAAAAATATGCAAATTAATTATACCTTCGAAACTGCCCCAGTGCATTATCATATGGTTCCAATTCAATGAATTTTCCCCCAAGTTCCTAAACTGATACCACCATGAAAGGAATGGATATTAGGAAGTGAATTCAAATAGGTAAAAAGACCCAGCAGTTCAGGCAATATCAGTGGAGAAAGAAACAAGTAAAGTTTCAGATTATTGAGTTGATGTATGATCATTGACAAGAAGCATTAACTTTATCTCTCTCCACATAAATTAAGTGTTCACTTGTATTTAATTACTTGTGCAACTGTACCACCATAAATATATATGTTTGAAACGAGAAATGCATGTCTAATGCTCTTCATGAATTTGAGAAGCAGGAGTAAGCTAGTCAGCTCCTCAAGACCACTTTGCCAATTGACAAACAGTAGCTGATTGAAAATGTCCCCAACACTACTTGCCTGCTCTCCTGATTCCTTTTGACTAATTGATTACTTTGTTACTAAATTAAGAAAGTAAAATATGTGAAACAATTAAGGTAGTCAATTTAGAACCTGCAATGGTCTTCATCAATTAGTGAGTACTTTAATTGATCCATGACAGGGTGGCCAATGTTTTGTCAATGGTAACATTTATCCAAAGTTATTGCCGAGCTTTTGAAACTAGATTTGTTTGCATTGGGAAGCTGATCTAGTTCAGTTCCCATCATAGAGCACCTGTATGCAAAGGGACTACAATTTAAATAAAGAATTCTCATAAAGAAAAAATACTCTGATACACAGAATATAACCTAAGTGGGTAAACTTGAGTAATGGATGGTAGCAGTAAAAAACTAGCTGAAGTTATTACAAGAGCTTCCATGTGTGCAAAGGTTGCTAGACACTTGCAGAGATATTAACCAGGATGCTACACTGATTTAGCATCACCCATGCAAAATTGAATGTGTAAATGAGACGCACAAACATTGAAGCAGGTGTAAACTGTAAGATTGAGATATTCAGTTTTTTGTTCACTACCTTGGGATGGCAGTTTTGAGGTATCCATCTTTCCTGAAGTAGGTGGTTTATTTTAACTTCAATGGTCGCCCCCACCGCTTGCTGCTGTTGTCATGGCTTTGCTTCTTTATCATCTGCTTTGCCCAACTCCCAATAATCTTAGTTATCTGCACATTGCGACTTTATTCCTCTAGCATTAAAATGCTCATCCTCCATCACTTTGGCCCCTTTCTAAAAGTAAACCTTACCAGAAATACTTTCTGTACAGCATTAGATATAGTCTGAGATAGCAGAAGGGTCGGCCTTGGTATGCAAATGCCTTCTCTTATCTTGGTTACAAATATCAGGGGTCCTATGCCAGGCCTGTCAAACAATTACCACTGGTCATGGTTTGGAAGCCCATATAAGACCATATAAGACATAGGAGCAGAATTAGACCACTTAGCCTATCGCGTCTAGTCCATCATTCAATCATGTTTGATCTATTTTTCCCTCTCAACCTTCTGCTCCCGCCTTTTCTCCGTGTCCTTTGATACCCTTACTAAACAATAATCTATCAATCTCTACTTTAAAAGTGTCCGATGATGGCTTCCACATCCTCAGATATGGGGCCCAAAATTACGCACAATATTCCAACTGTGGCATTACCAGCACCTGATAAAGCCTCAGCATTACATCCTTGCTTTTATATTCTAGTCCCCTTGAACTGAATGGTAGCATTGCATTTGCCTTCCTTAACCGCTGACTCAACCTGCAAATGAACTTGTGTAGGAAGGAACTGCAGTTGCTGGTTTATACCAAAGATATACACAAACTGCTGGAGCAACTCTGCGGGTCAGGCAGCATCTCCATAATAAAAGGAATAGGTGATGCTTCAGTCTGAGGAAGGGTTTCAACCCAAAGTGTCACTTATTCCTTTTCTCCGGACATGCTGCATGCAAATTAACTTTGGGAATCCTGCACTAGCATTCCCAAGTCTCTTTGCACCTCTGATTTCTGAATCCTCTGAACATTCAGAAAGTAATCTACACCTTAATTCCTTCTGTCAAAGTGCATGACTCTACACTTTGCTATGCTCTTCCATTTGCTACTTCTTTCCCCACTCTCCCAACCTGTCCAAGTCCTTCTGCAGCTTCCCTGATTCCTCAACACCACCTGCCTCATGCCTATCTTAGTTTCATCCGCAAACTTGGACACAATGATAAAGGTCACTTTTTTGCATATCTGTCATTTGTTTGTCTATATCTCTCGATATCACCATCTATATCTCTTGTTTCCCTTTCCCCTGACTCTCAGTCTGAAGAAGGGTCTCGACCAGAAACATCACGTATCCCTTTACTTCAGCGATGATGTCTGACCCACTAAGTTACTCCAGTTTTTTTGTATCTATTTACAGATATTTACTTGGTCTTTTCAATTTTGTGACTCTATGTGTTGATCACAGAATTATTAGATCTGAATTTTGGATTTGGATCCTTTCAAAAATTAAGCATTATTAGCTGGTTGTAATTGCTATTCATTCAAATAGCAATATGGATACATAGTTGTGATCTTCCTCTTTCTGCAGTCATTTTCAAAGATTTCAATGATTTGATTAACAATTCATTTTATATACTTAAATGTTGGAAATTTCCAATTAAATAGTCCAATAGTTAATTGGATCTCTCCATTACCCAGTATGAGATTTTCTTCCTGAAAAGGTTTTGGAGGACTTTTATAAAGGACGAAAGTGATATTCTATTCCCTCGTTATATTTATTTCTGGGAAGGGAACAAGGAACTTGGAATGAAAATTACAATCACCAGGGAAGTGGTAGTGAGGAAATTGTTGGAATTGGAAGCTGCCAAGTCCTCAGGTTTTGATGAACTCAATCCTGGGGTTATAATTGTGGCATGTGTTAATTTTAATTTTACATAATTCCCATGATTTGGAGAAAGGTTCCATGAGATTGGGGATAGGTGAACATAGTTCCTTTATTTAAATGGGAAGGGAGACATAGCTGGAAATTGCATGCCAGTTAACTGAACATGTTACTGCACAAAATGTTAGAAACTTAAAAAAAAAAACTGCTGGCTACACATAAATTGACGGTAATCAAGAAAGGTCGAATGGTTTGTGAAAGTGAAATAATGTTTGACCATTTTATTGGCATTCTTTGAAGAGATAATTTGCACTAGTTAAAGAAGAATTGGTAGATATCTTAAACCTGGATTTGCAAAAGGCATTTGATAAGGCACTGGATCAATGATTATGGAAAATAAAAGTTTGCTGTGCAAGAGGTAACATTTTGCCACAAACAGAAAACTGGCTGGCTAACAGGAAAGCGAGTAGGCATTAGTAGTCTATTCTGGTTAGTAAGATGTAACCAGTGGAGTGCCACTGGGATCAAAGTAAAGGCTTTGAATTCTTGAAATAATTTGTATATGTAACCTAAATGAAGGCATTGATGTCTGAGGTTCTTACAGTCCCTGCAGTTGTATTCCCTACAGTCTTGTCGGGAATTCATTTGGAGAATAAGCATTCCATAAAGCACATCTGTTATTGAAACTATTTAACACATTGTCATGGGATCACTTGTTCAAAGGGAGAGATTCTCCAGGCACATGAGTTGATCCGATGTTTTATATTGCGGTGAATTTCCTGCAGGGCAAGGATTATGTATCTTTTTCAGAGACTTTGCTATGTCTTTTTCTGATGATCCAGTGCACTGTCCTTGAAGATGAAGATTGTTAGTTACTTTTTGTCCTCTTGCCTAACTGATGCTAGGTCCACATGGTGCTGTAGTCAAACAGATACATTGCATCTTTTATTAATCGTCGAGTATCTTGTCTGCTAAGTGTTCTGTTACTTTTTCTGGATCCGGAAAAGACAATGAGCTGTATTGGAGTAAATAAAGCAGGATGAATTAGGAGGATGTGGTAAAATTGTGCTTAATTTATCCACCTAAGTAAATGATTTTAAATCCAACAGACTCAAAAGATTTTAGTTCATGGAAATATGAGCTTCATAGGAGCTGCCCTTCAGATGGAAAGTGGCTGGGTGAGTTTGAATGAAACATGCTGTGTTTGCTGTCATCTAGTGTTCAGTTTTAGAATAATTCAGTTAGTGAAACTAATGATTATCACTGCATTTTTTTTCTATCCTTAATGCAACAATATCCCACGTGGGAGAATGGGCACTAATTTGTAACAAAGTTCCGAGGAGGCGAGCAATAACAATGCAGAAGGGGATTGAAAATAATAAGATGGAATCAGCTGAACTCTTTGACATGGTAGACAAAAGTGCTGGAGAAACTCAGCGGGTGCAGCAACTCTTTGACATGGTCGCTGGTGGGCAGAAAGCATACGTAGGACAAAATTGAAAGGTCACATGGGAGGTTGGATGTCGAAGCTGGACTAGAAGATGTTGCGGAAAATGTATGAGATCGAGAATTTTGACACGGGGCTATTGATCTAGCAGATTAAGCTAAATCTGCATGAAAAATAGTGAAACGGTAAATGTAAGTGGAGAGAGTGGAAAAATCTAAGCAAAATCCTGAATTGCTATATCATAGTTGATGGATAAGAATACAAGAAATAGAAATAGTTGTAGATTATTTGGTCCACCTGTTCCTGTTTCATATTTCAGAAGGTTATGGCTAATCTTTTATCTCAGTGCCACCTTTCATCGCAAATCTCGCATCTTCATATCTAAAACTCTAAACAATTTCTGTCTTGAATATAGTCAGTGACTGACACTCCATGACTCTTGGTAAATCCTGGGAATTCTCTGTGTATCCACCAGATTAAGACATTTTGTTCACATCCATAATGAATGGCTGACTCCTTAATTTAAGTTTGAAATATGGACAGAAAATGCAAGGAACTCGGGTTGAAAATATTTTTTTTTCAGATGAT
Organism: Raja brachyura; assembly: GCA_963514005.1. Next base: position 14,575,499 of record OY740784.1, read on the forward strand.
CGACCCTTTATAAAAGTTGTGTAAATAAAGACTAGTTAGTTTTAACTTGCAGAGAATGTGGGGTGGGAGACTGGTTGTTGTGACGATAATGAGGGAATTTGGAAAGTGAAGGGAGCTAAGAAATGATGGCAGTTATGTGAATATGAACAAAATAACTTTTAGAAGGTTATGGGATACAGAGCCGTCCGACAAGGCTATTAGCTCTGCTCATTGAGGTAGACTGAGCCAGTACCACAGGTGGATGCCTTGCAGTAGAAATGGCCAGTCTACTATAGCCAAAGCGAATTCGCTGAAAGTACAGAATTAAATATTGAGTTTGGATGTTTGCAAAAGATGTTTGTATTGCGTCTCATTGTGGCAGTGCAGTTGGCCACAGACAGATCAGAGAGGGGTAGACAATATTGCATTCAGTGTGGTGCCAGACATGGGGAAACCGTCTTGGCAATGGACATGGGCATTGGTAGCAGGGCTGTGGAGTCGGTACCCAAATCACCCAACGGCGACTCCTTGATTTCTTGTGTATCCGACTCAGACTCCAACGCCAACCCCTAGGTATAATAATTCTAAATCTACTATAATGACATTACACAAGATGGCATTTCATAAGAACCACATGAATCATCAGGCTACCTTTTAAACCCATGTCCTTAAAGTTTTGAGTCTAATGGTTGTAGCTGCGCTAATGTGTTTTTTTTATTGTTTATTCTTGATAAACATAATTCATTATGCTAAAAGAAAAAAAATACATATGACAAAATAAAAATTCCATTGAATTAAATTATGAAAGCATTGTTCCAAAATGTATTAAATTATGGTCACAGGTATGAGCTAAATGTCTATGTTTTGTTTCTCGTCGTTCTGCCGCCAGATGGCAGCACCGATGTGATTTCTCATTCTCTCCGATGGAAATAACGTGTGCGGTATGTTTAAAAAGTGGGATTTTTCCGATTTACGTAGTCTCTGAAATTTATGTTGAGGTCAGAGTCAGAGTCGGGACTTTTTTACTGACTCCGATTCCAGCAGCACCAAAATTGCTCCGACTCGGCGACTTCGACTCCACAGCCCTGATTGGTAGATGCTGAATATTGATTTGCTCCTATTCCAATGTGTTTTAAGTGGGAATACCAACCAAAGAAAGGGTTAAAAGTATTTCAAAATAACTTTGCACGGGTAATATGAGAAACTATAGCTTGAATTTGTTTTCAAAAACACAGATTATGGGGTGAACAGGGCTTGGTATGAGTTGGCAGCAGAAAAGAGAGCTATCTTGGGGGGGGGGCAGGAAACAGTGTGCTGAATATAAACAGTTTCCATCTACCAACACCCCCCCCTCCCCCCCTCTCTTAACCCACCCGCAGTATTCAAACACCATTATCTCTTAATAACATTCTGCCCATTGCATTGTAGGTGGCCGATTAGAATTGCTTCTATTGACACTTATGCAACTATATGCTATTAAATAATATAACATACAGCCTTTGTAACAAAAATAAACTCGTAGCTATTAAAAAGACTGTTATTTTTGAAAATCCTTGGTGGGGTGGGGGGGAGAATGTTTTTTACAAATCTCTCTAGCCCATGTCCCCATTTTCCTCATTATAATTGTTTTATACTCTTTTTTTCTCTCACACAAGGTTTCTTAGGAATACACCTATTGCATTGTAGCAGAACTGCCAGAATCATGCTTCTATGAAGACATTCGCACTACTTATAAATTGCACTATTTATAAATTGAATTCAATATAGTGAGATACCAGGAAAGTACATTTATTGGATACTATTTTGATGACGTGTATGTGAGTTTATACTGGAGATTGTAGTTCATTCATTATTCATCTTCCTACTATGTTCAAACAAAATATGATATTAAAATGGACTGCACCCATTTGCTGGGTTTTAGAGAGTTGTACTGAATCACTTTCCGTTGGTCATAGTACATCGTTATGGTATTTTTTCTATTAAGATTGCATCCCTTTCCCAGAAGTAATAAACACGGATTACTTTACAATTAAAATAGGCAAACTGTCATTTAAACTTGAGCATTGATCTAGGAATATTTATAATTATGTATATTCTAAGATTATTAATGGTTGGGAATTGTTGCTCTGGAGGCATTTTCCTGGTATGCATTAAAATGTTTTTTGTCTTGGATTTATTTTTCCTTTTAATATACTAGACTGCCAAATGATTTTTTAAATTCTTCTACTACAGGGACAACCTTTACTTGCCCTGTTACGATCAGAAAATTAATCAGGGAATAATCTTCATATTTTAGGATTTTATGAAATATTCTTGTAATCGTTTTTGGATTAAAACTAGCCCTGTTTGATTTTTTGTGTGTAATATAAACATAAAATGTTGATGTATTGATTATGTTGGATATTATAAGGGAGAGAAGCAGAGTTGCTGATTCAGCGTGATGCTGTATGGACATTCTTGCAAGGAGTTGTTCTGTTATGTGATGCTCATTTATTGCATTGGAATACAAGTAGTTTTGCATTTTATTATCTTTTTATGTACAGCTTTTGGAGAGAATCTAGGCTTAGTAATTCCTTTACACAACAGAGTAAAACAACACTGTGCAGTTGGAAACTAATTTAACCTGAGTAGAACAATTTTGCGCTCATTCCTCAGTGTCTTTTACGCCATCGGAAATCCACCCCCTAACTCCTGGATGAGGTTTTTATTCATGCTTGCAGCATTTGCCAGCTAAAACTCCTCCAAATGACACCTGCCAAGTTGCAAAAGGGAAATCATTTCTCCAGCATCACTTTTCATCCTTACCAGTCTGAAAAATACCAGTTCATTCTTAATTATTAAATAACTCTCTTTCACTAACTTTATTTCATTAAAATTGTGCTATTGGAAGCTGCGTTCTTTGTTCTTTGATCTGTTGCTTCCTTTGACCTCAAATACTCCTTCATGCTAGAGGCTAGTTTGATTGTCCATCATTGTCAAGGTTATGATCATAAAGTTTCCTGGTTTCTTACCTAAGCTAGAAGACTTCATATACTCTCGATGGATGGTCAAAGTTTTTTTCTCCTGGGTAGAAAAATCTAAAAATTGGGGGTATAGGTTTAAGGCGAAAGGGGAAAGATTTAAAAGGGACCTGAGGGACTTTTGTTCATATAGAGATTGGTGGTAGATGAAAAAAACCTGCCAGGTGAAGTAGTAAAGGTGGGTTTAATTACAATGTTTAAAAACATTTGGATAGGAATTTGGACAGGAACCTTCTGTAATATGAGCCAAATGCAGGTAAATGGGACCAGCTCAGATAAGTACTTTAGCCAGCATGAATCAGTTGGGCTGATGGATCTATTTCTGTGCGGCTATATAACTTTACATGAACCGAGCCCTTCCCGCTGCATCTGTGGCGGGGAAAGGTCAGGATGTTTCAGGTTGGGATGCTTCTTCAGATCCAATGAGTCAGCCTCGAGCCTTTATCGCTATCTCCAACCATACTCCCCTTCATTTGTATCCACCTATCACTTGCCAGACTTTGCCCCTACCCCTTTTCCCCAGATTCCTTCCATCAGTCTGACGAGGGATTCTGACCCAAAACGACTTCTGTCCATTTCCCTTCACAGATGCTGTCTAACCTGCTGTGTTCCTCCAGCACTTTGTTTTTTGTTCAATCTTCCAGCATTCTCTTTTTTTTCTCTCTATTCCTCTAGCGGCTGATTTTTAACAATCTTCATAAAACTGTTTGAAGCTATTAAAAACAAGGAGTTGCATAATTATAAAGTAGATTGTATATGAAGAATATTACGCAGGAAAAGTAATGAAAAAAACACCAGTGCACTCATGACATAAACTAGTGGGCAACATCATTGTGTACAGCACTCCTGCTGGCATAGGTGTGTGATACTGTGTACAAAATATTTTTGATGATCTGCAGCAAGGAAATTCTAGATCCAGATTTATTTTGATCTATTTTCCAGATAAAGTGGTGATTGTTAAAAGATGCCTGCAAGTAGCTTTTCAGTGCAGGAAAATAGTGTTTATGAAGTCATGTGTGGTCAGATATTGTTTTCTAGTATGAAATCCAGGTTGACCTTGACTGTCATAGATTTATTGTCACAGGCACAAGAAATTAGCCCACTATATTTATGCCCATCAACAACAATCCCATTTGACTGCATTAGGATCTATGGCCAGCATATATATATATATATGAATTAGAATGTAGAACTGTACAACACAACATCCAGACATTAATTAGAACATAGCACAACATTAGAACATAGCGAGTACAGCACAAGAACTGGCCCTTCGGCCCACAATGTCTGTGCCAAACATGATTTCAAGACTAACTCTTATCTGCCTGCACATAATCCATATTCCTCCATTTCCAATCCAAATGTTTCTTAAATGCCACTGTCATATCTGCCTCAACCACTATCACTGGCTCCAGGCACCCTCTGTGTTAAAAAAAAAACTTGCCCTGCACATCTCGTTTCAGTACTGTCAACTCTCACGCATTGAGCGTGAGAATCACGCATTTGGCCAAATTCTCACGCTCTCACGCTGATCACAAATTTATCACGCTCTGTCGTGAGAAATTCTGTGATCAACGAAAATTTAAAAACTCGTATCAATTTCATGGGACGCGGGTGTTGGAGAGCCGGGGCTGAGAGAGGGATGGAAGCAGAAGCAGCGGCGGGGAGCCGGGGCTGGCGAGTGTTTGCCGGGCTGGCGAGTCGCTTGTTGTAGCTCCGGCCATGGAGCAGCCTCAGTGCAGGAGTCCCAGGCCGCCGGAGGCATCGGATGCATTGCGCCAATCTCAGTGCAAGAGTCCCGGGCCGTCGGAGTCTCTGTGCCAAATTCGCCCAGGTGACCGGCATGGATCAGGCTGCGGCTCGGTGCATCCTGGACGACAACCAGTGGCTGCTGGTAGTAAGTCCCAAGCACTGGGTAGAAACGGTGGAAGAAAGTGGCCTTCAAATGGGGGTGGTTGGAGAAAGCATCCTGATTGCCTGCTAGATTTTCACTTATTGTAACTGCAAGAAAAATGTTCCTGATGTTGGGGGAGTTCAGAACCAGGGATCACACAGTTCAAGAATAAAGGGTAGGCCAGTTAGTACTGAGATGAGGATAAACTTTCTTCACGCAGAGAGTTGTGAATTTGTGGAATTCTCTGCCACAGAAGGCAGTGGAGGCCAATTCACTGGATGTTTTCAAGTGAGAGTAACATTTCGCTCTTGGGACTAGCAAAATCAAGGGATATGGGGAAAAAACAGGAAAGAGGTACTGATTTTAGATGAACAGCCATGATCATATTGAATGGCAGTTCTTGCTCGTAGGGCCGAATGGCCTATTCCTGCACCTATTTTCCACGTTTCTATGTTTGAGGATATGGCAATAAAACTCGACCACTTGATTTTGAAGCATTCATGCATGGTGGAGGTATAATGTAATCATAGAGTGATACAGTGTGAAAACAGGCCCTTTGGCGCAACTTGCCCACACTCGCCAACATGTCCCAGCTACACTACCTGCTTTTGGTCCATATCCCTCCAAACCTGTCCTGTCCATGTATCAGTCTAACTGTTTCTTAAATTTTGGGATAGTCCCTGCCTCAACTACCTCCATGGCAGCTTGTTCCATACACCAACCCCCCATTGTGTGGAAAAGGTTACCCCTTAAAAAGTGACCTTAAAAATACTTCAAACAAACAACATTGAAATCATACTTCTATAATGCACTAAAACATGATTTTAATACATCACATTTCAAAAAGCACCCCCCTCCCCCCACTCGGTTGCTCCACTCCCTCGCCGGGTACCCCCAAGACCAGTGATCGCTCAGCCCCCCCACTTTCAAAAACGCTCCACGGCCCCTGGCTCAGAAAGAGAACACTGCCAGATGTGAGCGGGGAACTGAGGCCAGTTATCCGTGATGTCTGGATCCCAATGCTCAGCGCTTCATGTTTCGGAGTTGGCTAATGTTATTGATTTATAATTAGCCTGATTTGTAATTAGTTGACAAAACCTTAATTTATTAATCTGGAATATCCAGGGGGATGGGATAAGTGTAATATTAAAATTACATGCAAGGTGTCAGGCTGTCTGTCACAACATACAGCTCCGATAACCCATTATTTCCTTCAGTTAAATATTGGGAAGGTAGCACTATTGTCATTTGCCACTCAACTATTATGTCTGTTTACCTCACTGACTATTTCTAACCCCCGCTCCCCCCCCCCCCCCCCCCCCCCGCAAATTCCTAGGACAGGTTGAATAGAAATGTTCCCAATCTCATTGTTTTATTTATTGAACACGTAGATGAACATCCTCAAGCGGTGTAATCAGATGGAAACTGATTCAGATGCGATGTTTAAGAGCTTGTTCAAAGAAGGGCATATTTTAAAGGAGTGACAAGACACTTGCAGGGGAATGTGTGAGGAGGCTATTATTTGTCTTTAGTTTTAGCTTGAACCAGGACATCTGAAGATTCAAAGTTTAATATAGTAATTGTGCTGATACTGATTCCAACCAACCATGCAATGAATATCATCCATTCTGGAGGTTTTATTTTTCTGATGCCATTTAAACTTCACTTGGATTTCAATCACTTTAATGTAAAAGTAATTGGGAATGGGGAGCATTGGAACAAAAATTTGCCCTTGGTACATATTAACTGTAATATAATAATGTATGCATGTTGGTAGGTGCAATCAAAACAACTATATTTTAATCATTGTTGTGTTATGCATACCACAGAAAAGATTTACTCTCAAGATCACATTTAATAGAATAATATTGCTTAAATATATAGTTATTGGACTTTGCATTTCGGAAAAGTGCCAGCTGAGAGGAAGACAGCAAAATACTGAAATACTTTGGTCTGTCAAGTGCCCCATGAAAGATTACCGCATTAGATAAGGACCTGTGGACTTGACGTAATAGGTTAAGTCCAGGGGGTCAGATATGGGGCTTTATGTGTGTGCCAGATATATTGTCAGTGCAGAGGGGCTAGGAGAAAGGCCAAGTGTGCATCCAGAGTCAAGGTCTGGAATAGTACTAGGTGTGCAGTCAAAGCAGGGACAATGGGAGTGTTCAGCACTGGGAACCTAAATAGGTAAGCAGCTATGATCAGGGTAGAATAGGGGGCAGGTGTAAGGCTGGACTCGGGGTCAGGAATGAGAGAAGGTATGCAACTGGAGTCAGGGTCAGGAGTAGTAACAGGTATGCAATGAGACCCAGGTTGGTCAACATGGGCCAAGTGTTTGATTATAATCTGATTTCCATACATGAATATACTAAGATCGTTCATGTGCTGCACCTGTTGATCAGAGCCTGGCTCCACTGTGGAATGTAATTAGGAATGTAATTTAGCCTAACCTTATTCATAGATAATCCAATTTAAAGCATGAATATTGCATTCAAGTGTAAGTTAAAAGACTCACTACAGTAGGCACCAGATTGCACAATTTCAAGCTGAATAATACAAAAGCACCGTACCAATGGGAGCACCCTACCCCCCTCCCCACCCTACCTCCCCAACCCCCCACGGTTGCTATTCTCCCTCGGGCTTGTTCTCTCGCAATTTCTACTCCCAACTCTCACCCAATGCTGGCAGCCCTGTGTTTATACTTTGTATTTGATTTTTTCTCATCCTAAGAAAAAGGTTCTGACTGTCTATCCTATCTGTGCCTCTAATAATTTTATATACTTTAATCAGGTCTCCCCACAACCTCTGGGATTCCAGGGAAAACAATCCAAGTATGTCCAATTGCTCTGTTTATTTAATACCCTTTAATCAAGACATCCTTTGGTAAATCTCCTCTGCACTCTTTTCCAAAATCTCTATACCCTTCCTGTACTGGACCCAGAACTGTATGCAATACTTCAAATGTGGCCTAACCAAAGTCCTATAAAGCTGCTTCATGACTTCCTGACTCTTATACTCAATGGCCCCTGCCTATGAAAGCAAGCTTACCATATGCCTTGTTTATCATTCTAACTACCTGTGTTGCAACTTTCATAGAGTTATGTACTTGGACCCCAAGATCTCTCTGTACATCACTGGTGTTTAGGGTCATGCTTTGAATTGCCTTGCGTTTGACCTCTCAAAGTGCACTTGCTTGGATTATGCGCCATCTGCCATTTCTTCATTTTAATTGGCTGAATGGGGGGGTGGGGGGCAAATGCAGGTAAATGGGCCAAGCCCAGAATGCCAACTTGGTCAGCACAGACATGATGGGCCGAGGAACTTGTTTCATGCTGATTATCTCTCATACTCTGACTAGTTTTCGGATACAGGATAATGCTGATTAATTGTGAAGAGGTGTCTAAAAGCAGAGGGTTTAGGTAAGACAATGGAAATTTAGAGAGAGCCTGAGGATTTTTTTTTTACCTAGAGGATGGTTGGAATCAGATGGAAATCGCTATCAAAACATGGGGCGGACACAATTTCTTGGTGCACGCGCATGCCGTGGGCCCTGTGGATGGTAACATTGGGAGCTGACCTGGTTTGTGACCGACTCTGAACTCCAGCAACAGCAGCTTCGTCCGCCCCAAACTGTGGGGCTTCAATCAGCCCGGTCGCAGGGCCTATCGTCGCCCGGCACAGCTTCATATCGGCCGCACGATCTTCCATCGCCCGGTGGCGGCTTCAACATCGGGAGCCTCGATCGCCTCGATGCAGCAATTTGACCGCGGGGTGATGGAAGATCCCGCGGCTGATTTTAAGCCGCGCGGGGCGGTGAAAGACCCCGCGAATTCAAGCTCCGCTCTATGATCTTTGCTCCACCAGGACGTCTCCCTCCTCCAATCACCGCGCTTTATCCACAGTCCCACCCCCTACTTCTGCCTCTGACCGACACCTCCCTCCTCCAATCATTGCGCCGAATCATCATTTCATCCTCCACTGCCTGCTGACTGACGTCTCTCTCGTTCAATCGGCGACCTCGATCATCAGTCCCACCCCCGTTGTCTCGCGGAAAGCGGAGATTTTTAATAGATTTTTTTTTCACCAAATATCAGAATCCGGATTACAAAATATGGGGGATTGTCCCCCCCCCCGGGATTTCTGCCCATGGTTGGAATGTGAAGCAAACTACCCAAGTGGATAGTATTCTCATGCATTTATAATGTATCTAGACAAGCTCTTAAATTACCAAGGCACAGAAGGCTATGGAGCAAATGGGTGTTGTGCAGATGAGTATTTGATGGCTGGCTTAAACACTTTGGGCTGATGTGCCTGTTTCTGTGCTGTAAGACTGACTCTTCTGCACTCTTATTTTATAATCTGTTTCTAATGTTCTTTGTCAAAATGTTCCTTTAATCTAATTCATTAAATTGTGGTTTAGATCTTTCCAATTCCCTCCAGCTGAAATTATTTTTGTGTCACTGAGACATGAAAAGTTATTTTACAGAATATGAACCCAAAGACCAATATTTTATGGTTATAATAACATTGTTATTATGGAGCATTTTTTAATCAACATTTTTTACTATATTTTCATCAGCATCTACATTTACTCTTATCACTGGAAGAAATAATGTTCTCTCATTTGCCACTTAAATTCAATCCCAAACAGTTAATTGAAAAATGTAAGGAAAAAAGACAAAGTGCTGGAGGAACTCAGCAGATCAGACAGCTACCCTGGAGAACATGGATGGGTGATATTTCGGGTCAGGACCCTTCTTCAGACTGATTGTAGATCAGAAGAAAGCTAGAGGGGGGCAGGACAAAGGGTGGCAGGTAATAGATGAACACAAGCGGGGGGGGGGGGGGGGGGGGTTGATAGGCAGATGGTTAGACAAAGGCCTGAGATGGAAGAGAAAAGATGCGAGTCAAAAGTGAAGAGTTGCGAATTGTGAATCCGGAGGAAGGAATGGAGAGGGAGGGGAGAAATATGTGCGACTCTAGGTAGGGCACAGGGGGTAGGAGGTAGACAGGTATGTGGAGGAGAAAGTGGAGTGGAGAGCGGGAATCGTGGAGGGGAGGTGGAGAACGGGGTACGTGGAGAAAAAAAGAGAGGGGGAGTGCGGGGTTTATTAGCCGTTACCTAAAATTGGGGAATTCAATGTTCACATCGTTGAGCTGTAAGCTACCCAAGCGGAATATGAGGTGCTGTTCTACCAATTTGCGTATTGGCTCAATCTGGCAATGGAAGAGGCCCAGGACAGTAAGGTCGGCATGGGAATGGGAAGGGGTGTTAAAGTGGTTAGCAATCGAAAGTGATTAGCAACTGGAAGATCCAGCAGGCCTTGGCTGACTGAGCGCAAGTGTTCAGTGACCGTTTCTGCGCTTGGTCTTGATGATGTACAGAAGGCGCATCAGGAACACCAGATGCAGTAGACGAGGTTAGAGGAAGTGCAGGTGAGTCTGTCTCACCTGGAAGGACTGCTGTGGTCTTTGGAAGGAGGCAGGGGAGGAGGTAGAGGAATAGGTATTACATCCCCTGCAACCGGGGAAGTACCTGGGAGGGGGTGGTTTGGATGGGAAGGGATGAGTGAACCAAGGAATAGCGGAGGGAATGGTCTTCAGGTCTGAAGAAGGGTCTCAGCCTTAAACGTCACCCATTGGTCTAAAGAAGGGTCTTTAGCTGAAACGTCACCCAATCCTTCTATCCAGTGATGTTGCCTGTGAGCTGAGTTACTCCAGCATTTTATGTCTATCTTCATTGTAAATCAGCATCTGCAGTTCCTTCCTACGCTTAAATAGAAACTTTTTGTGCATGTTAATATTAGCAAATTGTGGAGTCATCAATGAATTGTCTCTTATTGGTTCACAGATTTCAAGTAGACTTGAAGGACTGGGACAATCTGTGCCTGGAATATTATTTATAATTTTAGTCCTCTTACCTAAAAACGGAGATACAGATTAAGGGGAAAATTCAATGAAGAGTCACCAGGCTGGTGTATTTGTCATATGAGGACAGGCTGAATTAGTTGGCCCTCTGTCCTCTGACATTCAGAGAAAAGAGAAATAACCTCTGAGCCCTCTAGATGTTTCAACACAAGGAAGATGTTTTGCCCCACTGGGGCTCTTGGTCTTAAAATAAGTGTGGGCCAGTTAAAACTGAAAAGAGGGAACATGTTTCTTCTGTCAGAGAAAGAATCTTTGGGTTTCTCTACCCACTGAGCTATGAAGGCTCGTTCATTGTTCATATTTGAAGTAGAGATGGGTATATTTCTGGATATCAGGAAGAATGAGAATTATGGGGATGAGGTAGAAAAAAGGTGTAGAGACAGAAGGCCAAAGATGATCTTGTTGAATGGAGGAGCAGGCTTGGAGGGTGAACAACCTTCCCCTGCCCACATTTCTTTAGTTCTCTCCCCAGTATCTCACCATGATGAATTCTGTAACATTCTTTTATGGAGGTTTTTAATCAAACCTTTGGCAGCAAATGACGAAGATAGAAGTACAGTGAAGCTCCAGTAATCGCTATCTGATTGTTCAGATGGTTCGGCACCAAGCTCATTGTACCCTGCTTTACCCATGAACACATTGGGGCCCCAGTTCGTATGCTTTCTTAGAATTCACTGGATTCCATTCGCACTTGAAATTTAACAATTTTGCTTTTTCACATTCCCATTAAATTTACAGGGTACAGTGGAAAATGTATTGTACTACTGTGTTATATCTTTAAAAAGTTAGAAGTGATTTGGAAGATTAATTAGAATAACATCTAAAATTCCCGAGGTTCTGTCAATCCACCAAAGTCAATGCCTGATTAACAGAAATTTACTGTACTGTTAATTGAAATAAACCAAGGTAGCACGATGGTGCAGTGGTAGAGTTGCTGCCTTGCAGTGCCAGAGACTTGTGTTTGATCCTGACTAAGGGTGCTATTTTGTCACAAAACAAAAAATTTGCTAGCAGTTTCATACAATACCTCGTATTGTTAGCAACATATAAAACCAAGGGGACAAAATCCAATTTTTGTCACCAGATGGTAGCAACACAATTGTGTTTTGATGGCGTCAGAATTTACATTGATGGTGCCATCAATAGAATTTATTGTTTAAAGCATTGTTAACATCGTAAAGTGGCCAAGAATTGATTTTAAGAAACATTTTGTATGGTTTAATAACTTAATTTGAGGCATCAATTAACTTTTAAATTTATAAAATAAATTAAACCTTTGCTGAACTGCATCTTTTTTGCCTTTCAGTGAGGGCAATCGAAACCTTGAGCATTTAAACATTTCCTGGTGCGATCAGGTGACCAAGGATGGGATAGAGGCACTAGTGGGAGGATGCAGTGGTCTGAAGGCCATGTTTTTAAGAGGGTGCACTCAGGTTGGTAATTTTCATTCATCAATTTTTTAACTATAAATTATGTTCTTCCTCATCCATGCTTTCACACTTCATAAACAAACTAATGCATTGCCATATCATGAGAGGTTATGACTAAAGAACTGTCCATTTTGTGAATCTTGTACAAACCCTGGAAAGTCACTTGATTCCTCTAACGCTGTCATGCTGGTATCATTTTCAGTGTTTGCATCTGTTCTCTTCCCTTAAGATGTTTGCCATTTTCATTCTTTCTCATTAACACGTGCCTTGTTTCTTTCAATATTTGTGGTAATTTAGACGTGTTTCCATTTTCGGCGCAACTTTAAGCATCTATTTTCTTTATTCCGTCCACAAAATTAATCATCCCAATGTACTAATTCTAAAGTTTGGTCATTGATGACACTTTAAAATTAATATAATTTCTATTCAGTGGCCAATTTTGTTATTCTAATTTTGATTAGTCTCTTTAGGAACAGTTTATATTGCTTTAAAAGGTTGCTCAAAAATATTTGAAATCTTTTAAGGAGAGAGTGAAGGGATGTATATTATGATATTTTTCAGTTTAGACATCTATTGCTCATTCCTGCATGGCCTCAAGAAGGCAACCGTTTGCCACCAGGGTCGGTATGGACCTACAGTGCTGATTTTGACCATTGACAATCAAGTATCCATTTCCATGTTGAAATGATAAATAACTATGATGTTTCAAGTTCGAAGGTACAGCATGGAAACAGGCCTTTCAGCCACCGGGACCTTACCCGACTATCCATGACACCCATTAACACTAGTTCTATGTTATCTCTCTCATCCACTTCCTACACACCAGAGGAATTTTACAGCGGCCAATTAAGCTTTGGAATGTGGGAGGATACCAAAGCACCAGGAGTCACTGGGAGAAAGTGAAAACTCCACACAGACAGTAACCCAAGGTCAAAGTCAAATCCGGGTCGCTGGTGCTGTGAGGCAGCAGGTCTACCCTTTGTGCCACTGTGCTGCCCCTCAATTGTTTTCTTCTTGCTGCAGCTGCTTCATCTGTCCTGCCTGTGGTGTGGGTTGCAGATTTGGGAGGTGCTATTGAGGAATTCTTGGTGGTTGTCCTGTAAGGTGGCAGCGGTAGAGTTGCTGCCTTAAGGGCCTGCCCCACTTTCCCGAGTTACTCACAAATTCTCCCGAGTTTTCCCCTTGCTTCAAACTCGGAGAATGTCCGTAGGACACCGCAGCGAGTCCGTAGGCGTCCGTAGATATTTCGTAGCGGCTCGTGATGCCAGTCGTAGGTACTCGGGGCATTAGGTAAGTCGGGACGTTTTTTCAGCATGTTGAAAAATGTCCATGAGTAAATAAAAGTATCTCGGGAAAGTGGGACGGGTAGCTTTACAGCGCCAGAGACCCAGGTTCAATCCTCACTAAGGGTGCTGTCTGTACAGAGTTTGTATGTGTTCCCTGTGACCACATGGGGTTTGAGTTCAGTGCTAGCCAGTCAGAGGAAAGGCAGTGCTTGATTACAATGGAGCTATTCACAGTGTACAGAAAAATGATGAAGGGAATGAAGGGCCTGTCCCACTGTACGAGCTAATTCCAGTTCTCCCGAGTTTCCCCCGATTCGAACTCGGAGAATTACGGTAATAGCTGTTCGTAGGTACTCGGGGCCCTCGTGGACATTTTTCAACATGTTGAAAAATCTTCACGAGCTTACAGCGTTTCCCGAGTACCTGCCCTTAGCGTTGTGAGCCGCTAAGAGACGTCCCGAGCTCCATCGTACCCGCTACATACATTCTACATGCTTATCACGAGTTTGATTTTTTTTTAAACTCTGGAGAGCTCTTGAATTGCCTCGTGCAGTGGGGCAGGTCCTTAACACTTAGTGCAAGATAAAGTCCAATCAAAGATAGTCCAAGGGTCTCCAATAAGGTTGATAGTAGCACAGGGTAGCTCTCTAGTTGTTTGTAGGACGGTTCAGTTGCCTGATAATGTGCCTGAATCCGGAGGTGTGATGTTTCATTGTTCTATACCTTATGCACGATGGGAGAGGGGGAAGAGGTAGTGGCCAGGGTGCGACTCGTCCTTCATTATGCTGGGGGTTTCCTTTCCGAGGCAGCGTGAGTGGTAAATGGAAGGGAGGTTGGTTTGTGTGATGATCTGGCCTGCGCCCATGATTCTCTGCAATTTCTTGTGATCTTGGATGGAGCTATTCCCAAACTATAGACATACACAAAAAGTTGGGTCAGGCAGCATCTCTGGAGAAAAGGAATAGCTGAGATTTTGGGTCGAGGCCCTCCTGCAGACTGAGAGTCAGAGGGAAAGGGAATAAGCGATATAGACGGTACTTAGGACAAATGAATGGAAGATATGCAGAAAGCAACGATAATCAAGCAAATGTGGAGGCCACAATGGTCCATAGTTTTCTCTGAAATAGGTGATAATGAGTTATATAGAAGTTGTAGAGAGTGAAGACCAGCTCGCTATGCGGCGGAGAGTGTTAGTAGAGGGCTCCACATATCCTTGAACATTGTTGCTTTCTGCATATCTTCCATTCATTTATCCTAAGTACCGTCTTTCTCTCTTGTTTCCCTTTCCCCTGACTCTGAATAAGGGTCTCGGCCCGAAATCTCAACTATTTCTTTTCTTCCGAGATGCTGCCTGACCCACTGAGTTACTCCAACATTTTGTGTCTATCTTCGGTGTAAACCAGCATCTGTAGTTCCTCCCTACACATGGTTCCAAACATGCTGTGATGCGTCCCAATAAAATGCTTTCTACGGCACATCTGTAGAAGTTGGTGAGAGTTGTTGGGGACATGCCAAACTTCCTAAGCCTTCTCAGGAAGTAGAGGTGTTGGTGTGCTTTCTTGGCCATTGCTTCAATACGGATGGTTCAGGAAAAGTTGTTGGTGAAATTTACACCTAAGAATTTGAAGCTTTCAACCATCTCTACTTCAGTGCAGTCAATGTGTGTACCGCTTTGCTTCCTGACGCCCATCACTATCTCCTTTGTCTTGCTGACATTGAGAGAAATGTTATCTCAACACCAGGTCACAAGGTTTTCTCTAGATGCTCTCGTTTCCTCCCACATTCTAAAGACATGCAGGTTGGTAGGTTAATTGACTTCTGTAAAATGTCCCTATTGTAGAGGATAGAACTAGTGCACGGGTGATTGTTAGTCAGCAGTGATTAGGTGGGCTGAATGGCCTCTTTCATGCTGTATCTCTAAATTAAACTAAACTAGTGATTAATGCAGCCATGGTGTGCCAGTTGTAGAATCAAGTTGAATATGTTGACATCTGGTGTTGGGTACTTTGAATGTTGAAGCAGCTGCATCCATCCAGGCAAGTGTAGCGTCTTCCATCAAATAGCTGTTGCATACCTTGCAGTTAGGGAAACTGCTTTGGGAGCCAAGACGTCAACTCCATTGCCATGGAATTCCTACCTGCACTAGTACACATTTTACGTAGTTGGTTCAATAGAGTTTGTGGTCAATGTTAATAATCCCTCTCTCTCTCTCTCTCTTCCCAGGATATTGATGGAAATGCTTTATGGAGAAGTGCTAGCTTATAATAGAGAAAAAAGATCATTGATAAAGCAATTGAAGATAATTCATTGCAGGAACCTGCAGTGATGGCCTAAGGATAACTTAATAAACACTACCATCTTCATTTGTGCATGGTGTGATACTATCAACAAATCTGCTTTCTTGCTGATTCCAATTTCAATTTTATTTATTTAAAATCCCTTAGTGCCACACTTTATCTGAACTTTCTCTGACATGAGAACACACATTTGTCTTCCCATTATGTCTCCATATATAAAATAAGATCTAATATTTGGAGCTATGGTGGGTCTGAGCAGATTTCAAACTGTTCCACTGAGCAAGTTTTATTGAGGAAGTTTAGTTTTAGTTTAGTGTTGTTTATTATTAATAAATAATAAAGTACCAAGGCACAGTGAACAGCTTTTGTTTGGCTGCTATCCACTCAAATAAAAGACTATACGTGATTAACAATCGAGCTGTTCACAGTACACAGATAAAGGGTACAATTGTGTTAATGAGTAAAAAGGGGGCTTGGGACTTAAGCGTTTCAGTCTCATAATAACTCCTTGCAGGATTTTCAAAAATAAAGGTATTTTTAATAGTTATAAGTTTTATTTTTGTTACTGCAAGCTAAAAAAGGTTAGTTTAAAAATACTAAAGGCTGCATGTTACACTGTTTAAGAGTACTGCAATCACTGCACAGAGGGACTGCTTATTAATATCTGTGGCAACCCATGGTGAAAGTATCAGCTATGTTTTAAAAAGACAATTTCCAAAGTAACTTGTAAGTGGTTTTCCAGTACAAGTACTGTACATACTTCCCTGAAAATGGCGTTGCAGGCAGATAGGCGGTGCAGACGTCAGTTACATGCTAGCCTTCATCAGTTGGGGAATTGAGCATAGAGGTTGTGACATTATGCTTAGTAAGTGAGGCTACCCTTGGAGTATTGTGTTCTGTTTTGCTCACCCTGCAATAGGAAAGTTGCCATTAAGCTGGAAAGAGTGTGGAGAGGAAGTCGCCAGGAGTTAAGGACCTGAGCTATAGGGAGAGGTTGGCATGCCATGACTTCATTTCTTGGAGCAAGGTGGCAGAGGAGGTGTATAAAAACAGAGAGAAATAGATAGGGTGAATGCACAGGGGAGGGTAGTCAAGAACTGGAGGACATAGGTTAAAGTGCAGGGAGGGGAAATTTAATGGGAAACTGAGGGCAACATTTTCACACAGAGTAGTGTTTATAGTGAACGAGTCAAGTCAAGAGACTTTAATTGTCGTATGTACTGACAACAGAACAATGAAATTCTTACTTGCAGCAGCATAACAAATACTTGTATATATGAGTTGATAAAATGTGCTGCCAGTTGAAGTAGGGGCAAGTACAGTAACTACATTTAAAATACCTTTGGATGTACATGGACAGGAAATGTTGAGTGCAATATTGGCTAGGCACGGGAAAATGGACTAACTTGAATGTAATATCTTGGTCAGCATGGATGGATTGGCTGAAGACCGGTATCCTTGCTAGATGACTCTGTATCTATGACTCTGGTTCCCAATCAAAATAGAATTTTAACCAATTAAACCCTTGTAATACAAATAATGTTTTTGAATTGTTCAATACACGTTAAAGCCGAACTACCTATGGCTCCTGTTGCAAAGATCATTATTGACTACATGACAAAAGTAACATCCATTATCGTGCTTCCATTCAGACTTGCCTAGATCACTGTTGTAATCTGGGTATGTTTCTCCAACAGCTCGATGATGAGTCGCTGAAACACATTCAGATCCACTGTCCAGAACTAATGACACTTAATTTGCAAGCATGTTCAGTAAGTATTGGTTTATTCAAATTTTTAGTTACATTTTTCTTAGTAAAGTAATTTTAGATCTCGTGTTTGTATTTGACCGATTGACTGCAAAGATTCTAATTAATATTGATGTCAATTATGGAAACCGTTTTATAATATAATCACTACTCTTAATTTTACTTAATTTTTTACATCAAAAACTAAATATATATTTGTTACTGACAAAATCAATATAATCAAAATCAATATCTTTAGTAAAGTAGAATTGGTGGGAGTGAGGTCTTGAGAAGTCCTTGGTACGGAGGAGAACGTTTCAAATCTGATTCTGTGAGGTATGAGGTGGTTAATGAGGCCAATATGGGCACTGTAGATTCTTCTGCATATAGGTAACGATGAGGCTGATGGGTCGGCTAGGCAGGTGGGTAATTGATGAGGCGGTGTGCTCCTTCTATTACTTATCCAGGACTTCTGTGTGCTTCCAATTCATACTCGATGAAGGTTCTCAATATCTCCCTGAACACTGCTTTACTTAAGCATTTTTTCATGGTCAAGAGGTTCCCAGGAGTCAGTAGGGATGCTGTACTTTATCCAGGAAACTTTGCATAACTCGTACTTGTTTCTGTCTATGATCTTCTCCCATAACAAAGCTTTGTATCAGGCCTGCGAGTGATGTCTTCTGCCCAGTGTAGTCGATTGAAAATAATGAGGGGTTCATTGTGAGCCTAGGATGGAATATTGACATTGATTCACCTATCCTTCCAATTAATTTGGAGCACTTTGCAAAGACAGTGTAAATGGTATTTTTTCAGTGCTTTCACTTGCCTGCTGTAAGTAATCCACAACTTAGAAGCATAGAGGAAGAATCATTGCTTCCCAGTAGACTTCCCAGATCTTTTTGCAGTTTCCCGAACCATTGAGATCGGTTCTATGGCAGAGGTTGTCCTCTACAAGAGGGATTAGTTGCACCAGAACTGGAGGAGAACCAATATCTTGATTTACTTGAATACTCGGGAACATTTAAATTAGCCTGGCGGTGAGATGGAATCCAGCACGGTGTAGCAGAAAAGATAGTTAAATAAGTTACAATCAGCAAAACAGTAGATAGAATAGATAGAGGCCAGAGAATGAGGCTTCTGAGGCGAAACTGCATCGATTTTAATGTAACAAGTCTGACATGTAAGGCAGATTAATTCCTGGCATAGATAGGTATATGGGACTGGGAGATTATAGTTATTGCAGAGACATGTCTGAGTAATGGACAGGACTGGCAGCTGCAGGTGTGATAGAGGTGCTGATAAGAGTGGAGTGAGAGCTGTGATAATGTTCAGGGAGAACATGACTATAGTATTTGCAGAGGATATTGCTGTGGTTATGTCCAGCGAGGCTATGTAGGTATAACATAGAAATAAGAAGGTAGTGATCTCTATAAGCTCCCAATATTATCAGGACTTAGAAGAGCATGTGTGTAGTGAGATTGCAGATAAATGTCAGAATAATAGGATTGAAATAGCAGGTGTTTTTAACTTTCCTATTGTTGACTGGGACTGCCATACAACTAAGAGATTAGATAGGGTAGAAAATATTCAATATGTCAAGACAGTATATAGATGGTCCTATTAGAAAAAGGGCTACGCTTGATCTCTTATGGCTAAGGGCCAATGGGGAAGCAATTTGGGACCAGTAACCATAATTATATTAGTTTTAAAATAGCTAGGGGAAAAGATTGGACGGGTCTTAATGTTGAAGTCCTAAACTGGGGCAATGGTAATTTTGATGGGATTAGGTTGGGACTTGCAACGGTTGCTGGGGAGTGGCTGTTAGCGGGTAAAGGGATATCTGTGAAGTACGAAATTTTTTAAAGTTTAACAAGGAATGTTCAAGGTCAGCATGTTCCTATTAAAGTGAAGAGCAAAGCTGGGAGCACTAGGGAACCTTGGTGATATTGACCAGGGAACGAGAGATATTGAGACTCTGGTCAGGAAAAAGGAGGAAGCATATGTCAGGTATAGTCAGCTGGGATCAAGTAAATCCCTTTGCGAGAATAAGAGATACAGAATTCATTTAAGAAGCAACTCAGGAGGACAAATAGCGATATGAGATATACTTGGCAAATAGGTGAAAGAGAAACCTGAAAGATTCTGAGTACATTAACAGTAACAGGGTAACCAGGTAGTATTTTGTCAGGATGCACCTCAAACTGGTATGGCAGACACTTTGTTCTTGATTAGCTGCAGAGTGGTGAACACTGCGCAACCATCACTTGTTGGCTTGTCACTTCATTCCATCCAGTCCATTTTCACAGTGCTTTGCATCGGGAAGGCTGGAAGTATAGTTCAGGATGCCTGTCATCCAAGCCATTCCCTATTCTCTCTTCAATCTTTTGGGAAGAAGATGCAGGAGCTTGAAAGCTTGGACGTCAGACATAGGAACAGCTTCTTCCCCACAACTTTCAAACTTCTAAAGTGTCATTGAGCTAAACAGGCTCTTCGGCCCACCCTGTCTGTACAGACCATGTTGGTATACTGAAATGCTGGAGAAACTCAGCGGGTGAGGCAGCATCTATGGAACAAAGGAATAGGTGACGTTTCGGGTCGAGACCCTACTTCAGTCTGAAGAAGGGTCTCGACCCGAAATGTCACCTATTCCTTCGCTCGAATAATGCTGCCTCACCCGCTGAGTTTCTCCAGCATCTTTGTCTACCTTCGATTTTTCCAGCATCTGTAGTTCTTTCTTAAACACGTTGGTATACTGGGCAAGTCCCATTTGCCTGCATTTAGCCCATAGCCTTCAAAATTCTTCCTATGTATATATCTGTGCATATGTCTTTAAAAAGTCATAATTGTATCCGCTTCTATAGGTTCCTCTGGCAGCTGATTCCAGATACGGACTACCCTCTGAATGAAAGGGTTGCCCATAAGGTCTCTCTTAAATCTCTCCTTTCTCACCTAAAACCTATGCAATGTAAGTTTTAGAATCCTTTACCCTGGGGAGTGTTCACTTTGTCCATGTCCCTAATGATCTTGTATACCTCATTAAGATCACTCCTCAGCCTCCTATGCTCCAAAAAAAGGTCCCAAATTATCCAACCTCTCCCAATAACTCAAAACCCAGGTGACTATTTGCATGCTAGCGACAGACGCAGATCTACAAACATATTACAATTGCTTCACACTCATAAATTGCTTTCTATACACTGTAAATCGCTCGATTGTAATCATGTATTGCCTTTCTGCTGACAGGATAGCACGCAACAAAAGCTTTTCCCTGTACCTCGGTACACGTGACAACAAACTAAACTGAAATAAACTAAACTGAACTGAAAAGCGCAAGTCCAAATAACATGTGGTGGACCTTTCCTGCATCCTTTCCAACTTATTGACATCCTTTCTACAGCTGGGCAAACAGAACTGCATGCGGTGCACAAAGTGTGGTCCAATGAAGGCAAGTGTGCAAGCACCTTCTTCACCACTCTGTCTACCTGACTTACCACTTTTAAGGAACACATGCATCTGCACGTGCAGTTCTCTCTGTTCTGCAATACTCTCCAGGAATTGACATTTATGGTGTTAGTCCTGCTCCAGGAAGTGCATACCAAAACACAACTCTTAACACTTGTCAGAGTTAAATTCCATTTGCCATTCTTTGGCCCTCCTTCCCAATGAACTTAGATATCCTTCTTCATTGTCTACTAAGCCATCATATCTGGTGTAATCTGCAAATTTATTAACAATGTAAACTACATTGTCATCCAAATTTTGTTTTTAATATAACAAACAGTAGTGGACCCAGCATAGTCCCCTGCGGCACTCCACTGGTCACAGGCTTCCAATCAGAAAAATCATGAAGTAATTTGGTCACTATGTTATTGTACTTCGGTATTTTGATTTTGTATTACTCAGATTGCACTACAATCTTGTGTAGGAAAAAGCTGCAGATGCTGGTTTACACCAACCTAGACACAAAATGCTGGAGTAACTCAGCGGGACAGGCAGCATCTCTGGATAGAAGGAATGGGTGATGTTTCGGGTATAGACCCTTCTTCAGACAATCTTTGCACCATTATGCTGTTTTGCATTTGTTGCTTTTATCATTACTATGTAGTGTTTATTCTCTGAGCTTCATGCTAACAAGGAATTTCATTAGCCTAATGAAGGAATTTTCCTTCATTAGGATATGGGCCAAATGAAGGAAAATGAATCTGGCTCAAAAAGGCAACTCGATCGACATGGAGGAGTTAGGTCTGAGGTCTTGCTTTGGTGCCGCATAATTCTATTACTCTAACTGGTTAAACTGAGTTCCTGCTGATGTAGCCAAACTTAAATCCCACAGCCCTGTTACCGGTACTCAGAGATATTTAAAAACTGTCCATATGGTCATAAAAATTACTTAAAACATTTAAATTATACTATCATAATGTCCTAAAACTTAAGCATTGATTTAAATTCCTTTTTTAAAAGTAAATTATTCACCCGTATTCACCTAGCCCCTCAGCTCAGAACACCACCGCTCCAGCTTCCGAACCATAACACTTTTTTTTAAAGCATTTCAATGTACAGGCATGAAAGTGACCAGCAAAGATAAGAGAGGTGGTAGTTTGCTTTGGAAATACTATTGAGTTGAGAACGATGTAGCCTACTTTAAAATTTAACGGGTTTTATGCTTGTAATAACTAAAATGCACTTCAGCGTGTTTGTTATCTCATTTTATACTTCTGTGCCGGGGCGGAAAACGCTATCAAAACATGGGAGGTTTACATGGGAGAAATATCAAAACATATATATATGGTGGGGTTTGAATCGGCTCATTCGCAGGGTCTTCCATCGCCCAGCGCGGCTTAAAATCGGCCGGCGGGGGCTTCAACATCGCGAGCTTCAGTGGGGAAAAAATCTAAATAACATGAGTGACCGTGAATGAGGGACTTACCTGTAAGCCAGCGAGGATACCGGACCCCTTAATGACCTGACCCATTTAAATCCGATACTCATTTAAATCTTTCCCATCCACCAATACATCCAATTAGTTCAAATGATAATTGTACCTGCATCAGACAGCTTTAAGAAATTCTCCGTGAATACCTTCAATAATACTTGAAGGTCAAAACATAATTGGTGACACATCATGTTAATACGATGTTGGTAGACACATTTAACAAGCAGTTAGAGTGACACCCCCACTGTCTCGTGGAAAGCGGAGATTTTAATCGATTTTTGTTCACCTAATTTCAAAATCTGGATTACAAAACATGGGGGGTTTGTCCCCCACCTCTGAAACTATGGGAGGGCCGTAACCCCCTCCCCCCAATCCCCCCCAGGATTTCCGCCCATGTTTCTGTGTATAGTTAGCATTCTCAATTTTATTTTCCATTTGCTATTGCTAATTTACTAATTAGTTTCCTTTAAGGGGAAGTTCTGAAACTGAGAATAGTAATTACTATATAGAGAAACGTGCTCCCTACGAGTTCAATGGAATGCCTAATCTCTAAAGGAACCACTTGATGTTTTTTAAAAATACTATTTAATTATTTTTGATCAGATTATATAAATTGATTTTATTTGGAGATTGTGCTCCCACTGCTGAAGCATCTTTAATCGATGTTTGGTAATTTCATAAATGTGTAATGTATTACATAAAATACTCACCATTGTCAGTAATTATGATTTTGCCTGAAATTTGTGCCAATAAACTCACCAGGAAGTGCTCGGGAGTCATGAACCACAACTTTCTGCACATGAGTCTGCAATGAAAACAGCTCTATGAAATCTCTTCAATTGACATGATGAGCATGATGCATTTCCAATGAATTCAATTATCCTTCTCTAACTGACAAACTTAAGTAATTAACTAAGGAGACGCTGTTATTTGGAGCAGGAATCAATAATGGAATTTTGAGAATATTCTTTGAACAATCCTTTTATTGGTGTATTTTACACTTTGAAAGCTGGAATGTCCAGAACCAGAAATTAGTTATTATGCTATTCATTGATTACCTTGTGTGTGAAATGTCACTAATCTTTCCTGGGACCTGGCTCCTCTATTTGGACCACAGTATATGAAGGACCACCAAATGAGCAAGTTACAGTTTCCAAAGAAATGGATATCCAAAATCAATCGTATTTTTGTTCACACCCCCACCTACTCAGCAGACAGGTGTTGTGTAAGTGTGCAGAGATTGGGATTGTTTGCTTTAGAACTGACCATTTCTTATTTTCTAGCCTACCAGGACTAGTTGCCAGGACTAGTGGGTCTGAGCTACAGAGAGAGGTTGAATAGGCTGGGGCTCTATTCCTTGGTGTGCAGGAGGATGAGGGACGATCTTATAGAGGTGTATAAAATCATGAGAGGAATCGATCGGGTAGATGCACAGAGGCTCTTGTCCAGAGTAGGGGAAATCGAGGACCAGAGGACATAGGTTTAAGGTGAAAGGGGAAAGGTTGAATAGGAATCTGAGGGGGTAATGTTTTCACACAAAGGGTGGTGGGTGCATGGAACAAGTTGCCAGAGACTCTATGACCTTTTGGGAGGGAACCCTTCCTTGAGGCATCACTGTTTGTGATAAAAGTTAATATCTGATGTGGCCTCCATGTGATTATCCACAAATTCTGAGCCCGATTCTGTCAGAAGGCCAGTTATAGAATATGCATCTATTTGATTTGTAGTCAATGTGATATTTTGTGGAAGTTAATAATCTGTAAATTTTGTTTGTTGTCGTAGCAAATCACAGATGACGGATTAGTAAGTGTTTGCAGAGGTTGCCACAAACTCCAATTTCTCTGTGTGTCTGGATGTGGAAATATTACTGATGCTTCCATAACCGCATTGGGATTGAATTGTCCTAGACTAAAGTGAGTACTTATCAGATCCGATGTTCAAGTGTTAATACTGAAAATATAACGCTTATAGTTATTTGCAGTAACTATAATTTGCAATTTACACAGTACCTTTAGGTCACAAAACATTCCAAATATTTCACAGTTTAATATCCAACCCATTTTTGAAGAGGGTGATGTAGTTTTGTTCTGTCAGCCTTGGCTCAATTGGTGATACTCTTGTATCAGAGTTAGAAGATTCACATCCTACTGCATATTCTTGAAAACAAATGCTGGTTTGATGCTCCCATGCAATGCTGAGGAAGTGCAATGATCTCTGGAATAGCATATTTTAGATTTATTAAATGAAGACTGTATTTACACTCCTTTACAGTAATTTATAATGCCGGATGTCCTTGCTTTATTAACTCTTTAATCAAAAAAGGAGTTGGTGGGAGATTTCTGCGTGGAGTTTCAAAATAACAATGGTGGCCACACCAATATGCATTATTTGCTATAAAGTGTTTTGGCATGTCCAAAGGTTGTGAAAAACACAGTATAAATGAGATATTTATAATCAATTTTCTCATTGAGCAACATTAACAAGGGAGTAAATTAAAAGCAGTGTTGGTCATTCTTCATTTAGATGAAGAATTTATTTATTTAGTTGGTTATCTAATCACAGAATTACTATATACCTTGTATGGTATATAGTTAAGCCTTTATAGTATTAAAATTATTTTCTGAACACGGGTTTTCATTGGAAAATCAAAAAGATTAGATAATTTGATGGTTAAAGTTGCTTCATGCGATCGGAGCTCTCATGGAATCCAGTTTAAAGAGAAATACAAAATACAAGGAAATTATGTGAGGATGTTTCCAATTAATGACAAGGTGGAAATAAAGGCCCATACAAACAAATGTTGACATAAGCATGTAATTAGAGATAGAATTAAAGAAAACTGACGTGATGACTAGGTGGCATTTCAGATTAGCAAAGTGCAGACATCCTCTTTGAACCCAATTACTTTTTGTTCTTGTACATAGTTTAGTTTATTTAGTTTAGCTTAGTTTATTATTGTCACGGGTGCCAAGGTACAGTGAAAAGCGTTTTGTTGTGTGCTGTCCAGTAAAGACATGATTTCAATCAGGTTGTCCACAGATACAGATACAGGATAAAGGGTATAACATTTAGTGTAACATAAACTCTAGTAAAATCCAAGTAAAGTTTGAAGGTCTCCAATGAGATAGATAGGAGGTTTGGATGGCTCTCTAGTTGGTGAAACAACGGTTTCAGTTGCCTAATAATAGCTAGGAAGAAACCGTCCCCTTTCAAGGTAGGCGTTTTCAAACTTCGGTACCTCTTGCCTGATGGGAGAGGGGACTGGGATGAGACTGCTCCTTGATTATGATGGTGGACCTCGCCAAGGCAGCTTGAAATGTAGATGGAGTCGATGCAATAAGAGAGCTTAGTTTGTGTGATGGACTGGGCTACGTCCACAACTTTCTGCCGTCTTGGATGGAGCTGTTCCCAAACCAAGCTGTGATGCATGCCATTAAGATGCTTTCTACAGCACATATGTCGACGCTCTGGAGGGGTTATTGGGGACACGCTGAACTTCCTAAGCCTTCATTGGAAGTAGAGGCTTTGGTGTGATTTCACAATTTTATTTAACTTTAGTTGTTTCTGGATGTTGTTGCAATGATTTTAACAGTAAGATTGTGCTGCTTTGGTAATTGATACACAGATCAAATATAAAATTAATATCATGTAATTTAAAAAACTCTATAAATGGTAAGAAATCCATTTATAGTGTATAGTACATGATGTTGGATTGTTATAATCGAGACTGGGTGTAGATTTTCTCCTGCTTTTGCCTCCAATTTACTGAAGAAATTATCTTAGCACTGTTGCCAACAATCTTCCAATGAGTTGTTTATCGTGGCAATTGCTGTTTTTTGCTACGCAACGATGGAGTGTGTTACTATTTTTCACATTGTCCAGCACAGGTTTGTCCATAGGAACTGGGTCAAGTGAGCAAGTTTGCACTTGTTTCCTGTGTTCAAGTTCAAGTTCACGGTTATTGTCACATGCACCAATTAAGCTACAGTGATAGTTGAGTTACCATGCAGCCATGCAATTAAAAGAACACAATACATAGAAACATAGAAACATAGAAAATAGGTGCAGGAGTAGGCCATTCGGCCCTTCGAGCCTGCACCGCCATTCAATGTGATCATGGCTGATCATCCAACTCAGTATCCCGTACCTGCCTTCTCTCCATACCCCCTGATCCCTTTAGCCACAAGTGCCACATCTAACGCCCTCTTAAATATAGCCAATGAACTGGCCTCAAATACCTTCTGTGGCAGAGAATTCCAGAGACTCACCACTCTCTATGTAAAGAATGTTTTCCTCATTTCGGTCCGAAAGGAATTCCCCCTTATCCTTAGACTGTGACCCCCTTGTTCTGGACTCCCCCAACATCGGGAACAATCTTCCAGCATCTAGCTTGTCCAACCCCTTAAGAATTTTGTAAGTTTCTATAAGATCCCCCCTCAATCTTCTAAATTCCAGCGAGTACAAGCCGAGTCTATCCAATCTTTCCTCATATGAAAGTCCTGATATCCCAGGAATCAGTCTGGTGAATCTTCTCTGTACCCCCTCTATGGCAAGGATGTCTTTCCTCAGATTTGGAGACCAAAACTGTACGCAATACTCCAGGTGTGGCCTCACCAAAACCCTGTACAACTGCAGTAGAACCTCCCTGCTCCTATACTCAAATCCTTTCGCTATGAATGCTAACATACCATTTGCTTTCTTCACTGCCTGCTGCACCTGCATGCCTACTTTCAATGACTGGTGTACCATGACACCCAGGTCTCGTTGCATCTCCCCCTTTCCTAATCTGCCCCCATTCAGATAATAGTCTACCCTCATGTTTTTGCCACCAAAGTGGATAACCTCACATTTATCCACATTATACTGCATCTGCCATGCATCTGCCCATTCACTCAGCCTATCCAAATCACCCTGCAGCCTCCAAGCATCCTCCTCACACCTAACTATACCCCCCAGCTTGGTATCATCTGCAAATTTGGAGATGTTGCATTGAATTCCCTCGTCCAAATCATTAATATATATTGTAAATAGCTGGGGTCCCAGCACTGAGCCTTGCGGCACCCCACTAGTCACTGCCTGCCATTCTGAAAAGGACCCGTTTACTCCTACCCTTTGCCTCCTGTCTGCTAGCCAGTTCTCTATCCACATCAATACTGAACCCCCAATACCGTGTGCTTTAAGTTTGTATGCTAATCTCTTATGCGGGACCTTGTCGAAAGCCTTCTGAAAATCTAAATATAACACATCCACTGGTTCTCCCTGATCCACTACTAGTTACATCCTCGAAAAATTCTATCAGATTTGTCAGACATGATTTACCTTTCGTAAATCCATGCTGACTTTGTCCAATGATTTCACCACTTTCCAAATGCGCTGCTATCCCATCTTTAATAACTGACTCTAGCAGTTTCCCCACTACCGATGTTAAGACTAACTGGTCTGTAATTCCCCGCTTTCTCTCTCCCTCCTTTTTTAAAAAGTGGGGTTACATTAGCTACCCTCCAATCCTCAGGAACTACTCCAGAATCTAAGGAATTTTGAAAAGTTATCACTAATGCATCCACTATTTCTGTGGCTACCTCCTTGAGTACTCTGGGATGCAGACTATCTGGCCCTGGGGATTTATCGGCCTTCAATCCGTTCAATTTACCCAACACCACCTCCCGGCTAACCTGGATTTCACTCAGTTCCTCCATCTTATTTGACCCCCGTTCCACTGCTATTTCCGGCAGATTATTTATGTCTTCCTTAGTGAAGACAGAACCAAAGTAGTTATTCAATTGGTCTGCCATGTCCTTGTTCCCCATGATCAATTCACCTGTTTCTGACTGCAAGGGACCAACATTTGTTTTAACTAGTCTCTTCCTCTTCACACATCTATAAAAACTTTTGCAGTCAGTTTTTATGTTCCCTGCCAGTTTCCTTTCATAATCTATTTTCCCTTTCCTAATTAAGCCCTTTGTCCTCCTCTGCTGCATTCTGAATTTCCCCCAGTCCTCCGGTAGGCTGCTTTTTCTGGCCAATTTGTATGCCTCATCTTTTGTTTTTATACTATCCCTGATTTCCCTTGTTATCCATGGATGCACCACCTTCCCGATTTATTCTTTTGCCAAACTGGTATGAACAATTTTTGTACTTCATCCATGCAGTCTTTAAATACCTTCCATTGCACATCCACTGTCAACCCTTTAAGAATCACCTGCCAGTCTATATTGGCCAATTCACATCTCATACCTTCAAAGTTACCTTTGTTCAAGTTCAGAACCCTTGTTTCTGACTTAATTTTGTCACTCTCCATCCTAATGAAGAACTCAACCATATTATGGTCACTCTTGCCCAAGGGGATACGCACAACAAGACTGCTAACTAACCCTTCCTCATTACTCAATACCCAGTCTAGAATATCCTGCTCTCTCGTTGGTTCCGCCACATGTTGGTTGAGAAAACTATCCCGCATACATTCCAGGAAATCCTCTTCCTCAGCACCCCTGCCAATTTGATTCACCCAATCTACATGCAGATTGAAGTCACCCATTATAACCGTGTTACCCTTGTTGCACGCATTTCTAATTTCCTGTTTGATGCCATCCCCAACTCCAATACTACTGTTAGGTGGCCTGTACACAGCTCCCACCAGCGTTTTCTGCCCCTTAGAGTTTCGCAGCTCTACCCATATCGATTCCACATCCTCCATGCTAATGTCCTTCCTTTCTATTGCATTAATCTCCTCTCTCACCAGCAACGCTACCCCACCTCCTTTTCCTTTTCGTCTATCCCTCCTGAATATTGAATATCCCTGGATGTTCAGCTCCCAGCCTTGGTCATCCTGGAGCCATGTCTCCGTGATCCCAACTATAGCATAGTCATTAATCGCTATCTGCACCTTCAACTCATCCACCTTATTACGAATGCTCCTCGCATTGAGACACAAAGCCTTCAGGCTTGTTTTTACAACACTCTTACTCCTTATACAATTATGTTGACAAGTGGCCCCTTTCACATCGATCCCTATTACACTTGGCCATACTTTCCTATCCCTTTGTGAGCTTTCTTTCCCGTTAATTCTGGGGTCATTAACCATCCCTTTACTCTCTTTCCCTTTAACTCCGTTCTCGATTATCCCATTTGACACCCCACCCCCCTTATTCAGTTTAAAACCATCCGTGTAGCAGTGGCAAACCTGCCGGCCAGAATGCTGGTCCCCCACCTGTTAAGATGCAATCCGTCCCTTTTGTACAGTTCCCCCTTACTCCAAAACAGATCCCAGTGATCTAAGAATCTAAATCCCTGCCCCCTGCACCAGTTCCTCAGCCACACATTCAGGTCCCGTATCTCCCTGTTCCTGCTCTCGCCAGCACGAGGAACTGGAAGCAAACCGGAGATAACAACCCTGGAGGTCCTGCTTTTCAGCATTTTTCCGAGCTCTCTGAAGTCCCGCTGCAAAATATTCATCCCCTTCTTTCCAACATCATTTGTGCCAACATGCACAACCACCTCCGGCTGTTCACCTTCGCCCTTGAGGATTGTCTGCACTCTGTTCGTAACATCCTGGATCCTGGCACCAGGAAGGCAGCACACCATCCTGGAATCCCGTCTGTTGCCGCAAAAACCCCTGTCCACACGATAGAACTTAACATAAACATCCACCACAGTGATCACTGTGATGGAGGGCAATAAAGTTCAGTCAGTTCCGCCACAGACGGCCCATGTACAGGCCCTCTCGTCGGGATGATCGAAGCTCCGACTTTGGGTCAGGACACTCCGCGGCTTGGAATTTAGTTGCTGTTAGAAATTAGTGATTTCTTTCTCCTAGAATCTGTGTTCTTTGTGTCTGTGCTGCCTGCATGATTGTGAGCCGAGAATTATTTTTTATTCCAATATTGAAATGTGGACAAAGTCATCATGTATTGATTAGTCTCGATGAGCCTTGAGAAGGTGAGCTGCAGCCTTAAACATCACTGCAAGACTGCTGCAGTTCTTGCAGGGATGATATTTCCACATCATTTTCAGGATATGACCTCCAGGAAACCAAGCAGTAATGAAAGAATGACATTATATTTTGAAGTCAGGATGCTATGTGATTTGGAGGGGAGGGGAACATGCATGTGTGGATTTCCTCAGTGTTACTGCTTGTGGAATTGGGAGATGCGAAAGAAGTTGTCGTGACAAGAACTGCATTGTGTACATGTGCCAAAGCAGTGTGCTGTTGATGGAGGGAATTATTACAATGGGGTAAAATGGGTTGTCAGTTAAGTTACATTGTCAGTTACATTGTTTTATTTAGCTTTACGGTTCCTGACTGTTGTACAAGCTGTTGCCATCCAGGCCCTCCCCCACATGACTCTATCCACCAACCGACCCTTTCTCACCTGAATGTATCTATCCAGTTCTAGCCCCCACCCCAGTCCCTTGCTTATTTATACTGGCTATCTCCCTTCTAATCTTTCAATCCATGACCTGAAATGCTGACTGTCAATTTCCCTCAACAGATGCTTTCTGACTGGCTGTGCTCCGTCAGCCCCATCTGTGTTAATCTCAATTACCAGCACCTAGATTATAGCTTTCTATCAAGTCTTCTCCTAGATACATTATAAATATTGTGAGAATCTCAATGGTGCTAATCTGAGTGGAGAATTTCATCCCCATGAACCCTCCATACCTTGTTATCCTTACCTTCATTCTTTACCCTTATTTGACCTTCCAAAATGACTCTTCCCACTCATTAGGGTTAAATTCCATCTGCTATTGCTTTGCCCAATTTACCATCCTATAATATCTTTCTGTAATCCAAGACTATCCTCCTTGTAATTCATTTTTGTGTCATTTGCAAATTTACAAATCCTGCATTAAAATCTAGGTCATAAATGTGGATGGAAAACAGTAAGGGCCTAGGCACCACTG
The DNA here is from genome assembly GCA_963514005.1 of Raja brachyura. The sequence goes on from OY740784.1 coordinate 14,606,914, forward strand.
TTTACAGACTTCCAATCATATAAATAGTCCTTGCCTCTCGTCACTTATTATCAACCCAAAATAAGTTTTGAACTACTTTGTTCACACAATTTGGATCCAATTTGCCTTGGACACAAAGTGCTGGAGTAACTCAGCGGGTGAGGCAGCAAGCATCTCTGGAGAACATGGATATGTAACGTTTCGGGCTGGGACCCCTCTTCAGACTGATTGTGATGGGAGGGGGGGAAGTGGGAAGAGAGGAGGAGCAGGACCCTCATCTGCAGTTCCTTGTATCTACATTTCTCTTGCACTGATCCCTCCTATCCCCCAAAACAGTCCCAATGATATGCCAACATTGCTGCAGCCACATATTATTTCCACCTATCTTCCTATTTCCTTGCTCAGGAGCGCCAGGTATCAGAAATAATCCAAAGTTTACAACCGTGGTGGTTGCAGGACCTGAATCCTTTTTCTACCTGTGTCGTTGGTACGGACGCGTCCATTAATCATTAACTATTCACCATCCTCCCCCTCAGGATATTCTGCACTTGCTGTGAGATACTCTTGACCCTGGCAACAGGAAGGCAACATACCATCTCAGGGCCTCATCGGTGGCCCCCAAAAAAAGCCCCAAAACTAGTCTATTATCGTTACAATATTGCCCCCAAAATAGCACTCTCTTTCTTCTAGGGAGCAGAGTCAAATATGTTGCTACAGTTTTAGCAACTACTGTTTTCTCCTGATCAGCTGGCTCCTTAACAGTGTCCACAGAGCAGTGTATATCTGTTTATGCTGGTGTTGGTCACAAGGGACTCCAGTCCCACCTGCCTGTGCCTACTGCTCTTTCTAGTGGTCACTCATCACTTCTCTCCCTGGGCATCTCTTACTTTTGGGCTGACAGGCTAATAACCATGCCATCCACAGTGTCCAGGGGATTGTGGATGCTCTATTGTGAGCCCATCTGCAGCTCCAGCTGTGCAATGTGATTAGTCAATAGCTGCAGCTCAAAATGTTGTGATGGGAAAGGGGGATCTTGATGCTGTCTATTCTTGAATTTGATGTCCTGTTTTTCTCCAAGGGAGAGGTTGCAGACCTGGGAAGTGTTGAAAAATAAACTTGGTAAGTGGCTGCAGTACATAATGGATTGGAATGAAGACTCAATTTTATGATGGGCTCTATTGAAATAGACTAGTTTGTTCTAAAAATTCTCAACTCTAAATGTTGCTGCTCTGAATTGCTGAAGTGGGTGGTGGTTATTTTTTTTATCATATCAGATTGAGAAATGATGCAGATAGAAAGTCTGAAAAAGTAAGGAACTGAGAGATTCACTCCTGAATAGCTGTCCTTCATCTAGTTCTGGTTGATATTGGTCTTCAGTATTGGAATCCAGGAGGTTTCTGCATGACTGTTCAAAATATTGAAAATTCATGGTTCAATTTTGGGGCTATTAGAATTTTGTAGTTTATGCCATTTATAAGTTAATGCTAATCACCGGAGCAAGAATCTGGATGAGTATTATTTGCAATTCACCCCTGTCCATAACATCAGTGTCTTCCAGATCATCACCACCTATCTTAATTGGTTGAAGCTAATTTTATCGTCTCTTGTGCTATTCCAGCTCGGAGTAATTGCACTAACCTTCTTGCTGTTGCAGCTGAGATTCAGCACAGTTAAGCCACCATGGTCTGCATTCTTACTATACCATAGATAGCCACAAAATGCTGGAGCAAATCAGCAGATCAGGCAGCATCTCTGAAGAAAACGAATAGGAGACGTTTCGGGTCGTCACCCTTCTTCAGACTGATTGTAGTAGCGAGAGCGGGTGGGAAAAAAACTGGAAGCAAAAAAAACGGTGAAATCAGGGCCAGTAACAGATGACCCCAGGCAAGGAGGTGCCCTGATAGTCTTTTTTTGGGCTAAAGACAGGAGTCTGAAGAAGGGTCCCGACCTGTAACATCACCTATCCATTTTCTTCAGAGATGCTGCCTGACCCGCTGAGTTAACCCGGCATTTCATGCCCATCATTGGTATAAACCAGCATCTGCAGTTTCATTTTATTACATTATTACCTGGAAGTGCATTTTTCACCCTCTTTTTCATTACAATTTTACTGTATCACCTGGAAGTGCATCTTTCACCCTCTAACCTACTACTCTGGCTATGTGGAGTCTCAAAATAAGTTTTGAACTACTTTGTTCACACAGTTTATTTTCAATGTACACTGTTAAATTAGAACATTCAATCATGCTCACGATGACAACAGGATAAATTGCCTTTTGCTTGCAAACACTTGCATAATTGTAAACAGTTTGACTTCCAGAATGTTCTTTTTGTAATCCTCCTCAAAGTTTTCTATAAAATGGAAGCGTTAAAAGGTCAGTATAATTGTGCATTAGGAACAAGCAAAGCTGCATAATACTTTGTGAAATATAGTCTGTACTTTTCGTTCAATGAAAACCATCAAAGAGGGGTCCATATATAACTGTTAATAGTCACTGCAGTTTTGTAATACTTGGACATATTGATCGTGTGAAATTGATTCTAATGCAAACAAATTCTGGGTTTAGCTAAATTAATGGCAAGTGAAAAAAATAGTGATTTTTTAAAAAACTGCTGGAAGAATTTAGTAGGTCAGACAGCAGCCATTGAGTGAATGGACAGTCTGAAGAAGGGTTCTGACCTGAAATGTTGCCAGTCTATTTCCTCCACAGGTGATGCCTGACCTACTGAGTTTCTCCAGCACTTTGGGTTTTCTGCTCAAGATTCCAGCGTCTGCAGTTTCTTGTCTCAATAAAATAGTAATCATTGAGATCCATTATTTCATTTTCTACATTGCTGTAATTTTTTAATTCATCAAGAATTATAAATAACTGCAGAGATTAAAGACTTTGAATCTGGTACAGTTGGATTTTAAAATGATTTACGGGAGCTGCTGTATTTTTTTTCAGGATCTTGGAGGTAGCGCGATGTTCACATTTGACAGATGCTGGCTTTACAGTGTTAGCAAGAGTAAGTTTCTTTGGGATGCGGATTCATCATTGTTGTTATAATTGTGTGTGTGTGTATCTATGAGATCATTTAAAAAGCCATTTATTTCAATGATCACACTACTGCAAGAGTAAGCATGTAGCTATGTTATCTTTTGCAAATAAAAGGTTAAGTAAACTTTGAAGTTTTATCCCAGTGAATATGTCATTTGGAAGCACAATTCCCAATAGTTTTAATTATCAGATACATTTTAATGCCCCCCTTGCTTTGATAAGAACCAAAACCATGCTCTAACCTTGTGTTATTTTAAACACTACCTAGAAATACTGGATATAGAGCCATACTAGTGCTATTTTGCTACCAATGAGATCTTGCTTTGCTTTTATGTCTGATCCCTAGGGTGGAGAATTCATGGCGTGGAGAATCATTGTATACTATTCTAGTAAGCACACACGGGCAAAGGGCATTGGGAATGGGTCAAATCCAACCAAATTCAGCAGATTGCTGTGTCAAATTATCCTGTACTCCTACATCGCATATGCTTGTCCACTTGGGTAGACAGGGGCTTATTAGAGATAGTTAGCATGGAACCGGTATCCTGGCAGACAGGTTTGCTAGTGCTACACAGGTGGATTTAAACTAGGTTGCCGGGGGGGGGGTGGGATCCTATGCAGGAACAAGGCAGATGAGAGGCTGGAAGTCAGAATGGATGGTGATGAAAGAAAGTTCAGCGGACAGAATAGGCAAGAGAATGGCAGGGAACGAGTAAGTACTGTTAGTTTGAATTCCAATGCGACATTTTAATGCGACAGGTTTGACGGGCAAGGCAGACGGGCCAACTCAGGGCGTGGATAGGTGTGCACAACTGGGACATTGTAGTCATTACAGAAACCTGGTTAAGAGAGGTCCAGGACTGGCAGCTTAATGTTTTAGGGTACAGATGCTACAGGAGAGATAGAGGTGGTGGTGAAAGAGGAGAGAATGGTGCTTTATTGATTCAGGAGAATGTCATGGCAGTGGTCAGAGATGATATAACTGGTGGTTCGTCTAGTGAGGCTATATGGGTGGAGCTGAGAAATAAGAAAGGAATGATCACCTTGTTGGGGGTGTACTATAGGCCCCTAAATAGTCAACGGAAATTAGATGTGCAGCCTAATAAGGATGTCATAGAAAGGGATTCTAACTTTCCCAGCATTAACTGGGACTGTCATCGTGCAATAGATTTAGATGGGATTTGTCAAATGTGTTCAGGAAAGTTTCCTCAGGCAATATGCAAAGGGCCCTTCACGGGAGAGGGCAACACTTGATCTACTTTTCGGAAATTGGGAGAGGCAAGTGGATGAAGTGTTTATGGATGAGCCTTTTGGGCCCAGCGACCACTGTTCCATTAGGTTTAAGATGGTTATGGATAGAGACAGGGCAGTTAAATTAAACAAATTAAATTAAAATGAACAAGTAAAAATTCTAAATTGGGGCAAGGCCAACTTTGAAGGTATTAGACAGGAACTGGCTCAAGTTGATTGGAGCAGGTAGTTTGAAGGAAAAGTAATGTCAGGAAAGTGAGATAATTTTTATAGTGTGCAACAGGTGTTCAGGGCATGTATGTTCCTGTTAGACTGAAGAGCGTAAGGAAACTTCGATGACGAGAGAAATTGAGGCTCGGGTCAAGTATAAGGAGGAGGCATTGAGTAGGTGGAGGCAGCTGAAGTCAAGTGTATCCATGAAGAATACAGTTTGGGAACCGAAGAGCACGCTAAGGTACAAAATCAGGAGGGGGCAGGAAATAGCTGGCAGACAATATTAAGGATAATCCCCAGAGATTTTGTAAGTATATTAAGGGAAAAAGAGTAATCAGAGAGAGAATGTGGCAGCTCAGGAATCAAATCAGACAACTCTGCGTGGAGCCACAGGAGATTAGCAAGACCCTTAATGAGCATTTCTCATCTGTTTTTTACCGTGGAGAAAGACATGAGGGCCGGGGAACTTAGGGCAGTCAATGGAGTGTCTTGAAGGCAGTCAGTATTATGGTTGAGGAGATGCTGAAGGTACTAATGCATATGAAGGTAAACAAATTTCCCAGGCCTGACCAAATATATCCGAGGACACTGGGAAGAGAGAGAAGAAATTGCAGGAGCCCTGCCTAAGATTTATGAGTCATCCCCAAAGAAGGGTGAGGTGCCGGAAGACTGGTGTGTGGCAAATGTTGTGCCTCTATTTTAAAAGGGCTCTAAGGAATAGCCTTGGAACTAAACGCCAGTGAGTCTAATATTTGTGGTTGGAAAGTTACCAGAGATTAATCTGAGGGATAAGATATTCGTGCATTTGGATGGACAAAGGCTGATTAGGGATGGTTAGCAGGTACATGGGAGATTTTGTCTCTCAAATCTGATTGAATTTTTTGAAGATGTGATCAAAAAGGTTGATGAGGTCAGAGCTACATGTATTTATAGATTTCAGTAAGGCATTTGACAAGGTCCTGCATGGTAGGCTGCTCTGGAAGGTTGGGTAGCATGAGATCCAAGGAGAGCTCTCCAACCGGATAGAAAATTGGCTTCATGGAAAGAAGCAGAGGGTGATGGTGGAAGTTGCTTTTCGGACTGGAGGCCTGTGACTATTGGTGTGCCTCAGAGTTTGGTGCTGGGCCCATTGCTGTTTGTCAACCATATCAATTATTTGAATGAGAACATACCAGGCATGATTAGTAAGTTTCTAGATGACACTAAAGTGAGTGGATAGTGAAGTGGAGCGAATATTGTTGTAAAATAAATTGCAGCAGGATCTTGATTGTTTGGGGCTGTGGAAGGGTTAATAGTGTTTAATGCAGATAAGTGCAAGGAGTTATTTTTTAGGAAGTCAAATCAGGGCAGAACCTTCACAGCGAATAGAATGGCTGTCGGGAGTATTGAAGAGCAGAGGGATCTAGGAGTGCAGGTACACAGTTCATTGAAGGATATGGGCATGTTGGCCAGTGGGCTAAAGGGCAGGTTTCCACTCTGTGTGACTCTATGGCGAAGCATAAAGGTTGATGATGGTAAATCTGTAGATATTGTCTAGATGGCCTTCAGCAAGGCATTTGTTAAGTTTCTGTATGGAAAGTTAGATCACATGGGATCCAGTACGAGCTAGCTGACAGGATAGAGAATTGGCTTCATGGAAGGAAACGGAGGTGATGGTGAAAGGTTGTTTTTCGGACTGGAGGCTTGTGACTAGTTGTGTGCCTCAGAGATCGGTGCTGGGCCGATTGCAGTTTGCGATTTATATCAACGATTTGGATGAAAATGTAGAAGGCATGATTAGTGAGTTTACAGATGACACTAAAGTGGGTGGTATCATAGTGAATATGGTTATCAGAAATTACAGCAGCATCTTGACCTGTTGGGCAAGCAGCCTGAAGAATGGTTACTGGAGTTTAATGCAGATAAGTAAGTTGTGTTACTTTTTAGGAAGTCAAACCAGGACCTTCACAGTGAATGACATGGTTCTAGGGAGAGTTGCAGAACAGAGGGATCTAGAAGTGCAGGTACATCGTTACTTGAAAGTTGCGTCACACGTAGATAGGGTATTCAAGAAGGCTTTTGGCACATTGGCTTTCATCAGCCAGGGTATTAAGTATAGAAGCTGGGAATCATAACCAGAGTACATACGTTTAAGGTGAGAAAGGGAAAGATTAATAGAAACATGAGGGGTAACTTTTTCACACAGAGGGTGGTGGATATAGGGAACAAGCTGCCAGAGGAGGGAGCCGACTGAGTCAGGTATTATAACATTTAAAATAGATTGGAAAGGTTCAGAGGGATATGTGGCAAAAGTGGGCAGATGGGGCAACTAGATGGGGCATCTTGGTTGGCATGGGCATGTTTGACTGAAGGCTCTATTTCCATGCTGTGTGATTCTATGACAATATTTGTGAAAATCACTTTAAAAAGGTAAATACAAGATCAGGAATGTTTATTTGTCGTATGCACCGGATACGAACGGGAACAATAGAAGATTTGCTTGCTGCAGCATTACATTAGACACCACACAACAACAAAAAAATAGACAATAAATGATCAGTTATTCTAAGTTGGTATTTTTCTTGCAGACTAAAAGATGCCCGTGTGCATATTGGTTTTTGCTATTGGCGTCTGGCTGATTATCATCCCAAAAGCTGCTTCAACTGTTTAAGGGCCTGATCGCCCAATTTAATTAATACATTTTTAAAAAACTTTCAGCAATTGTTTTATATAATATTAAAAATTAAAAAAACATTTAAAAACATAGTTACATTTGATGGGAAGAGGCTTTTCTTCAACCTAAAGATAATAGTTACTTTCTTACCATGTGGGTTTCCTTTGGGTGCTCCCGTTTCTTCCCGCAGGATAATTGACCTCTATAAATTGCTCCAAATGTGGATGAGAAAGTGGGATAATATAAGATTAGTCTAAATATGTGCATCTACTTGGTGGGCAGAAGGGCCTGTTTCCATGCTGTACCTTTCAAACATTTCAATCATTCATAACATCTAATCTACCTTGTAGACCCTGCTCTGAAAGATATTTTACTGAGCAAGGTAACTCGGAGCTGAAAAACAATAGGCAAGTGAAGTCAATGGTCGATTGTCCTTTCGGGAACAAAGTTTGCTTTTCACTTTAACTACTTTAGGAATCGTGAACAGATGACAATTCTTACGTGTCGCTTTACCTCCCCCCTCGACTCCATTCAAGGACCCAAACAGTCGTTCCCGGTGCGACAGCGGTTCACCTGCACCTCCTCCAACCTCATCTATTGCATCCGCTGCTCTAGATGTCAGCTGATCTACATCGGTGAGAACAAGCGTAGGCTTGGCGATCGTTTCGCCGAACACCTCCGCTCGGTCCGCATTAACCAACCTGATCTCCCTGTGGCTCAGCACTTCAACTCCCCCTCCCATTCCGAATCCGACCTTTCTGTCCTGGCCCCCCCTCCATTGCCAGAGTGAGCACCACCAGAAACTGGAGGAGCGGCACCTCATATTCCGCTTGGGCAGTCTGCATCCCAGTGGCCTGAACATTGACTTCTCAATTTCCGGTAGCCCTTGCTGTCTCCTCCCCTTCTCAGATCTCCTTCAGCCCTCGGGCTCTTCCTCTTCCCTTCTTCTTCCTGCCCCCACCCCTGCATCTGTCTGAAGAAGGGTTTCGGCCAGAAACGTTGCCTATTTCCTTCGCCCCATAGATGCTGCCGCACCCGCTGAGTTTCTCCAGCATTTTTGTCTACCTACAATTCTTACAGCCGTGGTTTCAACTTGACAACATATGGAATAAAACATTTTAATATGGTCACAAAATGGACCACAATCTCTCTTGTGTGCTCAACTTCTCCTTTCAAAATGTACTGTGGCCTCACAGGCACATCTTTGACCCTGACACTAATGAGACAATACGCTACCCTGGAGTTTTGCTCATGACTACAGAAATGCCCATCTGTGCCCTGACTAATCACTATTTCCCACCTCGACATACCATTGATGTACAACATAGCCACTTATAATGTCACTGATCTGCCTGCTGCTGCTGTCATTTGCTCCCAAGAGACCGCTTTCCTCTCTAACTTACCTCTAACATGAACAGTGCTAGCATTGTCCAGTTTGTGAAACAGGCATTTGCAACAAGGAGTAAAGAATATGCTTTTTCTGTTTGGAGATTGTGCTACCGAGATATCCTCTTAATTCTGGTTCATATTTTATGATTTTTGTGCATCTTCTCAAGGGCCTCTATTCTTTGTATAATAGAGACCTGAATTGTTCATAATGCACAGTGTTCTAAACAAGCTTAGCATCATGCTGTTTTCAATGTTGTCCTTTTTAAATACCAGCAATGGATAAAAAAAATATTAAGCAATCAGTATGTTTCAGTCATAACAGTAAGATACTACATTAAACCCTAATTTTAATAGTCCCCTTTATAGCGGACCCCTTTTTTTAGGGATTTTAGAGGTAGCAGACGGACCTGAAAGGCATTGCCTCTCTGGCTGTATTGATCCCTGGTTCCCAACGCCACTTGCGACTTGCAATCTCCAGCGAGCCCTTCTTCACCACCACATGGTCTGGTTGAAGCAGCTGCTGCTGTAGTTCACGTTGCAGCCCCATGGGGACAATTTTTTTTTCAGGCCACCACCACCGACAGGATACGCTCGGTCACCGTAGAGCTCTCTGCCCTCCCAACTGTTGCTGATTTTCCCTGTTGGCTCGTCGCTTTGTCTGCTTCCTGCTCAACCATCGCTGCCTCCTCCTTCTCCTTCTCCTGTCCTCTGTCCATTCAACCTTCCTCCCCGCTTCCCCCATCGTCTCCTCCTCTCCTCATTTCCTGGAATCGCCAACGTACTCCAGCTTGGAAGCAGCAGCAGCAGCATCAGCATCAGCAGCAGGTGAGAGGGGAGAGAGCCCCATTATGACCAAGTGTCTTGTTGGCAGTAGTGGTCTGAAGAAGGCACCGACGGCTAGGGGCTACAACGTGTGCCGCAACAAGTCGTGTCACCAGACCATGCAGAGAGTGACGAAGGGCTCACTGGTGCAAACCAGCGGCATCAGCGCCTAGTATTAAGGTGAAATGGCACAAAGTTCTGGAATCACTCAGCAGACTAAATCAATCAGAAGGAAGGTCCCAATGTCATCTCCAGCAATGCTGCTTGACCCACTGCGTTGCTCCAGCACTTTGTGTCTCTTCTGTGTAAACGGACAATCACCAATAACGGACGCCATTTCCCCACCTCCCCCATGGTCCGTTATAACGAGGGTTTACCATATTTATATTAAACACGATTTTAAATTATGCTGATATGCTTGGCAGACAGCCTTAAACATTATAGGACATTATACTGAAATTCATTAGTGATTTTCTTGATTTATCTTCTAGAATTGTCATGAACTTGAAAAAATGGATCTGGAGGAGTGCATTCTGGTAGGAATTTATTTTTTCTGCGAATATTGCAACATTGCTTTTCATGGGTTTTAAGAACATCAGAAGAAATTCACGTAATTGTTTGGAAGGAGAAATTAGGTAGCAGTATAAGATTGCTTTAATCCCGTAGTCATTTGAATATTGGGATGCATGCCCGATTACACAGTGCTTTATAACTTTGCAGAGAAAGAATTAACTGCTGTACAGTAAGAATTAGTCATGGGAGAAGCTGACAGTTTGTGAGTGGAGGCTTGTGGCCAGTGCTGTACAGCAGGATTAGTGCCCAAACTCTTACTATACAACTGGACCTTTCTGTCCTCGGCCTCGTCTAGGCCACCCACAAACCTTAAGCGATTCATCCACCTGCACCTCTTGCATATAGTTAGGGAACTGGAGCAGCAGCTGGGTGACCTGTGGTTCATCCAAGAGACTGAGGAGGTCATAGAAAGTTACAGTGAGGTGGTTAGGCCGAATGTATGACAGAAAGTAGGTGGGTAACACGAGGAAAGGAGTATTGCCCCTTGGGATCTGTGGCCAGCCCTGACTGAGACACTGCAAGGAAGGCTGTAGACAGGCAGAACCATAGTGATAGGAGACTCGTGAGTTAGGGGGGGCAGACAGGAGATTCTGTGGCACCAAAAGAGACTCCGGTATGGTGTGTTGCCTCCCTCAAGTCAGGATCCAGGATATCTCGGAGCCACCGCAGAACATTTTCAAAGGAGACGACGAGCAGCTGGAAGTCGCTGTGGACGTTGGCACAAATGACATCGGTAGGAAAAGGGATGAGGCCCTGCAGAGCGAATATAAGGAGTTAGGCTAAAGATTAAAAAGCAGGACCTCGATCGAGGATAGTAATCTCCGGATTGCTCCTGGGGATACGTGGTAGTGAGGGTCTGAACAGGAAAATAGGACAGGTGAATTTGTGGCTGAGGAGTTGCTGCACGGGGCAGGGATTCAGATTTTTGGAACATTGGGACCTCTTCTGGGGCAGTGAAGACCTGTACAAGAGGGACAGGTTGCACCTGAACTGGAGAGGAACCAATATCCTGGAGGGTAGGTTCGTCAGTGCTGCCAAAGGCTTAGAAGGGGTAGAATTTGTCAAATGTGCTCAGGAAAGTTTCCTCAGGCATTATGCAGAGGGCCCCACAAGGGAGAGGGCAAAGTTTGACCTACTCTTAGGAAATTGGGAAAGGCAAATAACTGAAGTGTCAGTGGGCAAGCATTTTGGGAACAGCGACCACAGTTCTATTAGCTTTTCAATAGATATGGATAAGGACAGGACAAGCCCACAAGTTAAGATTCTGATTTGGAGCTAGGCCAGCTTTGATGGTATTAGACATGGGCAAAGGGATGACCTATTAGAGTGAAGAGCAAGGCAGCTGGAAGTAAGGAATTCCAGCTGATGAGAGAAATTAAGGCTCTGGTCAGGAAAAAAGAGACATGGGCCAGGTATCAAATAGTTGATCAACTATATCACTGGAGGAGTTTAGCGGATTGAGGAGCATACTTAAGAAAGAAATTGGGATGGCAAGAAGTGGACAGGAGATAGCTCTGCAGATAACATTAAGGAGAATCCCAATACAGCGTACGGAGGGATACGGATTATATGTAGGCAGAGGAGTTTAGATTAGGGCAGTACAGTGGTGCAGCTGGTGGAACTGCTGCCTCACAGCGCCAGAGACACGGGTGCTGTCTGTGACTGCATGGGATTCCACCAGGTGATCCCCTTTCCTCCCACATCCCCAAAAGGTGCGGATTTAAAGATTAATTGGCCTCTGTAAATTCCCCTTAGTGTGTAGGGAGTGGTTGTGAGCGTGAGATAACATAGAACTAGTATGAACGGGTGATCGATGGTCAGCGTGGACTGAGTGGGCCAAAGGGTTTGTTTCCATGCTGTATCTCTAAACTAAACCTGGCATCATGTTCGGCAGACATTGTAGACCAAAGGGTCCGTTCCAGTGCTGTACCTCTATGTCCTATACTGTGAAATGTGAGACATATTGAGAGATTAAGAGGGCCTAATCTATCTGTTTGCTAACTGTGGAGCACTATGCTGGAGAATTACCTCACCATTTGCAGGATCTGACGTCTATGGTGAAGATTAAGGAGGCGAAGGTGACGTTAATTTACTTTGCTAAATTGTTTTTGATTTCTTAAATATTCATTTAATTTTTAGTTATGCTTTTTGGTACCATTTTTAATTGTTTTTAATTATTTCAATTTGATTCTCAGAATTGTTTAAAATCTATTAAAATAAATGCCGCCATCTGCTTTTGGTAGTGCTTCTCCCCAGTCTTGTTGGTTTTAATTATGTGTGTCAGACCCATGACTTGTGCCATCCGATGCTCTGTTGCCATTTAGATTAAGCTGGACTCTGAGGGGTGATTCAGCATCTAGCCCAGGAAACGGTGGGTAGTGATTCCAAGTAGGCAGGCTGAGTCGATGTAATTCAACCCATTACATTTGTAAACTGGTTGATGGAAGACAAATAGTTTCAATAACAAATGTGTTTCTCCACAGATCACAGACAACACGTTGATTCAGTTATCGATTCACTGTCCGCGGATTGAGGCACTGGTGAGTGAGCTCAAATAACGTGTACTGCAAGTGAATCATGATAGATCAACATACATACATTCTACCTGTAATCTGTAACCTCCTGAGTTTTACCTTACATTTAGTTTCCTTCTGGAATGAACTTTGGGAATCAGTATTATATTATTTATACTTGTATGATTGCTTTTATTTGATTAAATGTTGTGCCAAATGTAGCAATCAATATGTAGCCCAAATAATCGTCAACTGTGGTGAATGTAGCTTTTTACTGCAGCTGGAAAACCAAACAGACTCACGGAGAAAATACATAACCTTCAAATGGCAGACTGGAATGTAGCATCACTGGGAAACTCCAGAGAATGTTTCTTCGTCCTTGACAGCCCTCAGGGTTGAGCATGACTTGCTTCCATTCCTGTTTGTCGGTTCTGAGCTGACTGATGAAGCCCGTGTGGAACAGACAGACTTTTCCACAGGTGTCTGATGGGGCACATGCCTGTGTAGTTTATGAGATGGCATATTCTTACCGCCATTTACATAGAGCTTTTGTGCGCTCCCAGTGCGTAAACACAAGGTTTGCAACCTGTCCTTGCTTCCCTCCACCTTGAACGGCCATGTGCCAGCATCTCATATGTTTGTTTTATATTCCGCTTAGGGTCGCTTACAACTCAACAGCATGAACATTGAATTCTCCAATTTTAACCTAAACCCATCCCTCCTCCTTCTACCCCCTCTCTCCCTTGTGCCCCACCTGGGCACGCACCCCTTTCTCTCCTCCCCTTCCCCAACATTCCTCCCTCATCACCCCCCCACTCACCCATCACCCCCCCCCCCCCCCCCCCGGACACTTATTGTTATTTATTCAAATCATTCGCTGTGTCGCTCTTCCAGGGAGATACTAAATGCATTTTGTTGTCTCTGTACTGTACACTGACAATGACAATTAAAATTGAATCTGAATCTCTGGTTTTCTATCCTAGCCTCACACATTTTGTCTTGACATCAGTGGCCTTTGTCCAACCATCTGCCTATCAAAAACCTCACTCACCTGTCACTTGCCAGATTTTGTCCAGCCCTCCTCTCCTCTCTTCCCCCCCCCCCCCAAATCACAAACAGTCTGAAGAAGGGTCCTCACCCAAAACAACTCCTATGTTTTCCAGAGATGCTGCCTGACCTGCTGTGTTACTCCAGAACTTTGTGCCTTTTTGTAAACTAGCATCTACAATTCCTTGTTTCTCTGATTGTTTCCTTGCTTGTTTCAAGCAGAGACCCGTGGACTTGAGTTAGAGAGCTACAGCTATAAGAAGAGTTTGGAATTCAATCCACATTTGTCCCAATTAAACCCCATTTGCCATTGCCCCATCCAAACCTTGCAACTACTCTATATCATGCCATTGCCTTGGACATTCACTTGCATTCACTTGCAAATAGTTAATGTCCAGTGCATTCAGAAAGTATTCAGACCCCTTCACTTTTTCCACATTTTGGTACGTTACAGCCTCATTTTGAAATTGATTCAGTTCATTATTTATCATCAATCTACACACAATACCCCAGAATGTAGATGCAAAAATAGGTATTTAAAAAATGTTGCAAAGTAATTAAGAAGAAATAACTGAAATATCACATTTACATAAGTATTCAGACCCTTTGCTATGACATTCAAAATTGAGCTTAGATTCATCCTGTTTCCATTGATTATCCTTGAGATGTTTCTACAACTTGATTGGACTCCACCAGTGGTAAATTAAATTGATTGGACATTATTTGGAAAGGCACACACCTGTCTATATAAGGTCCCACAGTTGACAGTGCATGTCAGAGCAAAAACCAAACTATGAAGATGAAGGAATTGTCCGTAGACCTACGAGACAGGATTGTGTCGAGACACAGATCTGGGGAAGGGTATAAAACAATTTCTGCAACATTGCAGGTCCTGAAGAGCACAGTGGCCTCTGTCATTCTTAAATGGAAGAACTTTGGAACCACCTCTTCATAGATCTGGCCGCCCAGCAAAACTGAGCAATTGGGGGAGAAGGGCCTTTGGTCAGGGAGGTGACCAAGAACCTGATGGTCACTCTGACAGAGCTCCAGAGTTCCTCTGTAGAGATGGGAAAACCTTCCAGAAGGACAACTATATCTGCAGCACTCCACCAATCAGGCCTTTATAGTAGAGTGGCCAGACAGAAGCCACTCCTCAGTAAAAAGCACATCTCAGCCTGCTTGGAGTTTGACAAAAGGCATAGACAATCAACGATTGACAAGAGGTGCAGGAGTAGGCCATTCGGCCCTTTGAGCCAGCACCGCCATTCAGTGTGATCATGTCTGATCATCCACAATCAGTACCCCGTTCCTGCCTTCTCCCCATATCCCCTGACTCTGCTATCTTTAAGAGCCCTATCTAGCTCTCTAAACAAGATTCTCTGGTCTGATGAAACCAAGATTGAACTCTTTGGCCTGAATGCCAAATGTCATGTCTGGAGGAAACCAGGCACCGCTCATCACCTGGCCAATATCATATATACGGTGAAGCATGGTGGTGGCAGCATCATGCTGTGGGGATGTTTTTCAGCGGCAGGAACTGGGAGACTAGTCAGGATCGAGGAAAAGATGAACAGAGCAAAGTACAGAGAGATCCTTGATGAAAACCTGCTCCAGAGCGTTCTGGACCTCAGACTGGGGCGGAGGTTCACCTTCCAACAGGACAATGACCTTAAGCATGCAGCCAAGACAACGCAGGAGTGGCTTTGTGACAAGTCTGTGAATGTCCTTGAGTGGCCCAGCCAGAGTCAGGACTTGAACCCGATCGAACATCTCTGGAGGGACCTGAAAATAGCTGTGCATCAACGCTCCCCATACAACCTGACAGAGCTTGAGAGGATCTGCAGAGAAGAATGGGAGAAATTACCCAAATACAGGTGTGCCAAGCTTGTAGCCTCAATCCCAAGAAGATTTGAGGCTGTAATCGCTGCCAAAGGTGCCTCAATAAAGTACTGAGTAAAGGGTCTGAATACTTATGTAAATGTGATATTTCAGTTTTTTTAAACTACTTTGCAAACATTTCTAAACACCTGTTTTAACTTTGTTATTTTCGGGTATTGTGTGTAGATTGATGATAAACAAAATTGATTTAATCCATTGTAGAATAAGGCTGTAATGTAACAAAATGTAGAAGAAATGAAGGGGTCGGAATACTTTCTGAATGCACTGTATATGGCAAACAACACTAGTCACAGATTTTAAATTGAAAAAGCATCCCCTTGACCACCACCCTCGGCCACTATTACCAAGCCAGTTTTAGATCTAATTTGGAAGCCTGCCCTGAATGTCATGCGCTATAACATTGTGGAGTACCCAACTGTCCAGGATCTTGTCAAAGGCCTTACTAAAGCCCATGTAGGCAAGACATACCACTCCATATGTCAATACGTGAAGAAACCTCCTCAAATTATATATCAAATGAGTGAAAAACACTGACTTCTCTAATCAATCCCAGGCTATGCATGTGAAGATAAATTCCATCTTTTTGAAAAGTTTCTCCTCCTATTATGTGAGAACCACAAACTTGATTTGGAAATAAAGGAACTGTAGCGGGGACTCGCAGGAGTCCAGCCAAAAACTAATTGGACACGACTTGTGTGCACTAGATGTGCTTATTCTCTCTAATACAGCTCCCTTCTCCTCCAAGGTCACGGGCGTTGCCCGGCCTTAAATACCAACTCGGATACCGACCCAGTGACTTATGCCTCCCACACCAAGACGTCGCCCTCCAGAGCTGATGGTTGGTTGTGCCCTTGGGTTGCCACAGAACAACATTTGTTCTCCCCAGTAATCCAGTACTTCATCAACAGCTAAAGATGATCCAGCAATCTCCTCTTTTGCCTCTGACAGCTATCTGAGATGCACCTCATTGGTCCCTGGGGAAATATCCACCTTTATTCGTACGAAGACGTTATATGCTAACATGCTCCAGATTACCACCATTCCGTGCCCTGAATGCTCCCTCAAGCATGTCCTCCGTCATTACAGATGAGATGTATTAATTTAGGACATTGCTCCACACACCTGGTCCACACACAGATTGCAACTCTTATCCCTACTCTTCACCCCGTGACTCTTCTCAACATATTTAGAGAATTACTTGGTCTTACTTGTACTTTCAAATGATACTTCATGGCCCTTTTTTGCTGTCCAAATCTCCCTTTTCAGTACTGTCCTGTATTATCTATGTTCCTCATGGGGTTCTCCTGTTTCTAGTTGCCAATGCCCATCATAAGCTTCCTTTTTTCTCCTTCAACTTCTCAACTTTGCTTGTCATCCTGGGCTCACTAATTTTGCCATTCTTACCTTTCAACCTCATGGCAACCTCATTGTCCTGAGTTCCCACAGTCTCCCTTTCCATCAAAGTTCCAGTTCTTAGATGTTGTTTGACCCACAAGCAGCTGCTGCCAATTTACTTTTGCCAGGTGCCGTCTTGCATTATTGAAATTGTTCCTCCTCCAATTTATTTGACTTAACTTGTAGACAATCCTAATCCTTCTCCATAACTACCTTGAAACATACAGGTGGTTCAAGTTGGGGCGCTTCTTCAGATTGTAGGGGGGGGGGGGGGGGGAGAAAGCTACAAAAGAGGCAAGAAAAGGGAAAAGTCTTGCAAGTGATAGGTGGACGTAAGGAACTGCAGATGCAGGTTTGCAAACTGACGCAGTGCTGGAGTAAAGCAGCAGGACTAGTTTAGAGATACAGCACAGAGTCTGCACCAACCAGCGATACCTGCACATTAACACTACCCTACACACACTAGGGACAATTTTATATTCATACAATTATACCAAACCAATTATCCTACAAACGTCTTTGGAGTGTGGGAGGAAACCGAAGATCTCAGTGAAAACTCACGTGGGTCATGGGGAGAACGTACAAACACCGTACAGACAAGCACCCAATGTCAGGATCAAACCCAGGTCTATGACGCTGTAAGGCAGTAGCTGTACAGCTACACCACCGTGCCCTGCCGGTCAAGTAGCATCTCTGGAGAACATGGATAGGTGACATTTCGGGGCAGGGCCCTTCTTCAAATGCATTGTGGGGAGGGGAAGAAAGAGTGCTTGAAGAGAGGCTGGGCAAGCGGATGATACAGGTAGGGGGTCTATGATAGGCAGATGGTGGACAAAGGACAGACATGCAAAGACACAAGGTATGAGACAGATGGGTGATAATGTGAAGCTGGAAGAAAGAACATAGGGGGGAGAAACAGGTGTATCTAGGTGGGGCACGGGGAGAGGGGGCTGGTTGAGGGGGGGAGGAATAAGTAGTTACCTAAAATCGGTGAATTCAACATCCATACCATTGGATGTTGTTAGCTCCCCAAGCAGAATATGAGGTGCAGTTCCTCGTGTGCAGGTGACCTCACTCGGAAAGGCTGTTAAAATGGTTATTTAGCTGGAGATCTAGCAGGCCCAGGAGGACTGGACACTAGTACTTGGCAAAATAGTCTCCCAGTCTACCCTTGTAAAGGAGGCCACATCAGGAGCACTAAATGAGAATCATAAAATCATGTAACATGGAAACAGGCCCTCTTTGTTCACTTTGGCCATGCTGACTGTGATGCTAATCTCATTTGCCTGCATTAGGTCTATATCCATCCATACCTTTCTTATTCAAATGTTGTTTGAACGTTGTAATGTATCTGCACCCACAACTTTCTTTGTCATCTCATAGAAACATAGAAAATAGGTGCAGGAGGAGGCCATTCGGCCCTTCGGGCCAGCACCGCCATTCATTGTGATCATGGCTGATCGTTCCCAATCAATAATACGTGCCTGCTTTCTCCCCACATCCCTTGATTCCACTAGCCCCTAGAGCTCTATCTAACTCTCATTCCACATATTCATCAACTTCTGTGTGAAAAATGTATCCCTTAGACCTCCTTTAAATTAAACCTATACCCTTCTGATTAAGCCTTACTTTTTTTACTTGGTAAAATAATTTGACTATCTGAGCCCCTCAAAACGTTCCAATGAGGATAATAAAAGACTTATCTGATCTCCATTACTAAGCACAGCCCTCTGTGCCAGATAACATTCTGGTGAATCTCCAGCACCCAATTGTCACTTCATCATTACTATAGTATGGTGACCAGAATTATACACAGTACTAGTCCTTCTGATATATCACAGTAGATGCATTCCTAAGACACTCTGTGTTATGGAAAATCACATTATAAGGACTGTATGATAGGGTCAGTGGCTAGAGGGTCTTAGACTCACCATAACAAAATTATTTTTCCTGCAGAATTTTCAAAAAATAAAGGTTTTTTTTAACAGATAAAGGTTTATGCTTGAATGGTGCCAGAACAACAAACTTGCTCTCAGTCACACCAAGGAACTGGTTATTCACTTTAGAAGAGGAAGACTGAGGGTCCACAAACTTGTCTTCATTAATGGTTGTTGGTGGAGAGAATCAACAATTTCAAGGTCGTAGGTGTGCATATCTCTGAAGACCCGTCCTGGACCCAGCACGTTGATGCAATCATAAAGAAAGCCCATAAATACCTCTACTTCCTTTGAAGATTGAGGACATTCAGTATGTGGACGAATATATTCTTGAACTTCTACACGTGTACAGTAGAGAGCATGTTGACTGGTTGCATCACGGCCTGGTTCTGTAACTGGAACGCTCAAGAACAAAGTATGTTACAAAAAGTGGTGAACACTGCCCCGGGCCACACGGGCACTGTCGTCCCCACCATCAAAGCGATCTATAAGAGATGCTACCTCAAAAAGATAGCCAACATCGCCACAGACACACACCACCCTGGCAACATTCCCATTTCACTCCTGCCATCAGGAAGAAGGAATAAGAATCTGAAAACTGTAATGTCCAGGTTCAGAAACAGCTTTTTCCCAACTACCATCAGGCTATTGAGCACTACGAACTCTAACTAAACTCTAAACTACGAACTACCTGCATTGTACCAGGGACTTTGGGCTTTGGCTTTGTACGAGATTGGGTTTTTTATTTATTTAATTTTTTTGTTGTTTATTATATTATCAATTGAGCACTGTGTTTACAAATGTGTCATGCTGCTGCTGCTGCAAGTGAGAATTTAAGTGTTCCTTTTCGGGACATATAGAAGTAAAACACTCTAGATACTTCAATAGAGTATCATTGCACAAGTGTCAATAGAAGTGATTTCTTTTCAATTTCAATGTCCCCCCCCCACAGTCAATGTATCCACTGTGTTCTTAAGAGACTCCAATTACTGTGGGGAGGGTTACATGGGAACGGGTTTTTCCCCCAATGCTGTTTAAATCCAAGACAGCTTTTTCTCTGCATGTCAGTTTCCAAAGTAACCTCTAATTAGTTCTCTATTTCCCAAGTGTAATTGAAATAATAACCAAATTGTCCCATGTAATGTAGATAGTGTTCACTAATTAATCACTTGCATTATATCCATTTCATGTTATTAGAATAAACATTATAGTAGAATTACCTGTACTCTTAAGTGCGGTAAAAGTAATGTTTGTACAGCTGCAATATGATATTCCAACCCTTATTAAGTAGTCAATGTTATGACTATGAAGGCAAGCATACTAAATACCTTTTTCACTACCCTGTCCGCTTGCGTTGGCATTTTCAGCGAGCCATGGACGTACGCCACAAATCTCTGTATATCTATGCTCTGAAGCCTTTTACTCTGCATATCGTTACGGAATTTAACCCACATTTACCTGGATTCCATCAGCCACAGATCTGCCCAATTTTCCAACTGATCCATGCCCCGCTGCATCCTTGGACAACCTTCTTTGCTATCTATAACCCCACCAATTATTTTTGCCCTCAGCAAACTTACTAATCAGACCACCACCATTCTCATCAAAGTCATTTATGTTTATTACTAAGAGGAAAGATCCCAATACCGATACCTGTGGTACACCACTTGTTTAGACATCCAGTCCAAAAATGTGTATGAAGGAACTGCAGATGCTGGTTTATACTGAAGATAGACACAAATGGCTGGAGTAACTCAGTGGGTCAGACAGCATCGCTGGAGAAAAGGAATAGGTGACGTTTCGGGTCGAGACCCTCAATCAAACTCTTCTTCCTTTTCTCCAGAGATGCTGTCTGACCCGCTGAGTTACTCCAGCTTTTTGTGTCTATCCAGTCAAAAAATGATCCGTCATCAGCACCCTCTACCTCCCAAAGCCGAGCCAATTTTGGATCCTATTTGCCTGCATGCCTCTGTTCCCTCATGCTCTATCTTCCTGGACCCACCCAACCATGGGGGGCCTAATCAGATACCTTACTAAAATGCATGTAAATCACATCTACCACTCTGCCTTCATCAATTGGCTTTGTTACCGCTTCGAAAATCTCAGTCAGATTTGAGAAACTTGGTCTCTCCTGCATAAAACCATGTTAACTCCTCTTAAAGTTGCTTTTTGAAGTGAACATAAATCCTGTCCCTTGGAATCTTGTTCAACGTCTACCCTACTGCTGTAAGGCTCACCGGACTGCAGTTTACAGATATCCCTATTGCCCTTTTTGAACAATTGGACAACAATAGCTATCCTCCAGTTTTCTTGTATCTTGTCTGTGGCTAACGAAAATACGAAAATCTCCATCAGTGCCTCAGCAATCTGCTCTCTTGCTTCCATTGGCATACTTGCATAAATCACATTCAGGCTCTGGGGATTTGTCCACACTAACGTGCTCTAGTAAGTCCTATTACAGATATTCTGCAGAATATTGGTAGTGCTCTCCGGCTCCCACATCCTACTCCCGGATGACTCAGCGGTGGAGTAATCATTTAGGATTTCACTCATATCCCCTACACCATGCATAGATTATGCCTTTGATCGCTGAAGAAACCTGTTCCTTCCTAAATTACCCTCTTTTTCTAATTTAGTTTAGTTTAGAGATACAGCACGGAAACAGGTCCTTCGGCCCACCAAGTCTGCGCTGACCTTCAATCCCCGCACATTAACAATATCCTACACACATGAGGGACAATTTATATTTATATCAAGCCAATTAACCAACAAACCTGTACGTCTTTGGAGTGTTCGAGGGACAATAATCTGTCAATCTCTTCTTTAAAAATACCCAATGACGGCCTCCACAGCTGTCTCTAACAATGGTTTTCTTTAAGAAAACCCACGCAGGTCACGGGTAGAACGTAAAAACTCAGTACAGACAAGCACCCGTGGTCAGGATCGAACCCAGGTCTCTGGTGATGTAAGGCAGCAGCTCTACCGCTGCGCCTCCGTGCCACCCAGTTGAGTTACTCCAGCATTGTGTGTCTATCTTTGGTATAAACAAGCATCTGCAGTTCCTTTTTATTACATTATGGTTACATTATTTATCATCTACAAAATACAGGATCGAACCCAGGTCTGTGGCACTGTAAAGGTTTGTCCTACTTTCACAACCTAATTCACGACCTCTGCCGAGTTTGCCCGTGACTCATACTCTCAGCATGATCGTAGGAGGTCGTAGGTAGGTCGTAGCAGGTCATGATGTGGGCGGGCGCGACTCACGTTGCAGCGGCCCCTACAGCCTGTCTGTCTTTTTTTTTTATTTTTTGTCTAGTTAAATGTAGTTGTTCGTCTTTTTTTTTGTATCGTGTTCCTAACTGTGTATGTGTGGGGGGTGGTGGGGGGGGGGGGACTTTAAAATCTCTTCCCTGCACGGGAGACCCGACTTTTTTCCCTGTCGGGTCTCCGTTGTCGTTTGGGCCTAGCACAGCGGAGCGGCCTCCGACCGGGATGAGCTGCGGACTCACCATCGTGGGGCTGGCCGGCCTCGGAACGTGGGGAGCGGTGGTGGCTCGCCGCTGCAGCCCGACTCCGGGCTCCGAAACTCCGCGTGGGGAGTGGTGGTGGCTCGCCGCTGCAGCCCGACTCCGGGCTCCGGAACTCCGCGTGGGGAGCGGTGGTGGCTCGCCGCTGCGGCCCGACTCCCGACTCCGGGTGGACTGTCGGGATATCGGGAGCTCGCGGGTCCGGGTGAGAGACCGGTCTCCGGAGCTCCCGCAACACAGCTTCTCCAGCCCGTGTCGCGGGGTTGGAGCGACCCGGAGCGGGGCCGTACATCGCCCGGCGCGGCTTCGGTGTCCGCGGGACATTCCAGCGCCCGCCGGGGGCTCCAACGCTGTGACTTTGGGCCTAGAGCGGGGCCGTACATCACCCGGCCCAGCGCGGCCTCCAGGGCCGTGGGACTTGGCACCGCCCGTCTGGGGCTTCGACCTCAGGAGAGAAATGGTGCGGGGGAGAGAGAAGACTTTGCCTTCCATCACAGTGAGGAGGAGATTCACTGTGATGGATGTTTGTGTCAATTGAATTGTTTGTGTGTTTTTTAACCAGAATTGTTCTGGTTGTAGAAACGGAGTTTCGTTCGAGCCTCTCTGAGGTTCGAATGACAAGCAATAAAATCAAATCAAATCAAAATCAAATCAAATCAAATGCTAGTCGTAGGTGCTCATGGCATCAAGTAGGTCGGGGCGTTTTTTCAACATGATGAAAAATGTCCACGAATAAAAAAGGTCGTGAATTAGGTCATGAAAGTGGGACTGGCCCTCAAGGCAGCAACTCTGCCGCTGAGCCACAGTGGTGGTGTTAGGATTTTTATTTGGTCTCATTCTCTTACAATTTGCTGCTTTTCAATCAGATGACCCTGTAGAGTGCTGGATACACACATACACACATACATATGACCTTGACATGGACTATTGATTTCCCAGATGAAATGTCATTCCCCAAATTGCATTGACACTTTTTCACAAATGGACCATTGTTCCCAAGTTGTTTTTGTGCTTTTGGATCATATATTTTTTTTATCATAAAGGCAATAGACAAATGAAAAATATTATGAAATGTATATTTTTCAGCCATGCCTCAGTGCTTAAATTCCATGCTTTGATAGAGGTTGCTTTTGGGAGTTAGGTATATTTTGAACCTTGCGGTGCTGGCTCGAAGGGCCGAATGGCCCACTCCTGCACCTATTTTCTATGCCAATTACCATGTACAGCTCACGTTAGGCCATAGTGCAGGGTGAAAGAAAAGAAAGGGTGATCAATGATAATGGAAAATTAAGAGCACCATGAGCTTGTGTACTTCAGATGTTTCGCAAGTACGTGTGTCGTCTCTGCCTCTAATCTTTGATTACAATAGGCTGAACTAATTTGCTTTCATTGTGTTTCATTCTGGTTGCCATCACCTATCACCGGACAAGACAGTAAAACAATGGGCTCTGCTACAAATGTTCATTGACTGGCTCCCAGTTATGGATTTAAGAACACTTCCTCTTGGGTTTCCGTAGCTTTGATAATAAATCTACTGTAATAAATAAAGGCTGCTATTTTGCAATTCTGAAACACATATTTTCAGACGTTTTTGTTTTGCAGAGTTTGTCTCATTGTGAACTGATTACAGATGATGGGATTCGTCACCTTAGTAACAGTCCCTGTGGCCACGAAAGACTGCAGATTGTGGAACTGGACAATTGTCCTCTCATCACCGACGTGACACTTGAACATCTGAAGAGTTGTCACAACCTGGAGAGAATAGAACTGTACGACTGCCAGCAAGTTACTCGGGCAGGAATCAAAAGAATAAGGGTAAAGAGCAACTTTCTCAGCTTTATTTTGGCTGGAGGTGTTTTTAAGCAGCAAAAAAACATGACAGCCGTAACATAACTAAGCTATGACTGAGCAGAAGGTGCTTGGGAAGCTGAAGGTGGATAAGTCAACTGGACCAGACGGACTGCACCTTAGGGTTCTGAAAGGGGTGGCTTTAGAGATTGTGGAGGCATTAATTGGGATATTTCAAGAATCACTAGATTCAGGAGTGGTTCCAGACGATTGGAAAATTGCCTATATCACCCCGCTGTACAAGAAGGGAGCAAAGCAGAAGAGTGGAAACTATAGGTAGGTTAGTCTAGCAACAGTGGTTGATAAGATTTTAGTCCATTATATAATGGATGAGGTTACGGAGTACTTAGATGGTCATGATAAAATAGGCCAAAGTCAGCATGGTTTTGTGAAGGAGAGATCTTCCCTGATGAATCTGTTGGAATTCTTTGAAGAAGTAAATAGCAGGACAGACGAAGTAGAGTCTACCTAGATTTTCAGAAAGCCTTTCATAAGGCGTCACATGTGAGGCTGCTAAGGAAGTTGCGAGCCCACAGTATCAAAGGGCAGATACTAGCATGGATAGCAGGTTGGCTGGGTGGCAAAAAGCAAAGAGTGGCAATGAAGGGGGCTTTTTCTGGTTGGCTGCCGGTGACTCAAGGAGTTCTGCAGCGATCGGTGCTGGGGCAGCTGCTCTTCACATTGTATTGAAGGCTTTGTGGCCAAGTTTGCGGATGAAACAAAAATAGGTGGAGGGGCAAATAGTGTAGAGAAAGCAAGGATTCTGCAGAAGGACTTGGACAGTTTGGGAGAATGGACAGAGAAATGGTAGGTGGAATACAGCACAACAAAGTGTGGAGTTGTGCATTTTGGTGGTAGGAATAAAGGCATAGACTATTTTCTAAATGGGGAGAGAATCCAGAAATCGGAGGTGCCAAGCAAAGATTATAGAGGAGCAAGATGCGCCACTCAGTGGAAATCCAATGGACTGGTGTGTAGTACGTAACGGAACGTCACGGCCGCCATTTTGGCGGATTGCCTCCCCATGTGTAATCCGCTACAGAGCTACAGAGCAGTTGTAAGCAAAGATTATAGAGGAGCAACATGCATTAGAAAGTTATTAGATTTATTTGTAATAGATATTTACTTACCTCTCGATCCCTCTCTCTCCCCCTCTCGATCTTTTTCTCCCTCTCGATCCCTCTTTCTCTCCCTCTCTTTCGATCTCCCTCTCCCTCTCTTCTCTATCTCCCCTCGATCCCTCTCTCCCATCTTCTCTCGATCTCCCTCCCCCTCCTTCCCTCTCTCTCCCCCTCCCTTTTCCCCCGTTCCCCCATTTCCCTCGCATCTTTCCTCCCCAGCCCCTCCTTTGCGTAGTTTACCTTGCATTGCATTGTACATCTTCCCTTGTATTGCTTTAACACACACTGTGCACACAATTACAGGCACACACAAACACACATTCATATAAATATATGGTGGGACAGATAGAAGCAAATCTTTGGATAGAAGAGCTTATTAAAATCTTCCTACAAAGACCATTATGTAATTTATTTCTATCCTCTTTTGGGCCGAAGGCATAGCAGGGCTGCCAACTCTCACACAGAGGGAAGGAGGGGAGAGAGGGAAATCGAGGAGAGGGGAGAGAAAGAGTTCGACAGGGGAGAGAAAGAGTTCGAGAGGGGAGGGAAAGAGATCGACATGGGAGAGAAAGAGATCGACAGGGGAGATAGAGAGATAGAGAGAAGAGAGGGTGATCGAGAGAAGAGGGGGAGAGAGAGGGATAGAGAGGTAAGTAAAGATCTATTACAAATAAATGTAATAACTTTCTAATGCATCTTGCTCCTCTATAATCTTTGCTTGCAACTGCTCTGTAGCTTTGGAGCGGATTACACAGCGGCAGATCGAGAGACAAAGATCATAGAGAAGCTCAGTTTCCCAATAGACGCCATAGTCGACGCCATCTCTGGTCCGCTAATATGGCGTCGACAATCACACATGTGATACTACGCCTTTTCCACGGAGTGGCGCATCTTGCTCCTCTATAATCTTTGGTGCCAAGGGACTTGGGAGTGTTGGGGCAGGATTCCCAAAAAGTTAATCGGTAGTAAGGAAGCCAAATGCAATGCTAGCGTTTATTTCAAGAGGGCTAATATACAAACACTGGGATGTAATGCTGAGGCTCTATAAGGTGCTGGTCAGCTGCATTTGGAATACAGTGAGCAATTGTGGGCACCATATTTGTGGAAGGATATGCTGGGTCTGAAGAGGGTGCACAGGTTGTTGATAAGAATGATCCCAGAGAGTTTGATGGCGCTGGGCCAGTACTCGCTAGAGTTTAGAAAGATGAGAGGGGGGACCTCATTGAAACTTACCGAATAGTGAAAGGCTTGGATAGAGTGATGTGGAGAGGATGTTTCCACTGGTGGGAGAGTCTAGGACTAGAGATCATTGCCTCAGAATTAAAAGACGTTCCTTTAGGATGGAGATGAGGAGAAATTTCCTTTGTCATTGGGTGGTGAATCTGTGGAATTCTTTGCCACAGAAAGCTGCGGAGGCCGTCAATAAATATTTTTAAGGCAGAGATAGATTCTTGTTGGTACGCGTGTCAGGGGTTATGGGGGGGAAGGCGGGATAATGGGGTTAGGAGGGATAATGGGGTTAGGAGGGAGAGGTAGATCAGCCATGATTGAATGGCAGAATAGACTTGATGGGCCGAATGGCCTAATTCTGCTCTTGTCCCTTATGACCTTACAAACCCACACATCTGTCCTCATTGCGATGCACTTTGATATACTGGGAACCTGGTTCAAGGCACAGCCTTCAATTGATACTCCTCCGGTAATTGAACATAAAGTGATCTCATTGATATTTGGGTTGGGCAGTGAGTCACTGAGGTAAGATGCATTTGACCCCTGTGATAGCTGTTGTTGGGTTGAGTGGACTCGGGGTTGTATGCTGGCCAGCGTGGCTTGTGCAGGCCATTCAAGGGGACAGCACCTTATCCATGCTCTGGCCGACTGCCCATATCCTATGGTCTCTCTCATCATCTCTTGATTTGGTGTAATGAAAGTTGGCATTTCCTCTTTTCTTTGCCGAGCTGAATAATTCTCGCCTGCCCTGCCTAAGTTGAGCAGCCCGGATACCAGGGTACCATGTGGAGAGAGCCATTAAGTCAATACAGGGAGAAGCTACTGCTAATTCCAAGTATTGGCCCAGGATCATCATGCACGCCAGACTGCTATCCGTAGCCTGACATCTCAGTGCTGAGTGCCTATTACTACTTGGCCCAGTGCAGCTCTCATTAACCCTCACAGCCAACCTCTCTTTATTACCTTGATGGTTCAAACTATACCCACTTGTTTGCCACTGACATTGTCATTTCATTGCTGCAGGAATGGCAGCACCCTGGCACCGCATCAACCAACCCAGGTGGATTTATTTTTTTAAAGTATGGGGAGGTAAATTCCTTTGGCTTTTGGAGGCTAATGCTGTGAGTTTCTACATATGAACTTGTATTCCTTGACATTGTGACGGAGAACCAAACGTTGGGATTGCTGTTCATGGCTGTAAATTTAAACATCTGCAATCCTGAACTTGTGGTTGTTCTCTTTCCAGGCCCATCTACCTGACATTAAAGTTCATGCTTATTTCGCCCCTGTTACGCCACCACCTTCAGTGGGAGGCAGTGGACAACGACTCTGCAGATGCTGCATCATCCTTTGACGTGAAAGAGAGCTGTAAAAGAGTTCTTTCTGCGCCGGTGATGGAAACTCCTAGTAAGGGTAAAGCTCTTGGGGAGAAATCACTACACAACTGATTAATTATCTCCAAGTCAAACTGAAAACTAGCAAGGAGAATGGAGAAAGCTCTGGATTTGGACAAGAAAGATTTAGAGTGTGAAGATATAAAATCCCATTCCATATGGTAATGCATTCATTTAAATATAATATCCTACATGCTTTCTCCTCTCAAACTGCATCCGATAGCTTCAAAAGATGCCCATAATATACTGAATTCTGCCTTCAGTCATAGTACAGGTTGCTTCACTAACCAAAATGTATTGTAATGTCATGTATTTGAACATGCATGTAGCTTACAAAGTCGGATTGGTTAATGAGCTTCTATTGAAAGTGTAATGTTTGGAATCATTCTTCTATTTCTATACACACGCTAAGATGCCAAAGGAAATATCCGTGTTTGGCAGCAATCAGATCGATAAAGGAATGAAAATGCATCTTTTACTTTTGCTGGACATTTTCATAACATTCCACTGAATGATGTGCTGGGCATTTTATTTAAGAAGAATACAAAATCAGTAATAGTTTTTGTGAGGACATTAACCTGCCTGTGAAAAACTAGCGTGCAATACTTTTGATTTAAATATGAAGAAGCTATGATGGTTTCAAGAATCAAAGCGAGTTTAAAAACTGTCTGCATAATAGCAAGAAAAGTTTTAGAAAATTGGGATCAGGAATAAAAATTCATAAATGTGGTGGTCATAGAATGTTTTTGTTTCTATTATTTCTGTGGAGGGACACTCTACATCTCTTTTTTTACAGAAATTACTGTGACTTGACATTAAGATTTGACAGAATTAGATACTGTTGATTTCATTTAAATTTACCCGAGACAAAGGCTTTTTTGTGTTAAATCATGTGAAAAGGTATAATTTATGTCCAAAATGTATGTGAGAAAATTACACAAAGAAATGTCATCATTTCACTGTAACTCTTCTGTCGTCACAGCACTAAGATGCTGTTGTAAAAACTAGATTAAAATGATACTTACTGTTTTCTTGCCTCTCATTTTTCTGCAAAGCAACTCAAACAGTCACTGAACTTAGAATCATACAGCACGGTTTCCTACAGTCATCAGGTTCTTGAAGCAATTTGCGCAATCCTAACCTCATGAAGAAAGCACTATTGTTGTAGGAAATCCTAGAAATTATAAGAAAATTGGGCAACTTTGTGTATATATCGTATATATATAAAAGCTTATATTCCGGGGAAGCATGATGCAAAAAGAGGCCAACCAAGTGATGGTAATGAAAAGATTATTTTAGGAAGAGCAAAAAATAGATTTAGGAGGTATTTAGATTATAAAGCATAGCTAGTTGGAATGCAGGTATATAGGAGGTTGCACACCAGGCTGAGGGCAATAACTCGCGAGATCAGAAAATCATTTTTGACACCAAGTTGTCTTGCAAATGGGTGAATGATTTTCTAAGTAACCAGAAGTTAGAGAAGTTTCTAAGAGGGTACACAGTTGAAGGAAGTTTACCGATCAATTATTTCAAAGATGTAAAATCCGCATGTAATCATAGTGTTGCAAGAATATAAAAAGGCTGTGAACATAGAACAGTACAGCACAGAAACGGGCCCTTTGGCCAAACATGATGCCAAGTTAAACTGATTTCATCTGCCTGTACATGATCCTTATCCCTTTATTCTTTGCACTTCCGCATGCCTATCTAAAAACCACTTAAACGCTGTGGGTGCTGTGAATCATCGAAACACTTCGGTTATCTCAAAGTATTGCCCAGTATATACTATTAACGCCTAGAATAAAACAACTTAATAAGAAACTAACCATCATTTATTTACTTGCCTCTATACTCCACAATTTGAGAATTGTAATAGAAAAAATCACATGCGGTTGAAGTGCATATTGTCAGATTTTAATAAAGGCCATTTTTATACATTTTGGTTTCACCATATAGAAAATACAGCTGTGTTTATACATAGCTCCCCATTTCAGGGTACCATAATGTTTGGGACACATGGCTTCACGGGTGTTTTGTAATTGCTCGGGTGTGTTTATTTGCCTCCTTAATGCAGGTATAAGAGCTTTCAGCACCTAGTCTTTCCATCACCTTTGGAAACTTTTATGCTGTTTATCAACATGAGGACCAAGGATGTGCCAATGAAAGTCAAAGGAGCCATTATGAGACTGAGAAACAACAATAAAACTGTTAGAGAATCAGCCAAACCTTAAGCTTACCAAAATCAACTGTTTGGAACGTCATTAAGAAGAAAGAGAGCACTGTTGAACTTACTAATCGCAAAGGGACTGGCAGGCCAAGGAAGACCTCCACAACTGATGACAGAAGAATTCTCTCTATAATAAAGAAAAATCCCCAAACACCTGTCTGACAGATCAGAAACACTTCAGAAGTCAGGTGTGGATTTGTCAATGACCACTGTCTGCAGAAGACTTCATGAACAGAAATACAGAGGCTACACTGCAAGATGCAAACCACTGGTTAGCCGCAAAAATAGGATGGCCGGGTTACAGTTTGCTAAGAAATGCTTAAAAGAGCAACCATAGTTCTGGAAAAAGGTCTTGTGGACAGATGAGACGAAGCTTAACTTATATCAGATGGCAAGAGCAAAGTATGGCGGAGAGAAGGAAACTCTTTGCCCCAGATCCAAAGCATACCACCTCTTCTGTGAAACACAGTGGTGGGGGTGTTATGGCCTGGGCATGTATGACTGCTGAAGGTACTGGCTCACTTATCTTCATTGATGATACAACTGCTGATGGTAATAGCATAAATAATTCTGAAGTGGATAGACACATCCTATCTGCTCAAGTTCAAACTAATGCCTCAAAACTCATTGGCTGGCGGTTCATTCTACAGCAAGACAGTGATCGCAAACATACTGCTGAAACAACAAAGGAGTTTTTCAAAGCGAAAAAATGGTCAGTTCTTGAATGGCCAAGTCAATCACCCGATCTGAACCCAATTGAGCATGCCTTTTATATGCTGAAGAGAAAACTGAAGGGAACGAGCCCCCAAAACAAGCATAAGCTAAAGATGGCTGCAATACAAGTCTGGCAGAGCAACACCAGAGAAGACACCCAGCAACTGGTGATGTCCATGAATCGCAGACTTCAAGCAGTCGTTGCATGCAAAGGATATGCAACAAAATACTAAACATGACTACTTTAATTTACATGACATTGATGTGTCCCAAACATTATGGTGCCCTGAAATGGGGGGACTATGTATAAACACAGCTGTAATTTCTACATGGTGAAACCAAAATGTATCAAATGCCCTTTATTCAAATCTGACAATGTGCACTTTAAGGGCATGTCCCACTGAGGCGACTTTTTTGTCGAGTGCAGGGGACTCTGCGCTCGCCTCATGATCGCTACATGGTCGCCACATGTTTGCTGGTGGTCTCTGGTGAGTCTCCTTCAAGATCACGAGGAGTTCCTGCATTCTGGGAACTAGTCGCAGCCTCAGTATGGTTGCCGCAAATTTTTCAACATGTTGAAAACATTTTTGCGACCACAAATTGGTCGTCATGGAGAACATTGATAATCCTGTAGTCGTAGGTGCAGTTATAGTGGGGTCGCCATGTATTTATAGGTAGTCGAGGTAGTCGTAGGTAGTTTTAGTTAATCGCCTTTGCTGACTGGTCATTTTCATTGGCTCATTGGGGGAAAAAAAACGTAAGCACAAGTTTTCAGAACCAAGGATAACCGACTGGTAATGCTAAATGCCTGCCAAACTTCACAGCTGTGTATCTCTGGCTTATTAAAAGGTGCCTGGCTTCTTACAAGTGTCTCCACTCCTTCCCCCTTCCCCACCCCCTCCTTCTCCCCCTCCCCCCCTGTTAAAGAACTTACCGTACACTGTGCTAGCCGTCTTAACCTTCCTGTTCATCGCATTGTGTCTGTATCACCTTTGCTTTGCACCGTGTGAATTTCAGACAGCGCTCCCCTGCTTTCCATGGCCCCCGCCTTTGCGATGTGTGTGTGTGTTCCACTCTGACAGTCGCCATTCCAGTTCCCGGTTTTTCAGGCGACTGCCAGCACCTGTGGGACATGCCCTTTAACCACATGTGATTTTTTTCTATTACAAATCTAAAATCGTGGAGCACAAATATATAAATGATGGGTCTTTTGCCCAAACATTATTGAGGGCACTGTATGTATAATTTATGCTTTGTGTGTTGTCTGTATCTATGTACATGTGATGCTGCTGCAAACTAGATTTTCGTTGTACTTGCACTTTACCGTACTCATGCATATGACAATAAACACGACTTGACTAAACTTGATGCCACACCACTTTCAAGGGGCAATGGACGTATGCCAAGAAGATCAGTACATCGAAGACACTGCAGATGCTGGAGTAACTCGATAGGTCAAGCAACATCTTTGGAAGACGTGGAAAGGCAATGTGTCGGGTCGGGACCCTTCTTCAGACTCCAGTCTGAAGAGGGGTCCCCACCTGAAATGTCACCTATCTATGTACTCCAATGATGCTGCCTGACCCATTGAGTTATTCCAGCACTTTGTGCTTCCCTCTGGGCATCAATGCTCCTAAGGGTCCTGCCATTTGCTTTCCTGTCCTCATACATTTGACCTACAAAAAGGATCATCTCACATTTATATGGATTAAACTCCATCTGCCATTTCTCCACTCATATCAGATCACCTGCATTTTCATCCGAATGTGTTACAAATAACGGAGGTACTGGCACTGATCCTTGTTTTAATACTGCTGAACATGGACCTCCAGTCACTTCTCTGCCTACCACTAATAATACTCTCTGTCTTCCATCGCTGCCAATTTTGGATCCAATTTATCAGACTCCCATAGATCCTATGTAACAATCCTCTGAATTAGCCTACCATGAAGAACATTGCCAAATGTTCCACTTAAATTGGTGGAGACAACAACCACTGCCCTGCCCTCTTCAATCATCTTCATCACCTCCTCGTTTCTGCCCCTGACAAAACCACAGTGTCCATCCCCAATAAAACCATGCTTTTCCAAACACGAGTAAAATCTGTCGCTAAGAATCACCTCCAAGTGTTTGCTGTCTGGAGGGACAAGGGCCTTGCAACCCTAAGAGATCTATATATAGACAAAAAGTTTGCTTCGTTTAATCAGCTGAAATCAAAATTTAACCTTTCCAACTCTCATTTTTTTCGCTATCTCCAAATTAGACACTACGTTAAAGTCCAAATTTCAAATTTTCAAACCATGTCTGACAGTCGCCCACTCTACGAGCTCCTGCAGGTTCCTCCAGACTCCAAAAATCTAATATCTGGCTTTGTGCGTCTATTCACCACCTCTGTATCCACTAACCATGTAAAAAAAGCCTGGTCTACTGAGCTGAATTTCAAGGTGTCTGACGACATTGGGAATGAAGGTTTGACCAGAATCCAAACTTGTTCGATCAATGCCAGGTATAAACTGATCCAGTTTAAAGTCATCCATTACTCAAAGACCAAATTACATCGAATCTACCCAGCTATTTCTGCATTATATGACAGATGCAAAGGTGCAGATGGTTCTTTAACACACATTTTCTGGTTCTGTCCTCATATACAAAGATACTGGTCTGAAATATTTACGTAGTTCTCTGGGGTTTATGGAAAAGATATTCCCCCTGATCCAGAACTGGTACTTTTTGGATGCTCAGAGACTGCTTTGTACTTCACGTCTGAAGAACAACAAGCACTGATGCTTGGTATGGTGGCAGCCAAGAAAATGATCTTAACAGGCTGGAAATCTTCCACACCCCCCTGCTTCAAGAAATGGCTCAATGGAATGATAACAATCATACAGATGGAAAGGATACGCTTCTACAACTCCAAGATACCCAACAACTTTTTAAGTGTTTGGTGACCATTTGTCAACCACCTCAAAGACCAATAATTTCATAAGCTCATATTAGGTATGTTACAAAACTTACCTTGATCAGCGCTTCAGTTCTGCCGCTCACCGTGTGCGTGACTTTGGCCCCTTTCAGAGGGGGACGGGCTTAAAGTGCCGTTTTTCCACAGGCAGGGAAAATCGATCAATGTCGGGCGATTTCGTTGCAGAAGAAAAATCGCTCCGACATTTCATGAATGAAGGTATTTTTAAATTACGCTAAATTATTTATTAACTAGAGTAATTTAAAAATCACCTTCAAAAGCCGTGAGCGCCGACAACGGGAAGGATTTTGCGTAGGGGAGAAAAAAAGGTAAATAGTTTATTTTTATATTAAAAGTTGGTTTTTCGGGAGGCTTTAATAATATCTTCATGTTGCGAAATGGGGTCCAAAAAAATGTTTGAACAAACAGTATTTTTCCTCCCGACTTCACCGCTAACCGCAACGTTCCAATCCACCGCATTCCACTAAAACCCACTCGCTAGTTGATTTAAATGGCCATTAATTTACAGGAATCAAACACTAAATTCCTTCCATTTGGCCCAGAAATTCATGAAAATGAGATTTTAAAATGATGTTATATTGTGGATTATTGTGTGAATGTTATTTGGACACTTAGGCAATTTTAAAAAAGTTTATCTTTTCTTAAGAAATGGTAGATGTTTAGATCTACTCATTGAATTTTGTAATTAGCTACAATTAGATAACTAACTAATTATATGCTTTAATTTCAGGTCATCCAAGTAAGATTGTTTCATATTTGTTTCAGAATACTTCAATCTATAATAACTGAAAATTTCATTGTTCTCTTAATTTTTAAGAAAATTATGGGCTTTTAACGGTTCTAGATCACAGCTTTTGAGTTAAGTCAATTGAAAGGCAATGGGGAACAAGATGCTAATTTCCGAGTATGAAAATGGCCATAACCTTTCTTAATACTGAAGAAATGAAAGTGAATTAGGTGTCAAATTAAACTTCTTTTTATGCTTTATCTGATGGGTTAAATTGCAGACGTGATTTTTAAAACCTCAAAATTTTGTAACATTGCTACTCATATTATTTGCAGTGGTGTAGTCCTGTGCTTTTTACTTGTGCTCTTGCAATACCTGACTGTGTAGCACCATATGGATTGCACCAAACTGCTATGTCTGGTGGCTCCTATGTTATTTTTATTTTTTTCTTTGATGTCTTTTTTAAAATTTTATTTTTTTGTTTTTGTTTTTGTTTTTGTTTGTTTCCTTCTCTTTTTTGTCTAGTTTTGTTTAAATAAAATTTAAAAAAAAGAAGAAAAAAGAATCACCTCCAAGAAATTCCCTATCATTGACGTAAAGCAGACCAGCTTATAATTTTCTGAATAGTCACAAAATGCTGGAGTAATACAACGGGTTAGGCAACATCTCTGGATAGAAGGAATGGGTGACATTTCGTGTCAAGACCCTTCTTCAGACAGAGATATGGAAGGGTATGGTGTGAAAGCGAGACATCAAAGGGGACGAAGTTAAGGGAAATGGAGAATAGATTTGTCCCTCCTGTCCTTAAACAAAGGAGCAACATTAAATACAGTCCAATTCTCCTCCACCTCATTGCAGACATTGGACTTTATCTCTGGAACTGTTTTGCTACAATCCTTCGCTCCACCTATTGTACTTGTGTTTGGCTTCATTGCATTTATGTTTAGTAATATTGTATCTAATAATATATTAGAATAGGCCGAAGTCAGCAAGGTTTTACGAAGGGGAGATCTTGCCTGACAAACCTGTTGGAATTCTTTGAAGAAGCAAATAGCAGGACAGACAAAGGATAGTCAGTGGATGTTGTTTACCTATATTTTCAGAAAGCCTTTGACAAGGTGCCACGTGTGAGGATGCTAAAGAAGATGAGAGCTTGTGGTATCAAAGGGGAGATACGAGCATGGATAGCAGGTTGGCTGGATGGCAAAAGGCAAAGAGTGGCAATAAAAGTTATTTATTTTCGGGTTCGCTGCCAGTGACTAGCAGAGTTCCGCAGGGGTCGGTGCTGGGGCCGCTGCTCTTCATGTTGTCTATCAATGATTTGGATGAGGGTATTAAAGGCTTGGCGGCCAAGTTTACAAATGATACGAAGATAGGTGGAGAGGCAGGTTGTGTACAGAAAGCAGGAACTCTGCACAAGGACTTGGACAGGTTGGGAGAGTGGGTTTAGAAGTGGCAGATGGAATACAGTGCAGCAAAGTGTGGAGTCATGCAGAAAGGTGTAGATTATTTTCAAAATTGGGAGAGAATTCAGAAATCAGAGGTGCAAAGGAACTTGGGAGTGCTGATCCAGGATTTCCAAAAAGTTAATTTGAATCGGCAGTAAGGAAGGCGAATGCAATGCTAGCATTTATTTCAAGAGGACTAGAATACAAAAACAGGGATTTAATGCTGAGGTTTTATAAGGGGATGGTCAGGTCGCATTTGGCGTATTGTGAGCAATTTTGGGCCCCATATCTGAGGAAGGATGTGCTGGCGCTGAAGTGGGTCCAGAGGAAGTTTACAATAATGATCCCAGAAATGAGTGGGTTAACATATGATAAGTGTTTGGCGGCACTGGGCCTGTACTCTCTGCAGTTTGTTTATTTATTTATTTAGGAATTAATGTTATTAGAAGCAATTGTACAGGAATAAGACAATCGACATGACAGTTATACAATTATTGTACAGCTTCATTTTTAACATTGAAACCTAAATCAAAAAAAAGAGAAAAAAGGAGAGAATGAAGAAAAATAAAAGAAAGAAAGGCAAAGACCCCTAAACTACCAATGAAGTGCAAGAGGAAAGAAGAGAAATAAGAAAAAGGAAGATGGAGATATACCTCTTTCACCCATCCCTAGCATCGGCTTTAAGTTTGTGTTTAACCATTCTGTTGTTGCAGAAATTCAGTGAAAGGCGGCCATGTTTTGCGACATTGATCTGCCTTTTCAGCCAAAAACAAGCCTAATGTTTTCTAAATGTAGTGTCTCGGACATATCAGTAATCCACATCTTCACTGTGGGCACTGTTGTCTTTTTCCAGAATTTGAGTATGATTTTGTTTGCAGTTATTAGGCCGTAGTCAAGGAAACCTCTTTGAAATATCGTTAGCTTAGAACAGGCCTCTGACATACCTAATGTGATCGGTTTTATATCTGGTTCCAGTTTAATTTAAAGTATTTTAGAGAAGATATCAAATGTTCCCCTCCAGAGGTTTTGTGTCTTTATACAGGAAGCAAAAGAATGGGTTAAAGTCGCTTCTTGGAGGTGGCATTTATCACAAATAGGGGAGACGGTTGGGAAGATCTTATTCAATTTAGTCTTTGAATAGTAAAGTCTATGCAGTATTTTAAATTGTATCAGGGAGTGCCTGACATTGAGAGAGCAGTAATGTATGTATAGTAGGCTTTCCTCCCAGATATCCTTAGAAATTAATGAACCCAACTTGTCTTCCCATGCTCGCCTATACATCTCAGACGATGGGGTATGCGCAATTAAAAGAGTGTTTTAAATGTAGGATGTTAACTTGCTTGTGTCGGCATGTCTATTCATACACTCATCTAGTATATCTGGGCCCATAAAATGTGTCTTGTGTATATGTTTTCACATAATCTCAGATTTAAAGATATCTAAAAAGATTGCTTGCTTTCAAATGATATTTCTCCTGTAGTTTTTGAAACGAGAGGAAAATCCCCTTCTAGTAAAGATCACCCACTGTTTTCATTCCTGAGTTTTCACATTGTGTAAACGCCTTATCTAAAATAGCTGGTTTAAACGAGGGATTGTTAGCGATTGGTAGAAGAAGAGAGAAATTTCTCCGTTTGAGACTTAATTTCAACTGTTTCCAAATACATAGGGTACTATGCATTATTGGATTCTGCTCATACATTGATTTATTCAGATATATTGGAGAAAGAAGAATCGCGCCTATATTAAAAAGCAAACAATATAGACTTCCCTCTCTATTTCTAAC
This sequence comes from Raja brachyura, assembly GCA_963514005.1. The sequence continues at coordinate 14,644,628 of OY740784.1, forward strand.
CAGTTTACCTATTGACATGTATCATCCATCCAGTAAATTATGTTTTTAATAATAGTCGCCCAGTAGTAGAAAAGGAAATTAGGAAGTACTAATCCTCCATTTTCTTTAGATTTACACAAATGTCTTTTGTGTATTCTGTGGGTTTTGTAGTCCCAAATGAAATTTGTGATAATAGAGTCAATTTAAAAAAAAGACTTCTGGGGAGATATATCGGTATTGATTGAAATAAATATAGGAGTTGGGGAAGGAAGATAATCTTTATGGCATTTACTCTACCTATAAGATAAATAGGGAGTGTTTTCCAGAATTGAATGTGAGCATTTTATTTAGTAATTAATAGTGGAAAACGTGTTTGAAATAGAGAGGTGTATTTCATAGCCACGTAAACTCCAAGGTATCTAAATTTTTCAGTAACAATTCTGAAGAGAAATCTTTGGAGTTGTGAAAGATCTTGAGCTTTTATTGGCATCATTTCACTTTTATTCCAGTTTATTCTATACCCTGAAAAGGCACCAAATTGTTCTATAAGGTTTATTTGGGATACTCTTGGGAGTTGGTGATGTATAAAAGTACATCGTCTGCAAAAACGAAATCTTGTTATTGCTATGTTTAGTGTTGTATTCGTGAATACCCGAATGTACTCTGATGCTTTCTGCTAAAGGTTCTATGGCTAAGGCAAATAACATTGGTGAAAGAGCACATCCTTACCCCTGGATAACCCCTGTCTATTACCCCTGGATAAATGAAATTTAGGTGACAGAATTTGATTTGTCAGTTCCGGTGGCTGCTATGTAGCAGTGAAGACAGCTGCACAGAGCTCTGCTCCCGACAAATTGTGTTTAAAGTCGGTTTCTATGCCAGGATCGACTTAAAAACTCTTACCGGGATTGCTGAACGCCGTGGGTACTGACATCATCTGACGGTGCCGGTGGAATTGGGATCTAAAACGTTTTTACTGGTAAAAATCGGATGAAAAAGGGAAGAGGTCAGAGAGGACCCAAGAAGATTACAATCAGTCTCCAGCTCCAAAAAGCTCTGGGTGAGCTTGAAACAACTCCTGAATCCACTTTTGAAAGTTTGAAGAGGAGCTGGAGTCTCAACAACCAACAGTCCAAATGGCTGCAAGAGCTGAAACAAAAGAGTTAAAAGAAAGGGAGAAAGAATTGAAAAGCTTGGAAGAAACGGTAAGAGTTAATATTACTAAAGACATTACTAAAGATCTTCAGAAGCAATTTGCTAAAATGAATTCTACAATGCAGAATAATCTTTCTACAATGCAGAATGATCTTTCTACAACGGAGGTTAATCTCTCTAAGAAAATCGACACTAGCTGCGGAGAATGAAAGGAACTTTACGTATCCCTGAACCAACAGTTCAAAGATTTGGAGTCGAGGACTGCTCAAGAATTTGAAAGAATGCAGAGAGATTATAACAATAAACATGACTCCCTGCTGCAGCAATTAACAAAGGCGGAAAAATTGATGGAAGAGATGGAGGGTGAAATGCAGCAGATGGGCCAGGAAATAACTGGTTTGAAAAAAGAACACGACACGAATTTGGAGTTGACGAATAAACTGAATGAGAAATGTCAAGATTTGGAAGCCAGGTCAAGGAGGCAGAATCTGAGAATAATAGGAGTTAAAGAGGGGGCAGAGCATGGCTCCCAAATGTGTGATTTTATCACTAATTTACTTAAAGATTTCAAACTTCCAGAAAAACCAAAGATAGATGTGGTTCATCGTGTTGGTCGCTCCACGTCAAATTATTGTAAAGTTCTTAGATATTTCAACTTTGGAAAATGTATTAAAGAAGATACCTTATGGAGAAAATCTTACATTTGCTGATAACATTGTTAGATTTTACAGAGACTACCCTCGGGAAATACTGGCAAAAAGACGCCAGTTTAACAGTGCGAGCAGTATTCTACAAGGACTTTCTGGAGTTCGTTACGGCGTTGTCGACCCAGCAAAAATGCTAATTACGTACAGTGCTAAGCAACGTTCATTCACGGATCCGGATTCAGCTTGAAAATATGCCCAGGAGATTTTAAATAAAATTCAAGGAAAAACTGATTAATAAGACATACGCTTGCTGATTTTTTGTTTCAAACAAGACACTGGAATTGTTCTACAAGAGAGTACTCTTGTTCTACAAGAGTAGAATTGTTCAGACGGCTCTCAGCCAGACTTATCTGGAAAGAGTTTTTTTAATAACAGTCCTAACTTCATCTGGAACTGAAAAACTGAAGCTCAACAAACGGAATGTTCAAGGTCGCAGGCTCTGGCCAAGTTTTTCAGCCCTGATAATTATTAGACTGTTCTTTTTTGAATTTAAAACAGTTTTGATGGTCTGCCTTTGTCTCAGCACTATATAATCTACTATTCACATATGCAGCATATAACTAACTAACTAATTAACTATATATACGCAATAAACTTAATTAACACTAAAGGTTTAATGTATTATACTAACATGACTAACTATATAGTAGGAAGGATGTGGGAGGTTAGACAGCTATTCTAAATATTAATTATAAATTAACTAACATATAGGCGAATGAAAAGTGTGATTGCTGACGTGGTACTTTAACCCATAATAACTATTTTATTTTAAATCTTCTAGCTTTTATTTTATTTTATTTTAATTTTTTTAGTTATTAATCGATCTGACATGATAATTTTGGTTATAAGTGGAGGACTAACGTTGGATGATACTTTACTAGGGGGGCAAAGCCCAGTGCATCATTCCATCGACGGGGGTCAATTTAAAATTAATCTTAGCCACCATAGGTGGCTTTTTTGTAAGATATCGCTTTTTTGATAACTTACGCTCACTTTTTTTGTTTATTCACTATTATGAGTTGTATGATTTAACAACCTTTATGAACACTTCATTTTATGTTTTTCTCTTTCCCTTAATTATGTTTAATAGTGTCAGGAGATGTAAAACTTGTGCAGAAATTATGAAAGACAACCCTGGACTCGGGATTTCGAGGTACTTGGCTGCATCACATGAATCATACATTCTGGTAATAATAGCCAATGCAAGATAATAGTCGAATAAACACCGGAGGTCTCACTTTCTGTAGTTGGAACATTAGAGGTGCGAATGAGCCAATTAAGAGGGGTAAAATTCTGGCACAATTAAAATAATTAAACATGGACATTGCTTTCCTACAAGAAACGCATTTGAAACAATAAACTCAGATCAGATTAAGGGCAAACTGGATAGGTCAAACTTACTACTCCGCATTCACTTCTAAAGCAAGAGCACGGATTACTAGTGAAGAAATAAAACAAGCAATAAACTCATTGAAACATGGGAAGACTCTAGGACCAGATTTGTTTTAGCAATGAATTTTATAAACAATTTCAGGAGTCAATTGTACCAAGATTACTCAACATACGCGCAGGCTTATACCGAAAATAAACAACCAGAAACTTTAGCAGAATCAACAATAACTCATATACCAAAAAAAGATAAAGATTTAGAGGAACCGGGTTCTTACAGAGCTATATCACTTCTAAACATGGATCAGAAAAATTTAGCAAAGATTCTAGCAAGAAGACTGAATAATTATATTAACAAATTGGTAAACCCAGATCTAACGGGATTTATACCTAAAAGACAATAATTTAATAACTTGAGAAGGCTTTTCAATATAATGTACTCTCACAAAGAGGACATTGAAGATATTTCAGTCGTTACGTTGGATGCAGAGAAGGCATTTGATCAGGTAGAATGGCAGTATTTATATAAGGTACTCCAAAAATTTAATACGGGAGAGAATTTTATTAGATGGGTTAAACTACTTTATGATAAACCTATGGCAAGAATATTAACTAATAATATGTTATCTCCAAAATTTTATTTATCAAGGGGTAATAGGCAAGGTTGTGCCTTATCATAAGTGCCTATTTGCACTTATGATGGAACCGCAGGCTGAAAGGAGTAGAAATCATCTGAATATTCACGGATACAATACTAAGGACTCAAAGAATAAAATTTCATTATATGCTGACGATATCCTTTTATATATTACTAATACACAAACGGGTATCCCCACCTTATTAACACTAATCGAGGAATTTGGTTCTTTTTCAGGATATAGAATAAATTGGAATAAAAGCGAAATTATGTCTTTGAAACCACAGGATGCGAGACATTTATTAAAATTCCCTTTCAAAATTGCAACAGAAAAATTCAAATATTTGGGTATTCAAATTACGAGAAGACACAAATCATTACTTAGTGCCAATTTTATGCCACTATTAAATAAACTGAATGTTATGATTATGTTTTGGAAAACGCTACCGCTCTCATTGATAGGTAGCATTAACGCTATATAAATGACTTTCTTACCACAATTAATATATTTGTTTCAAGCGATCCCAATATATATTCCAAAATATTTTTTCAAAAAACTAGATTCTAATATCACTAATTTTATATGGGATTATAGAGCACACAGAATTCAACGAAAGCATCTGTGTAAACCTAAAGAAGTTGGGGGTTTATCATTACCTAAGTTTACGTATTACTACTGGGCAGTGCATATAAAGAACATTATGTACTGGTTGGATAGTCCCACTCGCCAGTCGGAGAGGATAAGAACGGAGAAAGAGGAGTGTTTCCCATACGATATAGGAACGATCTTGTTCTCACCGATGAAATTGAATAGTATAATATATAAGAAGAACCCAATTATTCACAATACAATAAGAATTTGGAAACAAATAAAACTATCCTTGAAATTAAATAATCTATCAGTACTAACCCCAATATTGAATAATCCTGCATTCAAACCATCTCTTATCGACAAAACGTATAAACAATGGGATAGATTGGGAATTAGGAAAGTAGGAGATATGTATGAATTGGGTAAATTGTTATCATTTCAACAATTAAAATCAAAATTTAAACTGAATGATAATCAATATTTTATATATATACAGATATGTGACTTTATGAAGAAATATATACATAGATTTCAAACTATTTTTAGATCCTTTAGAAGAAGCAATGAATATTAAGGCTGATTCACAAAAATTAAATAGAGAATTACTCTCAACAGAGCCACTAAGAGAAGATTGGGAACATGAACTAATGATAAAGATTCCGAAAGACAGATGGGAAAAGTATCTGATGAACACACATAGTTGTTCCATTAATGCAAGACATAACTTAATTCAATTTAAATGATTACATAGACTATATTATTCAAAAACAAGTATGAATAAATCCTACTCAAACGTCTCTCCTAGATGCGATAAATGTTTGTTTCAAAATGCCAATATAACACATTCATTTGTAGGATGTATAAAGTTGAATAAATTTTGAAGCAATATATTTGATATATTTACAAAGCTCTTCAAGTCAAGAATAAACCAAATACGGAATGGATTATATTTGGAATAATAGTAGAAGATATCAAGTTAAACAAAGACCAAAAAGTATTCTTTAATTATGGGTTAATAATTGGAAAGAAATTGATACTTACATTTTGGAAAAATACAACTATACCAACTATTAAAATGTGGATTAGTAATACTCCGCCTAATAGATAAATATGACCAATTCTTAAGGAGTTGGTCCCCTTTCATCGACTTTTTGGAATCATGTGATGCAGCAGAACCGTAAAGATGACTGATTTCAGGTCAGGTCGTGGGTAGAATTACATCTCTGAACAAAGATTTGAAATTTTTATTTTTTAAGGGTCTTTTTCTCCTATTTCTACTTTCTACTTGCTCTTTTCTTATATACACACTTCACGTTTTTCTATTTTCTACTATCTATTTTTTCTCTTTTTCTTCTCTCTATCTCGTCTTTTTTTTACTTCCTTTTCAAAAACATAAAACTAGAGGTTGTACATAGAATGTGTTACGTTATGACATCGTTGGCACCTAAAATTAGGTGCCACTGTATTGTTTTGTACTGTATTAACTTCTAATAAAATAAACAAAAACAAAACAAAAAAAAAAAATTGATTTGTCAGTGTTCTGGCTGTCGGTTTATATATAACAGCTTCACCCATGAAATGAAGTTTTCTCCTAATTGGAATTTTTCCAACACTGTAAAGAGATAGGCCCATTCTACTTGGTCAAAAGCTTTTTCTGCATCTAAAGAAATAATTGTTAAGTCTTCATTTATCGTTCTGTGTGAATAGATTATATTAAACAAATGTCTTAAATTATAAAACAAATGTTGCTTAAGTATAAACCCAATCTGGTCTGGGTGTATTAATTTACTGATGTACAGACTTACGATAGACTACGAGTGACATCAGCAAAAAAAACCTAAGATGCCGCCTGCCTGCGGTGACTTTTGCGGCGCTCCGGAACATAAAAGGCTCATCTACAACTCTCAACAACTTACCTGGATCAGGAAAATGGCAGTAATGAGTGCCGTTTCAGACAAGCTGCTTGGGCAGCTGAAAGCGCTGGCAATTTTGCGATCTCCTGCAGCTGCGGGAGCCCCGGACTTTAAACTTTCCCATGCTGGCTGTGAAACTCCTGACCCGACTGAGGAACCCAGGCACTGTACCTCAGAACCCCAGGATGACCTCCAGAGCCAACGGGCTGGATCTCCCAGGAACAATGAAGCTGGAGCTGCAGCTGTCGACTTTGAAGGAGCTGGAGCTGCCGTCTGTGAAGGAATCCCCGTTCCAGTGCAGGTCCCCAGAAACAGCAGGTACAGTAAACTCAGTACCTGGAAACCAATGTGTCCGGAAACGTGGACGGCGGGCAGGACTTCAGGTCAGAATGAAGCGCAAGGAACTTCGACCCCCTCTCCCTACTGGCGAATGTACAGTCCCTTGAAAATAAAGTGGAGGACTTAAGGGCAAGGCTGCTTTATCAAAGGGAGCTGAGGGAATGCTCTGTGTTCAGTTTCACAGAGACATGGCTCACCCCCAGCTCCCCAGACTCATTGGTCCAGCCTGAACGGTTCTCCATCCACCGCATGGACCACACACTTACATCTGGAAAAGGGAGAGGAGGGGGCGTCTGCCTCATGGTCAACTCTGCGTGGTGCTCAGATGTGGCAGTCCTGTCCAACTCCTGCTCTCCACACCTCAAATATCTGGCGGTGATGTGCCGTCCCTTCTACCTTCCGAGGGAATTCACCTCCATCATCCTGACCGTGGTCTACATCCCACCCCAGGCAGACGTCCGTCTGGCACTGGAGGAGCTGCATGCCGTGGTCAACAATCACCAGACGTCTTACCCCGAGGCATTTACCACTATTGCTGGGGACTTCAATAAGGCAAACCTAAAGAAATCACTGAAGAGTCTATCAGATCATTAAAAAATGGTAAATCCCCGGGACCAGATGGCATTGGTTCGGAATTTTATAAAACATTTTATGATTTGATTGTTCCGCATTTAAAGACATTGTACGAACATATCTATACTCAACAAAAATTACCAGAAACATTAAATGAATCAATTATAACACTTATACCAAAAATAGATAAGGATCTGGATGATCCGGGATCATATAGAGCTATAGCTATTTTAAATACTGATCGGAAAATATTAACTAAAATCTTAGCACAAAGATTAAGCATAGTGACTAATAAATTAATACACCCAGATCAAACAGGATTTATACCAAAAAGGTATTCTTCATACAACCTGAGATGGTTATTCAATATTATATACTCAAAAAGAAATATTACCAAAGACCTAGCAATTATTTCATTAGACGCTGAGAAAGCTTTTGACCAGGTGGAGTGGCCCTATTTATTTTCGGTTATGAAAATTTTTCAAATGGGAGAGAAGTTTAGTACATGGATAAAACTTCTATATAGTAATCCAACAGCTACAATATCAACAAATCAAATGTTATCAACTAAATTTAATTTATCCAGAGGTTGTAGACAAGGATGTCCATTATCCCCGTTATTATTTGCATTGGTAATAGAACCATTAGCAGAAAGTGTGATGTCCAATCCTGAAATATATGGGTATACAACCAAAGATACGGAAAACAAAATCTCATTATACGCAGATGATGTATTAGTTTACATTACTAAACCTGAAGTTAGTATCCAAAATCCACTAAATTTAATAACTCAATATGGTTCGTTATCAGGATACAGAATTAATTGGAACAAAAGCAAAATTATGCCAATAAGGGATAGTAACCCACATATTTTACAACAATCCCCTTTTAAAATAGTAAAAGAAAAACTTAAATATCTTGGAATTTATGTAACAAAGAGATATACTTCTTTATTTAAATCTAATTTTCCGCCTTTACTGAATAAATTAGATAAGAATATTTTGTATTGGAAAACATTACCCATTTCTATGATGGGTAGAATTAATGCGATAAAAATGATTTTTCTCCCGCAACTATTATACCTTTTTCAATTAATCCCGATATATCTCCCAAAAACTTTTTTTAAAAAGGATGATTCTATAGTCACTAATTTTATATGGGATTATAAGAACACAGAATAAACAAGAAACATTTATGTAAATCAAAAGTAAATGGAGGCTTAGCATTACCGAATTTTATGTTTTATTTCTGGGCAGTTAATATTAAGAATGTGAACTTTTGGTTGGAAGAATTAGATAAACAACCAGTCTGGTTAAAAATGGAAAAAGAAGATTGTTTACCTTTTGAAACTGGGTCAATTCTATTTGCTATTACCAAATTAAGCAAAAAAACCTATAAGGAAAACCCTATAATAGACAGTGGAATACGCACTTGGAAACAAATAAAGAAAACGTTAAAATTGGATTATATACCACTATCTCTTCCTATTGTGAACAACGCAGCATTTAAACCCTCATGGATGGATAAGGGTTTTTTACAATGGAAAAACCATGGAATTACAAAGATGGGTGATCTCTATAGGAAAAATACATTTCTTTCATTTCAGGAATTACAACAATTGTATGGGCTTCAATCAAAGGATTCCTTTAGATATTTACAAATCAGAGACTATGTTAAGTCAATTACAAATGAATATAGATTTAGAAAGATAGAAATTTTTGATGAATGTTTGAATAAACATCCGAACACAGAAAAACTGATACCATATATTTATAGTATTTTATTAGATAGCGATGCTCCAAAGACGGATTTATATAGGCAATCATGGGAAAATGAATTAAGTCAAACAATTAGTCCAGAAATTTGGGATGATAGCTTACAACATATACATCACTGTTCGTTAAACACTAGACATTCTTTACTACAATTTAAAGTATTGCATAGACTGCATTATTCAAAAACAAAACTGAATAGAATTTTTCCAAGTGTTTCCCCTATTTGTGATAAATGTCAACATTTAGAGGCTAACCTATTGCACTCATTCGTAAGTTGTATAAAAATAATTAATTTTTGGATGGAAATTTTTAAGATAATCTCAGAAGTCGTCAATACCAAACTGGCTCCTGACTCAAAATTAATAATATTGGGAATAACGGAACCAAATCAATTCATGACTTCGAATCAAATCATTTTTATTGATTATAGTTTAATAATTGGGAAAAAAATTAATATTGAAATTTTGGAAAGGCTCTATAACCCCCACAATTAAAATGTGGACCACAGAAATGTTGGAGACCTTATATTTGGAAAGAATAAGATTTGTCTTAATGGACAAACAAGAACTATTTAAAAAAATATGGTCCCCATTTATTGAATATTTGAAGGGGCAAACTGGTTCGGCACGAGAACCCGACTGAAACCAGAATCGAAGAATAGATGAAGTAGTACATTTCATAAAACACGGATATATCTCCAACGATGTAAAATCTGTAGAATATTCCATTCTTTCCTAACTCTTTATATTTATATATATGTGTGTGTATATATATATATAATATATATATATATTTTTTCCCCCATTTTTTATAAAGGTAGAAAATAGTGGAAAAAGATTAAATTAAAAAAAAAATAATATATATATATATATAATATATATTTTATATATATATATATATATTTTTTAAATTTAATCTTTTTCCACTATTTTCTACCTTTATAAAAAATGGGGGAAAAAAAAATATAGAAGCATAATTATTAAGCAAGGATTAACATAAATAATACTTATTATGTATATCTACAAAGAACAAAATGATTTTTTTAATGTCAACAATGAACACATACCTTTTTTTTAAATTATGTAATTGCTTCTAATTAATAAAAAAACTTAACAAAAAAAAAGAAATCACTCCCCAACTTCCACCAACATGTCTCCTGCTGCACCAGAGGACCAAACACCCTCGACCACTGCTACACCACCATCAAGAATGCCTACCGCTCTATCCCTTGCCCTCACTTCGGTAAATCCGACCATACCGCAGTGCTGCTTCTTCCTGCCTACAGGCAGCAATTAAAGAGCGCACCCCCAGAGGTGAGGGCAGTACAGAGCTGGTCGGGGGGGGGGGGGGGGGGGGGGCAGAGGAACAACCCCAGGACTGTTTGGAGTCTGTAGACTGGGTAATGTTCAAGGACTCAGCAATGGACTTGAACGAATACGCCACAGTCGTTACAGACTTCATTAAGAAATGTGTGGAGGACTGCATCCCCACCAAAACCTTCCGAGTGTTTCCCAATCAGAAACCTTGGATGAACTGTGAGAACCGCACTTTTCTGAAGACCAGACACCGGGCATTCATGTCTGATGACACAGTGGTCTACAAGAAGTCCAGATACGACCTTGGTAAGGCCATCAAAAAGGCCAAAAGGGACTTCTGCTCCAAGCTGGAGGATGAGACAGATGTTTGGCAGCTGTGGCGGGGCCTGAATGCAATCACCTCCTACAAGACGAAACCAGGAGGCAGCTCGGATGTCAGCGATACATCACTCCCTGATGAGCTCAATGCGTTTTACGCACGGTTTGATAGGGAGAACACCGATGTGCCTTCCTGAGCCCCCATTCGCTGGGATGGTATTTCAGTCTCAGTCACAGAGGCCGACGTCAGGAAATCCTTCAGAGGGTGAACCCTCGAAAAGTATCTGGACCTGATGATATACCCGGTCGTGTTCTAAAAACCTGTGCAGACCAACTGGCTGGAGTTTTTACGGACATTTTCAACCTGTCACTTCTGAGGTCTGAGGTTCCCACCTGCTTCAAAAGGGCATCAATAATACCGGTGCCCAAGAAGAGCAAAGTGACATGCCTCAATGACTATCGACCAGTGGCACTAACGCCTGTGGTGATGAAGTGCTTTGAGAGGTTGATCATGGCGCAAATCAACTCCTACCTCGACAAAAATCTGGACCCACTGCAGTTCGCTTACCGCCACAACAGATCAATGGTGGATGCGATCTCACTGGCCCTCCACTCCGCTCTGGACCACTTGGACAACAAAAACTCAGATGTCAGGCTGCTATTCATTGACTACAGCTCGGCATTTAACACAATCATCCCCTCCAAGCTGGTTACCAAACTCGCAGAACTGGGTCTCAGTGCATCCCTCTGCAATTGGATCCTCGACTTCCTCATTCACAGACCACAGTCTGTTCGTATTGGTGGAAATGTGTCAGCCGCGATAACAATCAGCACGGGAGCACGTCAAGGCTGCGTGCTCAGCCCCCTGCTGTACTCACTCTATACTAATGACAGCGTAGCTGGTCATAGTGCAAACTCCATCATCAAGTTCGCTGACGACACCACTGTTGTGGGACTTATCACTGATGGGGATGTGTCGGAGTATGGAAGAGAGATCGAGCGACTGTCCATATGGTGCCAGCACAATAACCTGGCCCTCAACACCAGCAAAACCAAGGAACTGATTGTGGACTGAGTAGGATGGGGACCCACAGTCCTGTTTATATCAATGTGTCGATGGTTGAAAGGGTCAAGAGCTTCAAATTCCTGGGCGTGCACATCTCTGAAGATCTTTCCTGGTCCGAGAACACAGATGCAATTATTAAGAAAGCTCATCAGCGCCTCTATTTTCTGAGAAGATTACGGAGAGTTGGTCTGTCAAGGAGGACTCTCTCTACCTTCTACAGGTGCACAGTAGAGAGCTTGCTGACCGGTTGCATTGTGGCTTGGTTCAGCAACTTGAGCGCCCTGGAGAGGAAAAGACTAGAAAAAGTAGTAAACACTGCCCAGTCCATCATCGGCTCTGACCTTCCTTCCATAGAGGGGATTTATCACAATCGCTGCCTCAAAAAGGCTAGCAGCATCATCAAGGACCCACACCACCCTGGCCACACACTCATCTCCCTGCTACCTTCGGGTAGAAGGTACAGGAGCCTGATGGCTGCAACGACCAAGTTCAGGAATAGCTACTTCCCCATAGCCATCAGGCTATTAAACTTGGCTCGGACAAAACACTGAACATTAATACCCCTCCATCTGTTATTCATTCATGTGTGTATTTACGTATATAATTGTAGTCAATGCCTACTATGTTCTGTTGTGCTATGCAAAGAAAGAATTTCATTGTCCTGTCAGGGACACATGACAATAAACTCTTTTGACTTTGACTTTGACCTGACTTGACTTTGACTTAGTCTTCTTGCCAAAGTCTTGGCTAATATTTTCTGATCTGTATTTAGAAGAGCTATTGCCCTATATGATCCAGGCTCTTCAAGATTTTTATCTTTTTTAGGTATCAATGATTCAGCAAGAGTTTGTGGTAAGGTCTGTTCTTTAAAAGCACGTATATAAAGAGCACGCAAATGTAGAGAAATTAAATCATTGCATATTTTGTAGAATTCATTACTAAACCCCTCTGGACCTGGCATTTTCCCACTTTTCAGTGATTTGATAGTCTCTTCGATATCTTTTATTGTAATCTCAGCACCTAATTCTTCTCGTTCCTCCTCATTAAGTGATGGGAGGTTGCAATTTTTTAGAAAGTTTTTGATTTTTACAGTGGGCTGATGTTTTTGATGAATATAGATTTTGATATAATTTTAGTAATCTTTCATTAATGTCTTTGGGAAGTGTGAGCAGCTCTCCTTTTTCTGATCTAATTTTTTGAATAGTATGATATTTTTCCATTTTTCTCAGTAGGCGTGCCAGAAGTTTGTGTGGTTTATCACCAAATTCGACTTTTTTCACTTAGTATATTGAATTATCTTAATAAGTTTTACAGAGAGGATCTGATTTAATTTTAATTTTAATGCTGCTATCTGATTATGTTTAACAGTTGTTGGATCAATCACATTTTCTGAGAAGCTGTTTAATCTGTTTTTCTAATTCCAATTGTTCCGACCTGTTTTTTTAATTTTCAAAAGCTTGGTACGAGATAATGCAGCCTCGGATAAAAGCCTTGAAAGATTCCCACAATAATGAAGCTGAGATATCGGGTGTGTCGTTTGTCTCATAGAATAATTCCATCTGTTGCTTCAGATAGTCACAACAACTTGGCTCAGTTAGTATTTGTGGATTAAATCTCCAAAACGTTTTTTTATTATACATTCCTAGTTTTAAGGAGAAGGTTAATGGCCAATGGTCAGAAATGATGTTATTATGGTATTGGATTGAAGGTAAAAGGGATAACTTTTGCATCCACCAGAAAATAATCAATTTGTGTATACGTTATGTGAACACCGGAATAAAGAACACCGAATTCTCTTCCGGATGGGTTGGCGATCCTCCATACATCGGTTATGTTTGTGTTTTTTACGTAAGTCTTTAAAAGTTCACTGGATTTTGATTTTGAAGTATTTCTCCTTTGCTGTGAAGATTTATCCAAATATGGATCTAATACACAATTTAGGTCTCCTCCAATTATCAGATTCTGCCGACAGGAGTCTGAAATTATGTTAAATATTTTATTTAAACATTGTGGGTTATCGAAATTAAGAGCATAAATGTTCACCATAGTCAGTGGGGTTGAGTGTAGTTCCCCAGATATTATAATGTACCTACCTTCATTATCAGCTATAGTGGATTTGTGTTTAAATGATATACATTTGCGAATTAGGATTGCAGTGCCTCTTGCTTTGGAAGGGAAAGCAGAATGACATAATTGGCCAATCCAGCTAGCCTTCAGCCTGTTATAAGCTCCATTTTTGAGATGCGTCCCCTGCAAAAATATTATGTCAGTATTAATAGATTTGAAATGGGCTAAAACCATGCCGCTTTTAATTGGCTCATTGACGCCCCTGACGTTCCAACTACAAAATGTAATTCCTCCAATTTTCCTAGCAGCGTCGTCTTTCCTTTGATTCAAGTGGTCCAACACAATATTTGAAATTCATCTTTCAGTTGCTGGGTCGGTGAGCCCTGTTCCATTTTCCCCTATTCCCTGGAGGTATCTCCCATAAAAAAAGTGCATTAACAAGAATAGTAAGGCTATTTCGTCGAAAAGATAGAAAGTGAAAAAGAACAACAACGTAAATTGCAGCATAAAGCAATGCTGCTGGTGAATACCACCCGCTGGTGGTATAATTCATGATAACTTCCGTAAATTATGTTGATATCAAATAACTCCGCTCCTTAAGGAGTTAAAAAACACAGAACAGAACAGACCACAAAACACAGTGTATAAGTCCGTCAAGGAATCAGCATTCCCAAGAGGTTAAGTATCATTTTGTATACTAAATAGGTAGTTAAATATTGGATATTTAGATTAATATATGGGACTTATTACATAACTTGCTGATATCAGTATGTTAAGCTATTGACCGATTCAAAGTCGGTGAACTTATGGCAACTTGTTGATTACAAATGCAGTTTACATAGACAAAGCAGCTTTCCTCTCTCTCCCTCCCTCTCTGCCTCCCTCTGCCTTCCACCACCTTTCCCACACATTCCGATTCAATCTCTGAACTTCCCCCAAACTTGCCATAACTTGCTCAATACTTCCCAACATTTGCCCACCCCCTCTCTCCCTTTCCGTCTCCCTGCCCCTCTCACTTAGCCCCATCCCTCCCTACTCCCCCAAAACTTTCCACAACTTTCTATAACTAGCTCTCGCTATAATTAACTCTATAATTAACTCTCTCTAACACTCCCTCACTCCCCCTCCCTCTCTCTCTCTACTACTCTACCGCTACCCCTCCCCTTCTCTACCTTGCTCCCTCTCTCTCTGTCATAGGGTCTCTCGAGTTCTCTGTTTGGGGTATTAACCGACTGTGTCGGCAACTTTATAACAGCATATTAAATACAAGCACAGTATAAATGCATACAGTATAAATGAATTCTAAGCCAAGTATAAACCTTAACCCTCTTTATAACCACTGTATAACTGGATACGCTGTAAATGAATTAGAGACATAGTATAAGTTCAGTGTAAATACAGCGTGGCCCTCTTGGTTGGCATCATGATATAAACTCGGTAGGGCAGTTACTTATCCTTGACGGAATCTGCAGTATCTTGGGCAAACTTGAATGCTTTATCCGGGTCGGTAAAAAGGTGTTCAGTCGCGTTATATGTAACTCGCAGTTTGGCTGGATACAGTAGACTGAATCTGAGATCTGGTATGTCCTTCAGAATGGCTCTCGACTTGGTAAAGAGTGCTCTTTTCTTGACGACCGGCTGGATAATCTCTGAAGATTCGTGTCTTATCCCCTTCAAAAGTTAGGTTTCTGTTGTTGGCAACTTTCTTCATGATGTCTTCTAAAACGTAGCAATGATGTATCTTCAGAACAGCTGCCTTGGTTGAGCTGTGAGTCCTGGCCGGGCTCTCAGAGCTCTGTGCGCCTGATCCAGTTTGGGTTTTACATCCAGGCCAAGTACATCTTGGAGTAATTGAGCCGCAAAGTCACAAAAGTTTTTACCATGTTCTTTTCCTTCTTTCACCCCAACAATCCTTAAGTTCTGGCGTTTAGAACGCCCTTCTAGATCAAGGCATTTTTCACTCACCTTGGCAAGTTGCCCAGAAATACGCTCCAATTCAGTCATCAATCTGTGTGTTGTCTGAGCATTTTTGGTAGTAGCAGCTTACAATTCTCAAATAGCTTCGCTATGTTGTTTTGAAGTAGCGAGAATGGGTTCCAACTTACAGCTGATATCAGTTTCGAGCTTTTGAATTTCCCCCTTCGAAGAGGAGTTCGCCTCCTCTATGCGGACATCTATCTTATCGATCTTATCACATATTTCTGCTCTCCCAGCAGCAATGTCCAACTTTACAGCCTCAAGTTGCTCACCCAATAAAACTTTAATATCTTCCACCAAAGGTTGTCTTTGTGTTGTCTCTTGCTCCATACTCGGTCGAGACTTCTTCTTCAAAGGATTCTTCACTTTCCACTTGGCGTTACTTCCGTGATACTTTAGGTCCTTTAGGAAATTTAGGAAGTCTCCTGGGTCATGTCTACTGGTCATTTAAAATACCGGAGTCAATTTCTGATGACGTCACTTACGCGACAACAAGCGTCTGCCGGTAAGCAATTTCCTTCTGTCCGTTTGTTATTTTCACCGCTTTCCCGATTTTAGCGGAGCGGAGCTTAATGGCGCACGTCTTAAGTCGCCATAGCGCCACCGAATGTCCTCTCTACAGTTTAGAAGGATGAGAGGAGACCTCACTGAAACCTACCGAATAGTGAAAGGCCTGGATAGAGTGGATGTGGAGAGGATGTTTCCACTAGTGGGAGAGTTTATGTCCAGAGGCCATAGCCTCACAATTAAAGGATGTACCTTTGGGAAGAAGATGAGGGATTTCTTTAGTCAGAGGATAGTGAATCTGTGGGATTGTTTGCCATAAAAGGCTGCAGAAGCCAAGTCAGTAGATATTTTTAAGGCAAAGATGGATAGATTCTTGATTAGTACGGATGTCGGGTTATGGGCAAAAGGCAGGAGAATGGGGTTAGGACGGAGAGATCAGTCATGATTGAATGGTGGAGTAGAAGGTAGTTGAGGCCAGTTCATTGGCTATATTTAAGAGGGAGCTAGATGTGGCCCTTGTGGCTAAAGGGATCAGGGGGTATGGAGAGAAGGCAGGTATGGGATACTGAGTTGGATGATCGGCCATGATCATATTGAATGGTGGTGCAGGCTCAAAGGGCCGAATGGCCTACTCCTGCACCTATTTTCTATGATTTTATGATTCTAGTAGACATGATGGGCCAAATTTATGAACTTACGTATCTTGATTGTATCTGTTGTGATTGGGTATCATGCAAAGTTTTTCGGTAGCGGTAGAGTTGCTGCCTTACAGTGCTAGAGACCTCTGTAAAATTGCCTATGTGTGGGAGGTGGACGAGAAGGTGGGATAACATAGAACTAGTGTGAAGATGTGATTAATGGTCAGCGTGGACCAGATGGGCTGAAGGGCCTTTTTCCATGCGGTATCTCTAAAACTAAGTACTTGACTGGCTTTCTCCTCTTCTAGCTTTCTTACCCCGTCCCTCCTCCACTGCCCTCTACCACAATCAGTCTGAAGCAGGGTCCTGACAAGGGTCACCTATCCAATGTTCTCCAGAGATGCTGCCTGACACACTGTGTCTTTTTTTTTTGTAAATCAGCATCTGCAGTTTCTTGTTTCTCTATAGAATTATTGTCAACCAGTGATGGTTTGTCCAGATAGTCCAGAGCAAAGTGGAGAGCTAGTGAGATAGCATGTCATGTTGGCCTTTTGTGGCGAGGGGCAAAATGAAGCAGATCCAGTTTATTTCTGAGGCAGGAGTTGAATTGCATCATAACCACCTCTTGAAACACTTCATTAAAGCGGATGTGAGTGCTCCTGGACAGGAGTCAATGAAGCGGATCTCCGCTCATTTTGGGCACCTGTACCACAGTTGCCCCTTTGAACAGGTGGGAACCTCAGACTGCAGAAGCAAGAGGGTGAGATGTTTTTAAATACTCCAGTAGGTTGGTCGACACAAATCTGTAGCTGTCAGCCAGGGACACTGTCTGGGCTCTGATGGATGCTCTGATGTCAGCCTCAGAGATTGAGATCACAGGATCCAAGGTCAGGGCTGTGGGGACTCATTTAGGTGTGGCGCTGTTCTCCCTTTCAAAGCGTGCTTTCTTTAGTCAAGAGTGTATAATTGTCATTGCAACGGAATAATTGCAACAGAACAATGAAATTCTTACTTGCTGCAGCTTAACAGGTCCATTAACGCAATAATACACAAAGAAACATAACGTACAGTGGCGCAGTGCTCGAGTTGCTGCCTTACAGCTGCTGCCTAAATGGGGTTTGTGCGTTCACCCGGTACCCGTTTGGGTTTTCTCCAGGTGTTCCGGTTTCCTCCCACATTCCAAAGGTGTGCAGGTTTGTGGGTTAATTGGCTTCTGTAAGTAGTCCCCAGTGTGTAGGATAGAACTAGTATACAGGACCATATAACCATATAACAATTACAGCATGGAAACAGGCCATCTCGGCCCTTCAAGCCCGTGTGGAACAACTTTTTTCCCTTAGTCCCACCAGCCTGCACTCATACCATAACCCTCCATACCCTTCTCATCCATATGCCTATCCAATTTATTTTTAAATGATACCAACGAACCTGCCGCCACCACTCCCACTGGAAGCTCATTCCACACTGCTACCACTCTCTGAGTAAAGAAGTTCCCCCTCATGTTACCCCTAAACCTCTGTCCCTTAATTCTAAAGTCATGTCCTCTTGTTTGAATCTTCCCTATTCTCAAAGGGAAAAGCTTGTCCACATCAACTCTGTCTATCCCATCGACACGGACCTGGTGGGCTGATGGGTCTGTTTCCACTTTGCAAAATAAAGTATACAATAAATAATCAGGAATACGAGGTAACATTTAATGGTGCAAAACTAAAGTCTGTAGTGGAAACAAAAAGTTCAAAGTCAAGTCAAGTTTATTCGTCACATACACATACGGGATGTGCAGTGAAATGAAAAGTGGCCGTGCCTGCGGACTTTGTGCAAAAAACAAACAAACAACCAACAAACTACAAACAGAATCACATGTTCTTTTTCATATTAAATATTGTGGGCGGTATTGTGGTACAGTAAGTTAGTAGAGTTAGTCCCTGGTGAGATAGGAGCTTACAGTCCGAATGGCCCCTGGTAAGAAACTCCTTCTCATCCTCTCCTTTCTCACAGCACGGCAACGGAGGCGTTTGCCTGACCGTAAGAGCTGGAACAGTCCGTTGCAGGAGTGGAAGGGGTCTCCCATTATCTTATTGGCTCTTCCTAATGTATAGTTCCTGCAGAGGGGCGAGAGAAGTTCCCATAGTGCGTTCAGCCAAATGCACTACTCTCTGCAGAGCGTTCTTGTCCTGGGCAGAGCAATTCCCAAACCAGATTATAATGTTTCCGGACAAGATGCAAGAATATCATAGTTGTTGAGGTAGTGATTAGCATTGTGTCATCTTCAAGTGTTAAGGTTCGTTTTTACTTCAAACAGATAAACAACACAAAAGTTAGTAATAAAGCAGTAAAATGTTTATTTCGCCCAGGCGGGTGTGGCAGTCAACTCTCACAGTATGTAAAATAGATTCACTCTATCCCCACACAGAGGTAATGTTCAATCAGATATATTTATACCCCAATAATCAGCAATTCATCAATTCTTAATCTTACAGAGCATTGTACAGCCTCTTGCCTGTTAAGATTGACAGGTTCTTCCAATAGAGGAAAGGTTAGCCCATATATGGTTCTGCTGAAGAAGCTTTTTTTTTGCAGATTCAAGCACTTGTTTTTTTTTTTTACCTTGTTGACGTACATTACCGTCTGTGGAAAAAAGGGTAGGAACGAATCGTCTGAACATTTTTCTGATTGTTTATATCATAGAGCAAAAGCATTCATGTTTTTGTGCTGTATTCTTGTTAGTGTTAATAGGAGAAAGGTTAAGCATCCATTTTGTAACTTTTAAATCTTTAAACTTTCTCATTCCTTCCTTTTTATCATTTATGATACCATTCGCTATCCTCAGTAGGTTCACAATGGTCGCAATTATTTAACAATAAAATTCAGAGTGATGATTAATAAAAAGATAGAGCCATAATGTAACACAGTACCCCAGAGTCCACCAAACCAACTGAATGGCCAGCAGCTCCCATTTCCTTAATTGTACCCATGCATGTCACCTTATGGATTTTCTCAATTTCTTGGGAAATGTGGGTAGCAAGGTCAGTGATATTAGAGGATTCACCAGGGATCTGACACAACACACTTGTCTTATTATGGTATTGAGGCATATGTGTGTCTGATTGTAATTTGGTTTGAACCTGTTCTTGAGCTCGTAAAGCGATATGGCACAAACCCAACGTCTCAATCAGGCAAGGAAGCTTGTTTACCTTACAGCAGCGAGTTCACTGCTAATACTTCTATCATTGTAGCCTTCACCGTTACAGCGCATAAGCAGGATGGCATGCCATTTACTACTGCTGGTACAGCCACGGAATAATCGGCGATCGGTCTTTATGCAGGGGTATGGAGAAAAAGGCTGAACATAGGTCAATTATTGTAAATGTGTCGGCTTTTGCAGGTATAGTGACAGAATAATATTGGTGTCAGATACTAAAGGAGCAATAGCAATCACTACTTTTAATAGCTCTCAGGTCTTAGATAAAACACCATTCATTACGTCTTCTCACTTTCGGGATTGGCAGAATAGGAGTATTACTAATAGTGCTTGTTGCAATAAAGACATGATGATCATAGCTATCCCTTCTTCAGCCCCACTTTTTGAGTTGGGGGATGGCCTGTATTATCCTCCAGTTTTTGGAGGTCAAACAACAACAAATAATAATTGTGCTACACTCAGTCGCTCCGTTCCCTCACTGGGTACCCCCGAAGCCATTGATTATTGAGCGCTCAGCCTCCCCACTTTCAAAAACATTCCGTGGCCCCTAACATATCACTGGACCAGTTCAGGGAGCTAAGATATTCTTTAAAAAGTCTTTTTTTTTTACCGGTTTCTCGATTCACACCCAAAAGGACCACTGGCCTTCAAGATGCACGGTAGTGTATGTAAATGTGGTAGTTAAAATAGAATTGTTACGGTTGGTGTAAATATCTATGGAACCAATTTGTATTATTATTTTGTTAAATCAACCTAAAGTTCAAATCACACGGGGTTTTATTTTATATTCAGGAAAGTCCAAAAGCGGCAAAGGAAAATTAAAAATGACCCCCACCCTCCCGTCTCCCCCGGCCAGTGATGTGATGGGCGCTGGGGTCTGGTTAGTTGGCTTTTTCGCGATCCGCCCTTACGGTGAGTTGGCTTTTTGGCGTAGTTTCCATTCGGTTAGTTGGCTTTTCGGCGATCCGCTCTTTCGGTTAGTTGGTTTTTCGGCAATCTGCCCTTTCGTCGTCGTTTCCGTTCGGTTATTTGGCCTCCACTTCTTCGCTTCGGCATCTCATCCTTCTACACTACATCCGGGTACCGTCCAAGACGACCGGAGACCCTTTTCTGCTGCAGCCTTCATCCACCTTCCCAGCCGTTGTGACGCTCCACTAAGGTCAGCCATGGGGTGGAAGATTGCAACCTTCACGTGGTCTGCCCTGTTTCGATGAATGCATTCAACCTGGCGTGCACAATCAGATAAGATCAAATAGAACAAGTTGTCCTACAACTTTAGGCTGTGCATGCCATACAGAAGAAGGTCAGCCATCATCCTCCGCCTGTTCCACTGTTGAGGTCTTGGTTGGATTGCTCTTTGTCAGAGTTCTCCCCCTCGACCATACCGCCATGGTTGGCTCTACCAGACGTCATCACTCTCAGGACCATACAAGCTTCTCCACCGCAACAAAATGACAATTCACGGATTGGTGATACAGAGTAAATACTGACAGTGAAACTCAACAGGATGACAGCAAACTAGCACAATAACTAGAGTGGGGAAGGGACAGAGAGGATGCAAGGGCAACTTGAAGTTAGAGAAATAGTCATACTGCTGACTTGTAAGCTGTCCAAGCAAAATATGAGGTGCTGTTCCTCAAATTTACATTTGTTCTCACTCTGACAATGGAGGAGGCCCAGGACTGAGAAGTCAGAATGGGAAGAGGAGTTAAAGCGTTAGGCAACCAGGAGATCACTTAGTCTAAGGCAGAGTGAGCGAAGGTGTTCAGCGAAATGATCGCTGGAGATAGGAATCCACAGCTGGGCCTCACTCGACTCTATCCAGAGACTCCGACAGTCCTTTCAGGCGAGGCAGAGGTTCACTTGCACCTCCTCCAACCTCATGTATTCTATCTGCTATTCCAGGTGTGGACTCCTATACAGCACCCTGCACACTAACCTACACACATGAGGGACAATTCTACAACTTACTGAAGTCAAATAACCTAAAAGCCTTGAGTGTGGGAGAAAATTGGAGCACTAGGAAAAAACCCACGCAGTCACAGGGAGAACATACAAATTCTGTACAGACAGCATCCTTTGTCAGAATCGAACCCTCGTCTCTGGTGCTGTAAACTCCACCGTTGCACCACTGTGCCACCTTACAAGATCACCACCACATCCTCCTGCTCTCCAAAGAATAAAGTCCTAATGGTTAGTTGCTGTGCATTGCTTTTTATTTTTTGATTTATCCATAACTGTTTCTTCCTCATCACAACCTGGTTTAAGGCACTGCAAGTACAAATCAAAAACGATTCAAACTAACACGTGGCTGTCCAATGAACCTACAAATTTCCTCTTTCAAAGATTTGCCCAATTCCCAAAAGGTTATCCACATCTTTGAGCGCTTGTTTACCTAAATGAGTAGGTCTTCAATATATATTTGTTTTAAATGCTTTGTTTGACAACATACTTGAATCCTTGTTCACATTGTAATTTCTAGCTGAGAGCTGGGAATAATGTCAGTTTTGGGAATTTGGTATCAAACATGTAGACACAAAAAGTTGGAGTAACTCAGGGGGTCAGAATAGGCGACGTTTCGGCTCGAGACCCTTCTTCACGCAAACTTGACAGTCAAACAAGGAAGACTATCATTCGGGCCTCAATACAGGGCATGCTGACCTTTATAATATGCTCATTCCTTCACCTGGCCAGCAAAGGGATTGAGTGAATTTTGTGGAGATTTGTGTTTTGATGGTTTTGTGCTGACAATGTATCGGGGTGCCTGCTGGACATCATCCAAATCTTAAAAATATTCAGGAAGCAGTGATCACTATTGCTCTGTATACTGTGAGATCAAGTCAGGATTTCCAAACACCTTTCCTCAATGTGTTGTGTCAGCAAGGGAAATACTTTAACCCCCCCTCACATTCCCACACTGACCTTGTGGTCACGCCAGTCTGAAGAAGGGTTTTCGGCCCGAAATGTTGCCTATTTCCTTCGTTCCATAGATGCTACTGCACCTGCCGAGTTTCTCCAGCACTTTTGTCCCACACTGATCTTTCTGTCCTGGGCCTCCTTCACTGTCAGAGTGAGGCCCAGCGCAAATTGGACAAACAACACCTCATATTTTGCTTGGGCAGCTTACACCCCAGGGGTATGAATATCGACTTCTCTAACTTCATGTAGCCCTTGCTTTCCCTCTCTCTCCATCCCTCCCCCATCCTAGTTCTCCAACCAGTCTGACTGTCCTCGGGATTACATTTTATCTTTGTACGCTTCATTGGCACCTTCCCCAAGCTAACAATGATCTTTTCTACATTTTCCTTGAGCTTCGTCCCCTATGTCTTGCATTCAAGCCTTACCCTTCCATATCTGTCTTCCTCTCCCCTGACTCTCAGCCTTAAGTCTTGACCCAAAACATCACCCATTCCTTCTATCCAGAGATGCTTCCTTACCCACTGAGTTACTCCAGCATTTTGTGTTCGTCTTCAGTGTAAACCAGCATCTGCAGTTCCTTCCTACGAATTTCATCATTAATGTTTTCCTTTGCGCAGTAGCTTGTGAGAGCTGGGTCCACATTTTCCAAAGCGTCTTGTTGTGGACTTTCAGTATTGCATGGTGATGTATAGCAGAAGCAGGTTGGCAGATTACCTGATCAAGTGAAAGACCCACAACTTTCACAGTAATTTCAACACACTGTTTACAGAGTTTTTTTGCAAAAAAAAAAATTAAACTTTATTAGAGGCAAGTTCAATTTATGCATCTCAGAATAAGATCTCTAAATCAAGATAAACAAAGTTGCCGGTGCTTATTGTAATCATAAATTAAGTGAAACAATACCTATGGCTGTTTTCTTTGCACCTGGACACCAATAAATAAATTGCGATCTGAACTTTACACATCTAAAGATACTGTACTGCTTTGTTGTAAAAAAAAAATCTAACTGCCAAGTTGAAGTGGGCAGTAGTGTTGAGCAAATGCGATTTCTAGTCATTAATGCTCGACCTGAAAATGCTCAAATGCCAAGTGATAATGATAATCCCTCAACATTTAGAAAATAAGCAAACAATACTTTATTAACATATCAGTGCAGTGAGATTTGGTCACCGAGGCACAATTATGATTTAAATCAATTATAGGACAATTACATTAATTACTGCTTTCAAAAGCAAAGGTTTTGATTATGGACTTTCAAATTTATTGTATTTTAAATACAGAAAATGCCTTTCATCTGATCTAAAAGCAATTGTGGGCCATTATCAAAACAAGTAGCTGCTTATTTTCCCACAACTGCTGTTTATCTACAGGTAAAAGATCTGACGATGAAATGAAACATTAAAATGCACTAAATGTTTTAATGCAGAAATAAGGTCAGCCTCCACAATGAAGCTGTTGACTGTTTTTTACCCCCGAAAGTCACATAACCTAAAGGAAACCATTCAGGGAATTGGGATAGAATAAAGTTTAAGAAAGTGCAAGCTGCCACTTTGAATTGAAATTGCAATTTTGATACTGTCTTTCTTTCCCACAGATTAGCAACTGCGCTATATGATCTTGGGAATACAGTTTTAGCTGGGCAAACTAGCATTTTAAAGACAGTAAAATATATGACAGCACAAAGAAAGGCAAAACATTTTAAAATAACATTGCATACTTCAATACAAATTTAAAATCAATAATCGAGAAACTAGACAAATAGGATGAAGCATTAATGCTTCAAATGAGACAATTATTGTGCAAAACTGTATCTACTGGCCATTTTCCTCCTCGACATTTATAAAGACCACTTTGAACCATAATTTGTGGAATCCAGGCCTACCCTCAAACTTGCTGCACCCCGAGATGTGCAGAGAGGGTGCTGAGTGGTGGCAGTGATACTTTCAGAAGTTTCAAACTCACAGTAAGGTAACTGAACAGTCAGGCTGTGTTTTCAATATGAAACATTTTGTACAGTGAAGTCAGATTCTAACATTTACATGGATTTGCACAATGTCCTTTGTCATAATAAAGATAGCTTCTATATGCAAAAATGTAGTCCAGCTCAACTCCAAAGCGGGGCAAATTACTTCAAAATCACATGGAAGCCTTCTGTATTTTCATCTGCAAAATTAAAAAACAAAAATTATGGTATCAATCTGTTTTATGCAAGGCTGGCATTTATAAAATCATTTAAGAAAACAATTACCTTTTATTGTGCTGATTACAAAACAACTTTCATCTTGGAGGTTGTGAACCATCTGCAAAAAAAAAAAAAATCAGAAAATGAGCATCCATTTCAGCAATATTTTGGTCAGGTATACTTTGCAGTCAGCTGGAGGAATTAGTTATGGGAATCCCCCTATTAATTTAAGTGTTCTCCTCATTTGATATTGCTATAAATATATATCTCTCTAACAGTCTACATTGACTTTGGGGTATTTGACAAGCTCCCATTTGTATGGCTGTTCCAAAAAAGTAATAAGAGTGGATGAGCTCGAAGGCAAGTTGCAAATTAAGATCCAAAGTTGGGTCACTAATAGGAGGTGGAGAGTCTCCTATGTGATTTGAAAGCCTTGACTTGTGGTGTGCCAAAGAGATACTAAGTTTGCAGTTCATACGACAGTGACAAGGATAGTCTTGGGTTACAGAATATTGATCAACTGATACATTAGGAGGATGGAACAATGGCAGATGGAATTTAATTCAAATAAGTGAAAGGTGATGCCTTTTCGGAAATCAAATAAAGATAGGAGTGTCAAGGCACGATGGGACATAAAGGAAGAAATAGATCTTGTCTAAGTCCATAGAATCCAGGTAAACAAAGTGGTGAAGAAAGCATACATGATGCTTGTCTTCATTAGCTACAGCATGAGAGTATGGAGATCAAGGTACAGTTTTTAATATTTTATTCTTAATCGTTACTGTAGGTCGTGTTGTTACTTGCGAGCGGAGCACCAAGGCAAATTCCTTGTACGTGTACATACTTGACCAATAAACTCATTCATTCATTCAAATATTTGGTTAAGCCACAACTGGAGTATTGTATGTTGTTCTAATTCCACACTAGGAAGGATGTGATTGCACTGGAAAAGGAAAGGGTGATCCGAAGAAGAGATTTTTCATTTGAAGACTGATTGCAATCTGGAAAGCACTATCAGAGAGATCAAAAGGGGCAGCTGCGTGCAACAGTGATAAGGAGCTAAATCGCCAAGAAGACCAAGGACCGAATGCTGCTAGTGTGATTAGTGCAAACGAGTTTCCGATGGTTGGTATGAATGTGGGGGTGTGAAAAGTCTGATTATGTGATGCAAGATTCTAGGTATTACAGCTCATTTTAAACTAAGACACAAGGAACTGCAGAGGCTGATTTATTTTTTTTTAAAAAGAGTGCTTGAGTAACTCAGTGAGTCAGGCAGCATCGCTGGAGAACATGGATAGGTTATCTTTCAGGTCAGGACCCTTCTTCGAACTGGGAGTAGGGTCTGGACACAAAACGTCACCAAGCCATGCTGTCTGACCTGCCGAGTTATTCCAGCACTTTGCACCTCAATTTAAATGAGCTTAACTTAATGTGAAATAACAAAGTAACCTTCATCTATATGAATTTTGAGATTTAAAAAAGAAAAATCAGTTCCAGGGAATAACTGGACTTTAAACATTAAAAAAAAACACACTATCTTCCCAAATGAAGATGAATATATTTTAACTAAATGCATTAAGATGACTTGGTATAATTCCCTTTGATCCCATTGTAGCCAATACTGGTGCTTTAAATGTCCGATTAGACTGATGGTAGATGGGGGGGGGGGGGGGGGGGGGGGATAAACACGTGAGACAAGAGAAATGGCAACAGAGTGAAAATCAATTACAGATGCAGAGCTACCAAGTTTTGTCAGATCATTTCAGTATTCTAATACCTGAAAATAAGTATTTTGCTGAGGAAATCAGTATTTTTACACGGTACCATTTTGCTGATTAAACATTTTTTTTTAAGTGTACACGAATGCATAACTTGTTTATTGTGTATTTGTAATACAGTTTATTGTGTATTATGTCATAGCTGCTTTCTTGCATCTCTCTCTCTCTGTTGGCTGCAGCCATCGTCTGTTTCAGCAAGGGAAGCTGGTCGGTGATTGGTCGCAACACCCCTCGAACACTGTGTCTGATTAGCCGCCAAGTGAGCAGCGCATTATGTGATTGGACACAATGCCCTTGGAGACAGCGGCTGATTGGACGGGAGGAGACCGATTTGTCGATTGGACGGGAATTTTTAGGGAAGCTGGTCGGTGATTGGACGCAACCCCCTTAGAGACAGCGGTTGATTGGCCGCCAAATAACCGGGCACAAAAAATTGACAAATAGGAAAACAAAAAAATCAGAATTCTGATTTAAATCGGAATAATATTTGATCTACAGTTACTTCCCATTGAAGAAGAACCCTGGCCCGAAACAACTCCTAATCCATTCCCTCCACAGATGCCACCTAGCCTGCTGAGTTCCTCCAGCACTCTGTGTTTTTTATTTAATTCTGAAATTGAAGATAGACATAAAGCTGGAGTAACTCAGCGGGACAGGCAGCGACTCTGGAGAGAAGACCCTTCTTCAGACTGAACTGAACTCGATGGGAGTACTTGCGATTGTCTGAAGTAGGTCTCGACCCAAAACACCACTCACTCCCTCTCCCCAGAGCCGCCACCCGTCCCTCTGAGCCACCCCAGCCCCCCTGTCTCCACCTTCAACTCCAGAGCCAAACAAAACACACAGTGCTGGAGGAACTCAGCAGGCCAGGCGACACCCGTAGAGGGAACGGACCAGGAGCTACCACGGGCCAGGGCTCTTCCCCCCCCCCCCCCCCCCAACAGGAAGGAACTGCAGATGCAGCCATCCCCGCAAAACGGCAAATGATACTGGGAATGCTGAGGCGAGAGGGTGAGAGAGAGAGAAAGAGAGAGAGAGACGAGATGTAGAGTGAGGGATGGAAGGCGAGAGAGAGGGGAAAGCGAGAGAGAGCGCGACCACAACCCAAGCACGGCGGCAGACCAACGTCCACAAAACCAATCATCCAGATCTTGCAACCCAAAACACCAATAGATTTAATCTGTTACAATCCCCAGAGGTATAGCATGACCCTCCCACATCCCTGCATTTTCCAAGCAGCAAGATCCCAAGTCAACCCCTCCGGGCCACCACCCCTCCATTGGCGAGTGGCATGCCAACAAAACAGAAAGTCGGGCCAATCCCGGCCGCTCCACCTCGTTGTTACGATTATCTACGATCAATTTTGCGTTGTTAAATACGGACTTTAAAAAAATTAACGCAAAACTGTACATCCGTATTCTTATCACATTTTCGTACAAATACGGAAAATCCGTACTACTTGGCAGATCTGCACATGATATGGACGGGTGGCCCTTGGTAAATAGGCCACAAGATGAATTTCTATAATGCAAAGAGAGACACACACACACAGAGGACGAGACAGAATTTCATTCTGCATCTCAAATATTTGAGTAAGAGTGCACTAGAGAATTCGAAAGGCTAATTTGCATTAATTAAATGGTCGTAATGCTGAGTGACATATTTTCCTGATGGACGATATGGGTGAAAGAATAACACGTTAATTAGAACATTGCTGTGCCCGGGAGAAATACAACATGAGATATGTTGTTACCACACGATGTCATGCCAACCACAAAAGCAGCAGTTATGGGCCTGTGCCACAGGCGATTTTTCAGGCGACTGTCAAGTTGCCGGCAGTCGCCTGAAAAACTGGCAACTGTCAGAGTGGAACACACACACATCGCTTCCTTCACCAGCCCGTTATGTGGCGGGGGACAGGGCATGCGGGCGGAGCACTGTCTGAGTGAAATTCACACTGTGCAAAGCCAAGGTGATACCGCGATGAACAGGAAGGCTGGCGCTGTAATTAAGACGGCTAAAGCACAGTGTACGGCAAGTCCTTTAAAATAGGGGGGGGGGGAAGAAGGGGGAAGAAGGAGGGAAAAGGAGTAGAGACAACTTTTAAGGAGCCAGAGATACACGGCTGAGAAGCTCGGTGGACATTAACATTACCAGTCAGTTATCCTTGGTTCCGAAAACTACTGCTTTACGTTCCCCCCCCCCAATGAGCCAATAAAATTAATCGGTCAGCACCAGCTACAACCTACGAGAACCTATGAGAACCTTCAATGTCCTGGCGACCCACTCGGACCTCCTGGCGACCCACCTATGGCACGAGAATCCTCTCTAATCTCCATGGCGGCTTCATTCTAGTCGCCGCTAATTTTTCAACATGTTGAAACATTTGCGGTGACCATAATGAGGCTGCGACTATAGTTCCCAGAATGCAGGAACTCCTCACAACCATGAAGGCGAGTCCCCGGCAACAACCTGTGAACATGTGGCAACTGCATAGTCTCCTGCAGTCGCCTAAGTGGGACAGGCCCATAAATCAACCTATTATTTTCAGTACTGGGATTGGAAGGGAGAATATTTTACTGACCTGCACTAACAAATTGGATAAGAACAGGACTGAGTTGAACTCCATATCCCATACTACATTGAGCAGTTACTCATCTTGAGATTTGACACCATTGGGCAAGATATTAAATGTATTAATATCTGAATAGGTATTGTTTTACAGGAGACAAGAGGAGGATGTTAGGACAAGCAAGAATTAAAAGTATAGAGAAGGGGAACAGTCAACTATTAACCAAAGAACATTTTAAATGAACTTCATCCATTCCTAAAATAAATTGTAACTGAATCTCTGCTTTGACAGGTACTTTCAAACAACTAGGTAATATTGAAGTGCAGACATCATGTAGGAAGCAGGCAGCCAAGTTGAGCAAGGTACCACGGGGTAGCAAATAAACAAGTGAAAATAATGGTTGCAGGTGTCACTTGAAGGGCACATCCAGGACATCGGGAAATCTCACTTACTCTTAAAATGTTGATCTCACTTGGGGGCAGTATGGGGTGAGAGTGAGGTGAATGTACAATCTTACAGACGCACGAGAGAACAATGTCGGGCCACATAGCCCCTGAAACCTGCTCCACTACATGATTGATGTCAAAAACTCGACCTCTCAAAAGCTAAGGAGGCACCTCCGATCTCCCAATCTATTTTACCGTGGCAATGCACTCTATTTTCTGCAGCTGTAATGCCATATTCTGCAGTGTTTTTCCCGTTTTGCACTGTTGTACTGATGTGTGGTATAATATGACTACATTATTTGATCGCTGTACATGTGACAATAAACCAATAAAATAAAAATCAAGGCAACTGTTGTATCTTTTCCACTTTCCTGCTTACTCGTTACCTTCCGTGGTGGCTTTTGTCCAAACAATCTGCTGATTACAGCACTAAATTTACTGAACAATTGAACTCTCACTGAAATGTTGCAGTGTTGATTTCGATTCTCTAAATTGAGATATCTAATCTGAGCAGCCACTGTAAATCCCTCCCAGAATGTGGCATGTGAAAATTCTCATTTTAGGTATCAACTAGTGAATTGTCTTAAAGTATATCCTGAAACACAATAAAATGGCACTGAACTGTTTTGATCTGGAACATGCATACATATTTCTTCATGGTTTAAATCTGTGATCCATTGGCTCGGGCAAGCGAATGTCTACTGAAGCAATGTTCATGTTTACATTCTTGAGGACTGAATGGAACATTAATTACAAACTTCCCCAATCTAATTACATTGAATCATGACAGTGGAAACTCTTAGTAGTATCAGTAAATGATCTTCAGACTTAGAAACATAGAAAAATAGGTGCAGGAGTAGGCCATTCGGCCCTTCGAGCCTGCACCACCATTCAATATGATCATGGCTGATCATCCAACTCAGTATCCCGTACCTGCCTTCTCTCCATACCCCCTGATCCCTTTAGCCACAAGAGCCACATCCAACTCCCTCTTGAATATAGCCAATGAACTGGCCTCAGCGACCTTCTGTGGCAGAGAATTCCAGAGACTCAACACTCTCTGTGTAAAGAATGTTTTCCTCATCTCGGTCCTAAAGGAATTCCCCCTTATCCTTAGACTGTGACCCCTTGTTCTGGACTCCCCCAACATCGGGAACAATCTTCCTGCATCTAGCTTGTCCAACCCTTTAAGAATTTTGTAAGTTTCTATAAGAACCCCCCTCAATCTTCTAAATTCCAGTGAGTACAAGCCGAGTCTATCCGGTCTTTCTTCATATGAAAGTCCCGACATCCCAGGAATCAGTCTGGTGAACCTTCTCTGAACCTCTATGGCAAGAATGTCTTTCCTCAGATTTGGAAACCAAAACTGTACTCAATACTCCAGGTATGGTCTCACCAAAACCCTGTACAACTGCAGTAGAACCTCCCTGCTCCTATACTCAAATTCTTTTGGTATGAATGCTAACATACCATTTGCTTTCTTCACTGCCTGCTGCACCTGCATGCCTACTTTCAATGACTGGTGTACCATGACACCCAAGTCTCGTTGCATCTCCCCTTTTCCTAATCTGCCACCATTCAGATAATAGTCTACCCTCATGTTTTTGCCACCAAAGTGGATAACCTCACATTTATCCACATTATACTGCATCTGCCATGCATCTGCCCATTCACTCAGCCTATCCAAATCACCCTGCAGCCTCCTAGCATCCTCCTCACACCTAACTATACCCCCCAGCTTGGTGTCATCTGCAAATTTGGAGATGTTGCATTCAATTCCCTCGTCCAAATCATTAATGTATATTGTAAATAGCTGGGGTCCCAGCACTGAGCCTTGCGGTACCCCACTACTCACTGCTTGCCATTCTGAAAAGGACCCGTTTACTCCTACCCTTTGCTTCCTGTCTGACAGCCAGTTCTCTATCCACATCAATATTGAACCACCAATACCGTGTGCTTTCAGTTTATATACTAATCTCTTATGTGGGACCTTGTCGAAAGCCTTCTGAAAGTCCAGATATAACATATCCACTGGTTCTCCCTTATCCACTCTACTAGTTATATCCTCGAAAAATTCTATAAGATTCGTCAGACATGATTTACCTTTTGTAAATCCATGCTGACTTTGTCCAATGATTTCACCACTTTCCAAATGCGCTGCTATCCCATCTTTAATAACTGACTCTAGTAGTTTCCCCACTACCGATGTTAGAGTAACTGGTCTGTAATTCCCCTTTTTTAAAAAGTGGGGCTACATTAGCTACCCTCCAATCCTCAGGAACTACTCCAGAATCTAAGGAGTTTTGAAAACTTGTCACTTACCTGATCATTGACAAGAACATGAATACCTGTCGGACCCTGTCTGTAAACCTGATTTATCTGATTTTGTGATATACTAAAGATAGTTGCAATCTTTTTGGAAAGTTCGGCTGTTGTCAATTCCTCCAGGTAGATGGCATGGTATACTGAAAAGAAAGCATAATTAAAAAGGTTATAAAATGGATTGAATCTTTGTGTGGTCTTCCAATTCCTGACAGATCAAAAAACCTCAATGCACATTAGAACTAATACGCAGGACGGACAGGCACATGGTGGGAATGTTACCAAAAAGCAGTCCAAAAGTCTGGAACTATAAATCTAAATACCATTATGGCAGATGACGAATTTGAAAACAATGTCCTGCTTTAGCCAAGACTGTCAAAAACTTACCAGAAATATAAGTAACATTCAAACACTAAAAATCTCTACAATACATAATTTTTTTACAGATCTGAATTTATACAAAAGTTGTCTTAATCCCTTAACTTCACTAACAATGTCCAGACACTGAATCTTTGGGCGATTTCTCTACTGCAAGTGTTTAGAGGAGAAGAGTTTTTTGCTCACAGGAAATCACTCAACAGCAACCTTTGGATTTTCAAATTACAAACCAATTTTAGAACTGGCAGTGCCTTTTGCAACAGGTTGATAATTAAAGAATGGTTTACTAGGCCATTGATAAACTCCATCAACAAAGGCTTGAGAACAGTGTTCTGAGAATCCAGCAGGTTACATTATATTTTTGTTCTAGATTTTCTTCACAGTAACAAAATGACACGATGGAATTTGAATTCCCACTCTTACCAGTTCATTTCACAAAACCCTATACTAATGCTCAACTTCTCCGAATGTGATGAGCTGCATAACTCCTCGATACTTGTCCTTAGGTACTGCTATGGTGTCAGTTACCATCCCAGCAAGTACATTC
The DNA here is from genome assembly GCA_963514005.1 of Raja brachyura. The sequence continues at coordinate 14,677,922 of OY740784.1, forward strand.
AATCTGCCAACAGGGAACTTACTTGCCCTTTCAAATGAGAGTTTCACCAAGAACTGGTGAATAGGAATAGGTACTAACTTAGTATCTGAGGAGCAAATTTTTCACACTGAGGGTGGCGGGTGTATAGAACAAGTTGCCAGAGGAGGTAGTTGAGGCAAGGACTATCCCAACATTTAAGAAATAGTTGGACAGGTACATGGATGGGACAGGTATGGAGGGACATGGATCAAACACAGGCAGGTGGGATTAGTGTAGCCGGGACATGTTGGCTGGTGTGGGCAAGTTGAGCCGAAGGGCCTGTTTCCATACTGTATCACTCTAAGAACTTTTGTCCGGCATTGGCAAGTTGGGCTGTAAAGCCCGTTTCTTTGCTGCATTATACCTGACTAAATTTGAAGAAATCAAAGCAGCTACTAACAACTAAAGGGGATTCATGTTAAAAGATTCTGTTCATTTGGTAATGAACCAAACATACATTCACTGAAGTAACATTTAGGAAGAGCACATAAATACAAATGCAACAAGCAATGCCATGCATTCCAGCAAATCCCATTGGACACAAATATAGCATTTACACGAAACAAATGCAAAGTGTTGAAAACATTTAGAAGTTTGTGGAAAATGTGCAGAGAGGGAGAAAATCAGAGCTAACATTTCATGTTGATTACTTTTCATTAAAACCAATGTTTAAAACAAAAATTAACGTTAAAGTCAGAGAATGTTTGTGTAGAGGTAGAGGGGAGAAAGATGATCAAGAGAACACAAGGAAAACTATTTAAATGGGCAGAGACAAAATGAAACTGGGTGGTGTTGACTTAAAAGGAAGATGGCATATACCAAAGGTGCATCAGGAGACTGTGGAAAAGGCGACTGAAGTATGAAATACGAGGCCAGAGAGAAAGAGAACTGAATGGTGGAAATGAGATACAGGGTTGCAATGACCCATTACATGTTGAATCCTGAATGCTGTGTCCTGAAGGCAGCAATCTGCCAAATGGGAGAGGTGCTAATTATTTGAGAAATCTCCAGCGAGAGATTAATCAGATGTGGATTCAAACAAGCTGATGTACTATTTTCAATGCACCTTCTGCCCATTTATGAGCCACAATCAATCAGCACCACCACCACCACCACCACATGCATATTCAGACTTTTCTAGTCTTCCCCAATCACAAACAGTCCTGTTTGTTCTCAAAGTCAAGTCAAACATTTGAGCGGTACAAGGAAACTCTCTATGAACTTCAGTCCCAGTACAATCCCTCGGACACCTACCAAGTGTGGCAAGGCCTCAATGCTATAAATGGCTGTAATACCAAGTCAGGCAGCATCACTGGTGATAGTGCAACCCTCCCTGACGAAAATGCGTTCTATGCTCGCTTTGAGCAGAAGGCCAACAGGGTGATGTCATGGAAGTTGGGAGGTCATGTTGCAGCTGTATAAGAAGTTGGTGAGACGCATTTAGAATATTGTGTTCAGTTCTGGGCACCATGTTATAGGATAGATATTGTCAAGCTTGAAAGGGTTCAGAGAAGGTATACGAGGATGTTGCCAGGACTAGAGGGTGTGAGCTATAGGGAGAGGTTGAGGAGGCTGGGTCTCTATGAGGGGTGGTCTTATAGAGGTGTATAAAATCATGAGAGGAATAGATCTGGTACTTGCACAGAATCTCTTGCCCAGAGTAGGAGATCGAGGACCAGAGGAAAAGATTTAATAGGAGTCGGAGGGGTTAATTTTTCACACAAAAGGTGGTGGGTGTATGAAACTAGCTGCCAGAGGAGGAAGTTGAGGCTGGGACTATCCCAACGTTTAAGAAACAGTTAGACAGGTACATGGATAGGACTGGTATGGAGGTATATGGACCAAGCGCAGGCAGGTGGGACTAGTGTAGCTGGGGCATGTTGGCCAGTGTGGGCAAGTTGGGCCAAAGGGCCTGTTTCCACTCTGTATCACTCTATGACTCTACAACTCAAGTGTGTCTTCTCTCAGTGTCAATGTTGCAGAAGTTAGATCGTCCTTCCCGAGGGCAAATCCACAAAGAGCAACAGGTTGGATGCAGTCCCTGGCCAGGTCATGAGGAACCGTGTGGACCAGGTGCAGCAGTGTTCACACACATCTTTAATCTCTCCCTACTCTGTTCTGAGGTACCCACCTGCTTCATGATGCCAACTATCATCCAAAGACAAAGACAAGCAAAATCTGATGCCTTAACGACTACAGTCCAGTGGCCTTGACTTCCACCACCATGAAGTGATTTGTGAGGCTGGTTATGGCACACATTAACTCCAACCTACTACGCAACCTTGACCCACTGCAGCTTGCCTACCGCCACAACAGGTCCACGGCTGATGCCACCTCCCTAGCCCTACACTCATCCCTGGAACACCTAGAAAGAAGGACAACTATGTCAGACTCCTATTCATAGACTACAGCTCCTTTTATTACCATTATTCCAACCAAGCACATCTCCAAATTTGTGGAACTTTGAGTCAGCATCCCCTCTGCAACAGAATCCTCCATTTCATGACCAACAGACCACAATCAGTGAGGTTAGGTAATAAAACATCCTCTACGATAATCCTCACAGGTGCCCTGCAAGGACGCATTCTCAGTCCCCTATTATGCTTATGCACTTGTGACCATGCAGCCAAATACCAATGCAACTCAACTTGCAAGTTCACAGACAACACCACCATAGTGGGCTGGATATCAAATAATGACGAGATGGAGCACAGGATGGAGATTGAGAACCTCGCAATCTGGTTCCCGAACACCAACCTCTGCCTCAATGTCAGCAAGACAAAAGGACATTGTGATTGGCTTCTGGAAGCGAAGTAGGACATAGAACCCGGTATACATTGATGGCACCAAAGTAGAGATGGATGAAAGCTGCAAGTTCCTAGGAACAAATATCACCAGCAATTTGTCCTGGATCAGCCACAGAGGCGATGACCAAGAAAGCACACCAACACCTCCTCTTCCTTGGAAGGCTTACGAAGTTCAGCATGATCCAACAACTCTCACCAACTGCTGAGGATGCATCCTTAAAGAACATTTTATCGGGAAGTATCACAGTATGGTTTGGGAACAGCTCCTTCCAAGACCGCAAGAAATTGCAGAGAGTTGTAGACTTAGTCAAAGTCAAACAAACTTTATTGTCATTTAGAAATACATTGATATATGCAGTTCCAAACAAAATTACGTTGCATTTGGCTCCCTGTGCAACACAATAAATTAACCGAAGGATAGGCATGGATGAAAAGGATAAATAGACAATGGTGGCAGCCCATTACATGGCATTCAGGAGTCTGATGGCTCGTGGGAAGAAGCTGTTGCAGAACCTTGATGTTCTGCTCCTTATGCTGCGATATCTTTTTCCCGAGGGCAGCAGAGTGAACAGTCCGTGATGGAGACGTGTGGGGTCTTTTATAATACTGCTGGCCTTAGACACGCAGCGTTTGGTCGCAATATCCCTGATTGAGGAGAGAGAGAGGTCCCGATGATTTTTTCCGCTGTCCTCACCACTCTCTGCACAGACTTCCAGTCGGAGGCTCTACAGTCCCCAAACCAGACAGAGATACAGCTGGTCAGAATACTCTCTATGGTGCCCCTGTAGAAAGTAGTGAGGATGGGATGGGGGAGATGAGTTCTTCTCATCCGGCGCAGAAAGTGCAACCGCTGCTGCGCTCTCTTAACAGTTGATGAGATATTATTCGACCAGGTCAGACTGTTAGTGATCTGCACCCCCAGGAACTTTGTGCTACTGACCACCTCCACATCGCTGTCGTTGATGTGAAGTGGTGTGGGACTGTGCCGGGTTTTCCTGAAGTCGACGATAGCCTCTGTTTTTTCGACATTCAGGATCAGGTTGTTCGTATTGCACCAGTCCGCCAGTTGTTTCACCTCCTCCCCTGTAAGCCAGCTCATTGTCGTCCCTGATGAGGCCCACCACTGTTGTGTCATCTGCGTACTTCATGATGTGGTTTGTACTAAACCTGGCACAACAGTTGTTAGTCACCAGGGTGAACAGCAGTGGACTCAGGACACAGCCCTGAGGGGAGCCGGTGCTCAGAGAGATGGTGTTGGAGGTGTTATTTCCCAAACCATCACGCAAACCCTTCCACGAACCTCATCTACACTTAACGCTGCCCTGGCATGGCCACCAGCATAATCAAGGACTAGTTCTTACCCCAGTCATTCCCTCGTCTCCCCTCCCATCAGTCAACAGGTACAGACGTTCGAAGACGCATACCTCTTGATTCAGGGACAGTTTCTTCCAGCTGTTATCAGGCAACTGAACCGTCCTCTCACCAGCTGGAGTGCGGTACTGACCTCCCATCTACCTCATTGGAGACTTTTCAACTTTCTTTAATTGGACTTTATCTTGCACTAAATAAGTTTATTTACTTATTTATACTAATACTATAAATAAAATACTGTTTATTTATCATGTACATTGTGGACAGTAATCATGTACACTGTAATCACGTTTAGTCTTTGTGTTGACTGGACAGCACGCAACAAAGAATCTTCATTGTATCTCGGTACATGTAACAATAATAATCTAAACTACATTTACCATATATTGCACGACTGTCACCCTTTCCATTTTCACTATCTCGTGATCCAACCAGCTGCGAAATATTTTGTGCACGCTGCGATTCTTGGCAGACATAGATGGTTAATCTCGGTCTCACAGATCTGCATCAGAAAATACAAAGACACAAGACTCAAGTGAACATTTGGTCCATCGGTTCACTTAAAGATGATATGTGATCAACTTAACCACTGGCAAGATTATGGCTTTACAGGGTATTTTCAATTATTGGCTCATTCCTTAAAAAAAAGCCATTTATCTCATCATGTACCCATTGACAGGTCATATAGATTCTACATTATTTCTATTAACAATCCTGTATATCCCGTAGGTAAACTACAAAAAACAATTCTTCACAGGGATGAGAGCTGAAGTTCACAAAGTTGGAGTTTATAACAAAGTATAGCAAGCCAGCTTCAGATGAAGGAAATTAAACTCCATCTCATTTTTTTAAAAACCACATTGTGACCACATTGCACAACAAATCTTTAGCCGCAGCTATCAGTTGTGTTCACAATTCTTAACTTTAAAGATTGCTTTGAATAGGGAGAAGGCAGGACTTTGTGGGAAGGTGCTTAACTGGAGTAAGGTAAACTGCAATGCTATTAGGTAGGAGCTTGGGAGGATGCACTGGTAACAATTGTTTCTGGGCAAATCCACATCTGACATGAGGGAATTGTTTAAAGGCCAGTTAACTGATATTCAGAACTGGTGGAGGGATAAGCATGGCAACGAAAAGGAACCATGGATTACCACAGAGATTGTATATTTGGTCAAAAAGAAAAAGGAAGCATATACATGACATAAGAAGTTGGCAACAGACAGGGCCTTTGAGGAATATAAAGGATGAACAAACTCAAGCAGGCAATTCGAAGGGCCAAAAGGAGCCACAAAATGGCTTTGGTGGGTCAGATTCTGTGTCGAAATAAACCCCAAAGCTTTTTATATCTTTACAACCACTATTAAAAACAAGATGATAAACAGGGAGAAGATAGGAATTTCAAAGATAAAGGAGGGCATTTGTGCATGGAGTCTGAAGATGTAGGCAAGTTACTACAAGAGTACTTTGCGCCTGTTTTTCACCAACGAGCAGGACATGGAGGACAGCGAGATCATGATGAAGAATACCAATATGCAAGGGCAGTTTGTGATTAAGGTGGTGGTGCTGGGGCTGTTGAACAGCATAAAGGTACATACAGTGCATTCAGAAAGTATTCAGACCCCTTCACTTTTTCCATATTTTGTTACATTACAGCCTTATTCTAAAATTGAATTCTTTTTTTTTAATCATCAATCTATACACAATACCCCAAAATAAAAAAGCGAAAACAGGTGTTTAGCAATGTTTGCAAAGTAATTCAAAATAAATAACTGAAATATCACGTTTATGGAATCACATGTGAATTTATGGATTTCCCTGCCAGTGGCAGTGGAGACCAAATTACAGGATGGATTTAAGAGAGAGTTGGATAGAGCTCTAAGGGCTAGTGGAGTCAAGGGATATGGGGAGAAGGCAGGCACGGGTTATTGATAGCGGACGATCAGCCATGATCACAATGAATGGCGGTGCTGACTCGAAGGGCCAAATGGCCTCCTCCTGCACCTATTTTCTATGTTTCTATTTACATAAGTATTCAGACCCCTTACTCAGTACTTTGTTGAGGCACCTTTGGCAGCGATTACAGCCTCAAGTCTTCTTGGGTATGACGCTACAAGCTTGGCACACCTGTATTTGGGTAATTTCTCCCATTCCTCTCCGCAGATCCTCTCAAGCTCTGTCAGGTTGGATGGGGAGCGTTGATGCACAGAGATGTTCGATCGGGTTCAAGTCCAGGCTACTCAAGGACATTCACAGACTTGCCACAAAGCCACTCCTGCGTTGTCTTGGCTGTGTGCTTAGGGTCGTTGTCCTGTTGGAAGGTGAACCTCCGCCCCAGTCTGAGGTCCAGAATGCTCTGGTGCTGGTTTTCATCAAGGATCTCTCTGTACTTTGCTCCATTCATCTTTCCCTCAATCCTGACTAGTCTCCCAGTTCCTGCCGCTGAAAAACATCCCCACAGCATGAAGCTGCCATCACGATGCTTCACCATAAGTATGGTATTGGGCAAGTGATGAGTGGTGCCTGGTTTCCTCCAGACGTGACGCTTGGTATTCAGCTAAAGAGTTCAATCTTGGTTTCATCAGACCAGAGCACCAGAGAAAACAACCCTTTGGCAAACTCCAAGCGGGCTGTCATGTGCCTTTTACTGAAGAGTGGCTTCTGTCTGGCCACTCTACCATAAAGGCCTGATTGGTGGAGTGCTGCAGATATAGTTGTCCTTCTGGAAGGTTCTCCCATCTCCACGGAGGATCTCCGGAGCTCTGTCAGAGTGACCATCAGGTTCTTGGTCACCTCCCTGATCAAGGATCTTCTCTCCCAATTGCTCAGTTTGGCCGGGCGGCCAGATCCATGAAGAGTCCTGATGGCTCCAAAGTTTTTCCATTTAAGAATGACGGAGGCCACTGTGCTCTCCGGGACCTGCAATGCTGTAGTAATTGTTTATACCCTTCCCCAGATCTGTGTCTCAACACAATCCTGTCTCGTAGGTCTACGGACAATTCCTTCATCTTCATGGCTTGGATTTTGTTCTGACATGCACTGTCAACTTGTGGGACCTTATATAGACAGGTGTGTGTCTTTCCAAATCATGTCCAATCAATTTAATTTACCACTGGTGGACTCTAATCAAGTTGTAGAAACATCTCAAGGATAATCAATGGAAACAGGATGAACCCAAGCTCAATTTTGAGTGTCATAGCAAAGGATCTGAATACTTATGTGAATATGATATTTCAGATATTCCTTCTTAATTACTGAGCAAAAATGGCTTAATACTTGTTTTTGCTTATAATGAATAATCCATTTTAAAATAAGGCTGTAACGTACCAAAATGTGGAAAAAAGTGAATGCACTGTACATCCTCAGGATCCGAGAGGATTTGTCCCAGGTTATTGACAGAGCAAGAGAGGAGATTGCAGGAGCCTTGCGGATCTTTGAACATCTTTGAATATCTTTATTCTCTTTCCATTTAGAAAATAGTCTACGCCTTTAATCCTACTACCAAAGTGCATGAATACACACTTTACTACACTGTATTCCATCTGCCGCTTTGCCCACTCTCCCAACCTGTCCAAGTCTTTCTGCAGAGTCCCTGCTTCCTCTACACTGCCTGCCCCTCCACCTGTCTTTGTGTCAGTCCTTGTATTAAAGGACAATTAAAGTCCTTATAAACTGAATCATTTCCCATAGATCAGGCCAGTGAGTTCTGACAATATCCTTGGAGGTTTTCTCTGCAACATTTCCACCTTAAATGAGTCTTTCCTTTAGCAGGGCGACCAAAACAAGACTCCCAGTGCAGCCTCACTAATGTCTTGTACAACTGTACCATAATGTTCCAACATTTGCACTCAACTCCATGACTGATGAGGGTAAGTATGCCAAAAGCCTCCTCACCATCCTATCTACCAGCGACACCACTTTCAGGGAATTATGTACTTGTATTTCTGGATCCAACAGCCCTGCCATTTACTGTGAAGATCTTGCCCTGGTTCGATTTCCCAAAATGCAGCACTTCACATTTATTTGAATTAGACTCAATAAGCCATTCCTTGGCCCACTTGATCAAGATACCGCTATAATTCTTGACAACCACTAACACCTATTTTAGTGTGAACGGTAACACGACTGAAATTTCTCTAAAGCATATTCCAAATTGCTTTATACTACATCTATATAGTACAGAAATATTAACTGTGCACAAATGCAAAGTAATGGGACTGGAAAAAGCTTAGATCAGTTCAATAGGTTATACACCATGTGCTGAAAATACTCAGCATTTGTGAAGAGGGAAAAAGTCAACATTTGGGACCTTTCATCAAAACAATTCTCATGAAGAGTCTTCAATCTGAAACTTTCGTTGTTCCTCTTTCTACAAATGTTGCCCGATTTGCTCAACATTTCATTTCAGATTTCCAGTATCTGCGTATTTTGATTTTCTAATTTGCATTTTTAATGGATGTATTCAATGGAAAGAATATAAAATAATTGGGAATTAAATTGCTGGGTACCCATGATCGAAGGCGTTCAATGTTGAAGATTTTCTCACTGGCAAATGGTAGGATGGAAAGAACAGGATGTATAAGAAACTTGTAGAGATTATTCAAATGCACTCTGCACAATTAAAACGTCACTAATCTTTACATCAAGTTTCACATCTGAAATTGCAGCTTGTGTGCAAATTATTCTAATGTATTGGTGCTGACTTCCCACAGGGCAAGATATACTCTTAACTGAAAACCAGTGGTCTCACTTCCACTGTCATGTAGCTTTATAGACATTTAATAAACAAAACAAAACTAATGTCCCATGGATAACTGCAAATGGCCCAGCTGAACTTTAAATCTTGAACTTAATGCTACAATAGCATTTCTTCCGCTCTGTGATATCCTAAACAATTCAGCAATAACAAGAAAATGGAACTGGCAAGGGAGAATGAATCAGTGTACGGCAAGATGCGGTGGTTGAGCTGGTTGCATTGCAATCAGCCTAGTCTTGGGAGGAAATTGGATTGGAAAGAGGATACTAGGATCTGAAAATTTGGAACAAGGAAACTGGAGTTTAGACAAAAGTCTGCTTTTGAAAGTGGTGAGAAGGGAGCAAGAAGCTCAGTTGACATGAGAATTATAAATACAACATTCAGAGAACCATTTGCAACATTGAGAGAAATAAGCCAAGAGCAGTCAGACAATTGGGAAATAAAATTAGCAAGTTAGATAAATGAGGGAAAGATTGATTCCAGTGGCAATTCCAGTGGGATGATCATGGGGATAAGAGACAGGGGTCCTCACTAGTCCTTTAGTTCCTAATTTTTAATAATGATCACCAACACGGAGGGTTGAGATGGAGCACTCAGATGGAGGAAAGATTAACAAGAGGTCATTTGGATAAAATGGAGAGTCACATTACTAGGAATGTTCAATAGACCTCCTAATAGTAAAAAAAGAATGAGCAATAATGAAAAAAATAGTGGTGGGAGGGTGTAGAAACATAGAAAATAGGTGCAGGAGGAAGCCATTCAGCACTTCGAGCCAGCACCGCCATTTATCGCGATCATGGCTGATTGTCCTCAATCAATAACCCGTGCCTGCCTTCTCCCCATATGCCTTGATTCCACTAGCCCCTAGAGCTCTATCTCTCTTAAATCCATCCAGTGATTTGGTCTCCACTGCCCTCTGTGGCAGGGAATTCCACAAATTCACAACTCTCTGGGTGATAAAGTTTTTTCTCACCTCAGTCTTAAATGACCTCCCCTTTATTCTAAGACTGTGGCCTCTGGTTCTGGACTCGCCCAACATTGGGAACATTTTTCCTGCATCTAGTTTGTCCAGTCCTTTTATAATTTTATATGTTTCTATAAGATCCCTCCTCATCCTTCTAAACTCCAGTGAATACAATCCTAGTCTTTTCAATCTTTCCTCATATGACAGTCCAACCATCCCAGGGATCAATCTCGTGAACCTACGCTGCACTGCCTCATTCACAAGGATGTCCTTCCTCAAATTAGGAGACCAAAACTGTACGCAATACGCAATTGTGGATAGGACACAACATTCCTAATTCAAAGGAATTTAGAATAATTATTAAAAAAGGTTAATTAGGAGCTCATGGCGGGGAGGGGGGAGGTGTTGAAAAGGAACATTCAAGGAAACAAAGTCTCCAACAAATATGTATTAACTAAAAAAACAGGGAGCTTCCAATTATAAGCACAAATGGATGGTAAATAACAAACACATCAGAATAAAGTAAAAGAGGAAAGCTTTAGCAAATGCCAAGAACTCAGTGAGAAAGTAGTGAATAGAAGAGCGACGTATTTCTGAAGTGTTGCTCCTGTTCCAATGCAAAGAACAGCAGATGCTGGTTTTCACAAAAAGACAGTGCTTGAGTAACTGAGTGGATCAGGCAGCATCTCTGGAGAACATAAATACGTGATTTTTTGGGTCGGGACCCTTCTTCAGACTGATTGTGATTTGGTGAAGTTTGTGTGATGGGGAGGGGGGGGGGGGGGGGGGTTATAAGAGAAAGAAAGGCCAGAGATGAAAAGGTCATAGACAAAAATACAAAGCATGAGATAAGGATAGAAGAGGTCAGATTTTTTTTTGCCAGAGGAAGGAATATAGGGGAAAGGGGAAGTGGAGAAGTGGGTACGAGTCCAGGTGCGGCCCAGGGAATAGGTATGGGGCGAGGGGGGAAAGGAAGGATGGCAAAAAAAAAATTAGGTTAGTAACCTAAAGTTAGAGAATTCAATGTTCATACTATTAGGTTGCAAGCTACCCCGCTATTGCAACTATTAGGTTGCTCCTCCAGTTTGCACGTGGCCTCACTCTAGCAATGGAGACGGCCCAGAACAAAAAGATCAGTGTGGGAATCTGAGTTAAAATGGTTAGCAATTGGGAGATCCAGGAGGTCTTGGTAGACTAAGCACAAGTATTCAGCAATGAAAGGGACAATAGACTGGCAAGGCTCATATCAACACAGTTGCAAACTCTAATGTTCCACCTCTACATACCAAAAATTTGTAAAAGAATACTCTCAGTATCATTCTTTTAAGAATCAGACTATTGAATTGTTTGGAGAGTTAACTACTTCAATATTTTTCAGAATAGTACCAAGACGGATATGGGATTATTTAATATAAATCTGTCAGGCATATCTGAAAGGGTGAGGTTAAACATGGCTGCAGTCATTTCAGTTGTATGTAATAGTTGCAGGATCAAATGCACAGGCAGGTATAAAATCTGTTAATGTAATATTCAAAATACAGACTGGTTGCACTGATTTCAATTGCCATTGTCGTTAAATGACATATGGGCACCTCCATTTGCATTGGTGTTAAAAATCAAGCTCAAGAGACAAACTGATTAAAATAAGTTTTCTGAATAGTTACCTAGCTTTAAGTGCATTAAACAATCTAATCCCATCAGCCGAGCCACAGATCTGGACAAGATCATCTCGAGTCAACTTTAATAAATCTGAACCTGGAAAAAGAGTAATTAATGACACTAATTATGAAGCATTCACAGGTGTAGAGTCGAGCTTAACTTAAACAAAGGAAAGTAGAATTTTAACACAGCTTAAAAATTATTTCAATGTTTAGACTCGGACATGACAACTTACATGATTCCTTGTCCTTTTTGGTATTCAGTCATACAGCAGAATTTGCACTAACAGATATTCATTTGCAAAACATTCAGCAACAAAAGTTGCATTACTTTCTCAACATATGCAAACTTAAAGCACACGGTATTGGGGGTTCAGTATTGATGTGGATAGCGAACTGGCTGGCAGACAGGAAGCAAAGAGTAAGAGTAAACGGGTCCTTTTCAGAATGGCAGGCAGTGACCACTGGGGTGCCGCAAGGCTCAGTGCCCAGCTATTTACAATATATATTAATGATCTGGATGAGGGAATTGAATGCAACATCTCCATGTTTGCGGATGACACGAAGCTGGGGGGCAGTGTTAGCTGTGAGGAGGATGCTAGGAGGCTGCAAGGTGACTTGGATAGGTTGGGTGAGTGGGCAAATGCATGGCAGATGCAGTATAATGTGGATAAATGTGAAGTTATCCACTTTGGTGGCAAAAACAGGAAAGTAGACTATTATCTGAATGGTGGCCGATTAGGAAAAGGGGAGATGCAACGAGATCTGGGTGTCATGGTACACCAGTCATTGAAAGTAGGCATGCAGGTGCAGCAGGCAGTGAAGAAAGCGAATGATATGTTAGCATTCATAGCAAAATGATTTGAGTATAAGAGCAGGGAGGTTCTACTGCAGTTGTACAGGGTTTTGGTGAGGAGTGGAGTATTGTACCTGGAGTATTGCGTACAGTTTTGGTCTCCTAATCTGAGGAAAGACATTCTTGCCTCAGATGCAGAGAAGCGAGTACAGAGAAGGTTCACCAGACTGATTCCTGGGATGTCAGGACTTTCATACGAAGAAAGACTGGATAGACTCGGCTTGTACTCACTAGAATTTAGAAGATTGAGGGGTGATCTTATAGAGACTTACAAAATTCTTAAGGGGTTGGACAGGCTAGATGCAGGAAGATTGTTCCCGATTTTGGGGAAGTCCAGAGCAAGGGGTCACAGTTTAAGGATAAGGGGGAAGTCTTTTAGGACCGACATGAGAAAATCATTTTTCACACAGAGAGTGGTGAATCTGTGGAATTCTCTGCCACAAAAGGTAGTTGAGGCCAGTTCATTGGCTATATTTAAGAGGGTTAGATGTGGCCCTTGCGGCTAAAGGGATCAGGGGGTATGGAGAGAAGGCAGGTACAGGATACCGAGTTGGATGATCAGCTGTGATCATATTGAATGGTGGTGCAGGCTCGAAAGGCCAAATGGCCTACTCCTGCACCTATTTTCTATGTTTTTATGTTTCTAACATGGACATATTCTGTCATTTACTAGAACTCTGGTGTCAATTTTTTGTAATCCCATCTTTTTCCTCAGATCATAGTTCCAAGCAAGATAGAAGTGAACTGATCATTGCAATGCAACGTCAGTATTCAATCCCTACTCCCTGACAACCTGCAGGTCACAGGTTGCTACCTGCAACTCTCACTGTGGGAAAACAGATCTGCATTTCTGAAGATTAAGAATGGGAACTCAATTCTGTATCCTTGTAAGGTTCCAGAAGTGCCACAACACATTTCACATTCATGATAGCGTAAGTATACTTGCTAACTACATGTTTTTAAATGTAAAGAGCAGCAATCAATACCTGAGAAGTTTGAAAATAATCTTGCGTACGTCGCAAATCTATTCTTGTGCAGCCACTGTTGAGCCTCCTGTATTGTTGTTGCAGGACAGAGTTGCTGGAGGGAGAGGGGTGGGTAGACAGGGGACAAAGGAAGGTTATGCACAAAGGGCGACATATTAAAACATTTAATCAGGGCTCTAATTATTCTGCCATCACATCAAGTCATTTCTGCCACAAGCTCATCCAAATGTTCAACAGAGTAGGTGCAAGGACAGTGTCAAGTGACGTTAGATGTCTTAGACATCTGGCTTAGAGCCGGCTTAGTGATATCGATACAAGGTCACATGGCAACTCATCTTTCGGTCAAACATTAAATCATGATTGCAAATATGCAGGGACAGAGGTTCATGTGCACCTCCTCCAACCTCATCTACTCTGTTTTCCTTTGTATTTACTGCAGCGAAAGGCATGAGAACCAGGGAACATGGGGCAGTCAGTATTACAGTCGAGGAGGTGCCGAAGGTACTAAACGTGTGTAAAGGTAGACAAATCTCCTGGGCCTGATTGGATATATTTGAGGACAGTGTGTGAAGCTAGTGGAAACTGCAGGTGCCTTGGCCAAGATATACGAGTCATCATAAAATACAGGTGAGGTGCCGGATGACCGGTCGGTGGCAAAAGTAGTGCCTCTATTTAAGAAGGGCTGCCGGGAAAAGTCTGGGAACTACGGGCCAGGGAGTCTAACATCTGTAGTCGGAAAGTTACTAGACTATTCTGAGAGAAATGTTAGATGGACAAGGGCTGATTAAGGATAGTCAGCATAGTTTTGTACATGGGAGATAGTGTCTCACAAATCTGAAGATGTAATTATCCCTGCTAGACAGTTTTGGATTCAAAATATCAAGTATACAGGTCAAGTAAAATGGATAAATTGAAATGGCAATTGTGAACCTAGGGCTGTGAAAAACATGTAATTCCACCAAAAAGTATCTGAAAGTTCAACTCAGCAGCTGCCCTTGCCATGTAAACTTAAAATTTCAGCTAAGACGGCAAGCACAGTTGCAAAAAAAAAAAAAAGGAAAGGTTCCATCGGAGGGGGAAAAAGAGTGAATGAAGTTGGTGGAGTAATACAGGTATAACTTTACAAAATCTACCAATATACTTGTTAAATATGGCTTCAAATTACTCCAAGAGTTTTCTTTAAAGATTCCATTGCTCTTGGATTCATTATTCTAATTGAAGGACATTTTTTTGTAATATTAATGAATCATTTCTCCATAAATGTTCCCGGATCTTATCAGTATTTCAACCAGCTTCAGCATTTAAAAACTTCATATTTTCAGTATCTCAAGCAGCTATGTTTTGAAGCATTTTCATTGTCCTCAGTAAAATTTAACCTTCTGCCGCAATAGAAAGGAATAGTTTTGCATTTTTAACATAGTTAACTGAAGGCTAAACTGCATCTGCAGATCCTTGTGTCCAGCTAAAAATACAGTTTTTAATTATCAATTAAAAATGTATGTGCTGGAAATATGACATAAAAACTGAAAATTATTGAAATACTTAAATCAGGTGGCATCAGTAGAAAAAGGTTCAAGCACCTTGTTCCCAACTTATTTTAAAATCATTGATGACGGATAAAGGAGAAAACCGGATGCTTGATGGGATGCAAGGTCATCGATCTGAAATGTTATCATTTACTCTCTGGATAGATGCTGACAATTTAAAAAAATATTTGCACATAGTTCTGCTTGTAAAACACCACATTAAACAATGTAATTTAAAAAAATTATTTCATAACACTAAATTCCAAACAATATTTTCCACCACCAAAGCTTTTCATGGAAAAGCCCCGATTTAGTACATGTTATCTAAATGTATGAAGCCTGGAAAAAGCCTATTTTTTTCCATTACTCCAATTATGAATTGGAACTCTGCTGCTGAATAAACTCCAGTTTAACTCAAGCAAACAAATTCATTTTACAAAAACAAAATTATACATTGTAAACGGATTTACTATGTAATGCCATCATGGGAACACTTATTCTCTGACATAGAAACAGAGAAAATAGATGCAAAAAAAAAAAATTGTGGAGCCGCGGGTCAGCGGAGCGGCCAGCCGCGGCGCTGAACTTTACATCGGGAGCCTGGGATCTCTCGCCAACATCGCCAGTGTGTGGAGCTCCATCCAGCGTGGCCTGGAATCTGCGGTCTCCGGTAAGGAGGCGGCCGTTCCTGGCACCCCAAGCGGCTGAGAGGGTTCCCCCGAGCCGGGGCACCATCATCCGGCGAGAACAGCCGGGAACATCGGGCCTCCGTAGCGGCGACTGCAGAGGCCTCAATAGGCCCGACTATGGGTGGACATGGGGATGGGACTGGGCTTTGTGCCTTCCCCCACAGTGGGAACCATTGTGGGGGGATGTTTTTATGTTAAACGTCTTCTTTAATGCTATGCTGTATTTTTAGTAGTGTGCTGCAAGGACATCTGAATTTCCCCTGAATAAGGGGATTAATAAAGTATTTATTATTATTATTAGTAGGCTATTCAGCCCGTCGAGTCAGCACAGCCATTCAATATGATAATGGCTGATCATCCAAAATCAGTACCCCGTTCCGGCTTTTTCCACATATCCCTGCATTCCTTTAGCCCTAATAGCTACATCTAACTCTCTCTTGAAAACATCCACTGAATTGGCTTCCACTGCTTTATGTGGCAGAGAATTCCGCAGATTCACAACTCTCTGGGTGATCTGTGATCAAAACATCATTTTGATCCATGTACAAGAATCATGTTGCTGACTGTAGATATTCTTGAATCCAAAATTTGCCAAAACATATCATTCATCTACTTAAACAAAATGAAGTATGCTTGGATCCTGCCAGAAATACTTTTGGTTAAAAGGAATGTCCCAATGTTAAAAGCAATTTGCATTATTTTAAAACTACTGTGGATCTACTCTTTAAAAAAAAAAGTATAATTGAGAACACAAGTACAATACCTCAATATTTTAACCAAATATTTCAAATAATAAGAATTTCCAGATCAAGATTTTTAATATATAAACTCTGAATAAATTTAAACGTTTAATAGCTATTGGAGATATAATATAGAAAATATTCAGCTCTTTATACATATCACTATATTCCTAGTTCAACAATTTATATTCTCAATTTTTTCTTTGCAGTCTTTCCAATTGTAATTAATCCAGTTTATGCGGAGTCCGCAGATCTTACCTCACATTCAACAGGAAAATATATTCCATGTTGTGAATAAATGTTTTTTTTTTAAATCGGAGAAGATATAGCATTGAAAGTAAAAAAATATAATTTACGTTTTGATAAAGGTAAACTGTTCATTGCCCACCAGAAGTAATCGTCTACCTTTACTGCTGTGGGGAGACACATACCTCCACTACACACTGTGGTGTCCCTTCTCCTTGATGATTTGGTGAAGAGGAGTTACTGTAAAACAACAGCATTCATGAGGTGCAGTTCCAACTTCTTGCATTTTAGTAAAAAAGGAAAAGATCTTAAAGCTAGAAATCTATACTGGCCAAGATTGGACATGTTAAGCATAGCACGATTAATATTTATACTAAGTCTTAATGCAGCAATATTAAGCATTATCAGCATTATTATACCTGTCAGGAACACTGCAAGCCGCAACTTGTACTGTTGCAAATGCTGGAGTGGTTGAAGGACTGCTGTTCACATATGCATTATCTGGCCAAGGAGAGCACTGTCGCATCAAGAGAGAAAAAAAGAGATTAGAACTTGAAATTCTTGATGAAAACTGGGGTCAAATGAATTGATTGAGAGATTGTGCATAGCAGGAAAGAATTGACATTTCCACATACGTCCAAAGGACAAATGATAAATTGCCAAGAATACATACATCCTGTATTTTGGCAGATAATTGTCATGACATACAAAAACAAAGTGGACCAGGCCAACTACAAACTATTCATGCAACACAAATAAAATGCTGCAAACCAAGAATAGATGATGCTCAATGGTTTGGCTGCATTATCTTAATTTCAATAACAGGAACTTCCTTCAAACAAACAATTGACGCAATGAAAAGTTATGATTTAGTTTCTGGAAAAAATTGTTTTTGCATCATACATCACAGCACAGGATTGAAGCAGTAAATATTCAATTCATAGTTAAGTTATTAGTTCAGTTGCTTGACATTTATGTTCCTCAATTTCTGCAAAAAGTTGAAAGCAAACAGCATAAACCAGAATGTACAGAACTGTGTGAGCAAAAATATAAATATCCAAGATAAAATAATATTAGCCCAATATTCAGGAGAAATGATTGGCAGTAGCGCAGGTTTAGCTAAATTGTACCAATAGCTAACTAGACAATCATTATCCATCAAAAGTGAAACTTATTGGTGTTCAAAATACATAACCATTCTCCAGGCTCCCAATAATAAGGCAGGCTGCCCCAAGATCAGCATGCTGCTTTTCAGTTTCATCACCCAAGTTAAACATGGGACCCGTTTTGCAAGTGAATCTGGACATTCCTATCAAGTCATTGTCACAATATTGAAATAGTTGTGTCCAAATGATTGGTAGAATAAGGAGAACGGTTCTATATCGACCCAAACTGTAACCTATTCCAGAGATGCTGTCTGGCCCGCTGAGTTACTCCAACTTTATGTGTCTATCTTCGGTTTAAACCAACATCTGCAGTTCCTTCCTACACAAAATGGTTCTGACCTTGTGCTTAAGGGAAATTGCCAGAGCAAATGCTCAAATCCCCTGGATGCAACATGGGAATTCAAACATAGATTCTGCAGCATTTGTTAATTTTGTCTCAGTGAATAAAAACCTTAAGCAGAGATCACTAATATGGATAATTCCAAAAATTTGGGTGCAAAATATATATATTTAATAAAGAACAAATCTACGTTAATTTGGTACCTCGTGATATTCCCCATTATACAAATAACTACAAAAGTGAATTACTTTTCAGTCACAGTCCGTATCAGAGATATACATCAGTCAAATAGGCACGCATGACTTGGAAACAACAAATTAGATTTAATAATCTGTTCAGTTATTTTGTTCACGTTAGTTGAAAGATGACATGGTAGCCATGAAATGAGGGAAAACTCCCTGTTGTTCTACAAACTTTTCACAGTAACCTACATAGATCAGATTTTAAACAGTTGTTTCAAAAGCGACAAATCAAATTACAACACTTCATTGATTAAGGCATCATAGTGTCAGGCGTAATAACATTCAGCTCTGGAATGGGACTTGAACATTCAACTTTCAAGCAGAGAATTGTACCACTCAAGACCTCCATTGAACAGAGGAGCAATATATATGTTATAGTGAATGCAAAAGTCTCTACATTTCAGAATAATTTTCAAAGAATTTCCTTGCAACATATTACACCTTAGCTGGATCAAACAGCATTAACCCACTGTGACGCAAACTTTCAATTTCACACAAAATGCCAATCCAATTCAGTTTAAGACAAAGAAATTCCAAATGATTGGAGCAGATTTTTCACATTTTCTGTAATCTGGATCCATTTTCTCTCCACCAGAATTTCTGAGTCCCAGACAGGAAAGGTACTCCACAAAGCAAATGAAAGATCAGCTATGGACAGAGAAGATGCCAGCTAGACTTTCCTTTCTCCCAATTGTGTGTGAACAAAATTTAACTCGGCACTAGATTCTGCCATCCTGAACTAAAGAGTAGTATCTTGCTGAAGTGCTCAGGATGACAATGTTAGCTATAATTTTCATTAATTCCAACCTTATTTCTGAAACTTGCTGCCAGAGGAAATGGAGTGAGATACAGTCATTACCTTTAAGATTCATTTAGAAATGCACTCTAAATGGCAAGACATAGATATGGAACTAATGCAGGTAAATTGTATTGGCATAGATAGGCAAAATAGATGGATATGTTGGCTAATGAGCTGGTTTCTCCACTGTATAATTATAACCCGACTAAGACGAGTATTTTATAATCATGGCACAATGAGGAAATCTCTTCAATTATAGTGTGTATAATTTTGTGGAAATTGTCACTAGTTTACAGTTCTATTTAAAATCAAGGGTTGAAAGATAAGATAATGCAGCTTAAAAAAGGATGGTTATGCAAACTCAATTTATTTTCTATATAGATATTAACCTGCCTTGAATTCTCTCAGTTAAATCTCCAGTTTATCAATTAAAATGAAGTACTCCAAAGCAATTGCACTTCCAACAAATATTTAAAACTGATCTGAGAAATGGTGTAAGCTGCTCAACTTTAAACCTTAGGTTCCCAACCAGAAACATTAGGCCAAACTTTGTTCGAAAAAAAAACCTATTCATAACAGAACATGCAATTCCACAAGTAACACCAGGTCATGGGTCATAAGTTGGTCTCTCTACTCTGCTCAATTCTTTGACTTGCTCTGAACCTCCCAATTAACAACTTGTTTTTTTTCCCCCCTTCCGAATTAATTCCCCATTAAAATAACCAGAGACTTTACTTTTTTTTAAAAAATGAGTTCAAGTATCTCTGTAATAACCTGCTTTTAAATACAATGCCAATTAACAATGATCAGAAACAGAAATTAAACTACAGATGTAGGCTTAGCTTGTGAACCATTGAAAAATATTGCCTGTTGGCTTCTCTCAAAAACCTGGAGCAAACTTTGTTCAATCCAATTGAAGATCCATAAATGTAACATATGGAATAAACATCAACCCAATATACCCCACACTTAAAACCTTAACCTCTTCAAAGAAATGTGCAAATAAAAAATACTTGAAATAATGCTGTATTAATAATGATTTCAAAACCTGGAGTTTGCAGTCAAGAAAGTTTTAAATTCTCTATGAAAAGAGAATATGCAACAAATAATGCAAATCATTCCTAAAGTAAAATGCACACCTCCAAAAATATTTACAAAATCATTGCATCATTTCAGCTACTCTGGTGTAGAAAACGATTGGCAGTGCAAACACCTAACAGCATTTCAAAAGGCAAGAAGGATAAAAAGGCAAAATAAATGCAAAAACCAAATTTGTCACAATGAATTACAAATTTGAATCATTCTACTATTCACTTATTAAATTATGCAAAATGTTTCAGTAATTTAGGCCACAAAAACCAAAGTGTACATTAATCTCAATACAGATGATTTTTGGGGGCAAATTATTAATACCATATTAAACTGTTCAAGAAATTCTCAATAGTAATTTCCTCTGAACATTTTATCTCAACTGTTGTAAAAACTATCTGCCAATTTGAAAACGTAATATTATGAAAATTAGCTGTATTCATTTAAATGTAATGTAACAAACTAGACACATTTTTGTGGCCTTTGTGGAATTAAGAGCTTCTGTATCAGGTGTTAGATTTAGGAGAGTCAAGGACGTTAAGTTGAAAATTTTGCATAAAACATCCAAAATAAGTCCTTTAAACAGTTGTGTTATATGGTGGTATGGCATAATCCTATATCTAACACTTTGATTGTATTCTTGCACAAGCGGTCTTGTACAACAAAAAGGTAAGCAGAAGTCCTTACACTGCCTCGCTTTGCCAGAGAATCACCGCAGTCTGCTGGCAAAGTCCGCTTGGTGGACTTTTTCTGCTCATGTTCAAGTGCATCTTCAATAATAGGCTCAAGCCTCATCTGGACAGACACCAAAGACTAGGATCAATTTATACAGTACATCATGAGATCATGAGCACAACACCTAGCAGTGTAAGCATTTCTTTAACATCAACAACTTTAAAAAAAATTCAATTTTCATATGGAAAACAGAATCCTTTTTGACCTTCAACTTGCTTTTCAGATGCGATGAATCAAATCTCCCATTAACTCTCATCTACAACCGTCACGGAATTCCAGTTTAAAATGGAAGTAGTACCACTTTGTCTACATCTGGCTTTAGAATGGCCTAATTAATTTTAAACGCTTTTCAAAAAAAATCAAGATATCCTGAACATCCACTTAAAACACGAAAAATGGACATACAGTAAGTTTACAGCTTTAGTTAAAAAACGTCATTTTCCAGTTTCTAAAGTCATTAGCAAGATTTCAGAAATAGCAACATTTCAATCATATTGCTTATTCGCTCCAACAATTGCAACCTTTGTGCCAGCATCAAAAATCTTGGGATAAATAGGATACCTCAATCAGTGATAAAATGCATAGTTTCGACCACATACAATGTTGGAATTAAATACACATTTCTTTATTGTAGAGAAGAAGAATCTCAGTTATACTAATGGAGGCACACACTGCAATTACAAGTTAGAATCTTCTTGCTACATTTGGTTCAAATTATTTGTAAATCCTCCTTGACATTATTTAAATACACTCTAATCACTTACACATACACCAACGAGATAGGTCGCAGTGTTTTAATCTTCATGGTTTTATTCTGCTAAAATGTGCACATTAGCAGTTTCTTACCTCCCCAAAAGAACTTCCCTTGCACCTTATACACCTACAAACCAAACTAATTGCTGTAATTCAACATACCACGGTTTAATTGGCAGCTTTAGAACTCAAAAATCATTTCATTTTGACTCACAAGGGTCCCATTTCCAGTTTTTATACATGTTCTTTAAAAACCTGTTTTTTTTCTATTTAACAATGAAGTTCAATTGGAATGGTAGCAAAGACAAGTAACATGGCTGTCATATTATGTCACAAATATATAGAGTCTTTCACATCTACGAGAGATGGGGGCATGAACTCCTTGCAGTTAAAATAAATCCTATACCACGAGATCTCCTATAATTAATAAACTATTGTAAAACTAACAATCTGGTAACTGGCTATTCAGATATCCCAATGGTTCCACATCTGGCTCGCTAAGTAACGTTTGATGCAGTCTTTCCACATACCAAGGCCCTGTATTCATGCATTAAATTCATGTATTAATTTTCAATTTACCAATTAGAAAAACCATGTTGTATAAAATCAAAACACAATTAATGAGTGTTGAAATATTGAAAGAAGTATCCTCCAATAGTTCAGATCAGACCATTTGCTAATTTGGCAGAGGATGCCAGATTATCAGACCTTTGCGGTAATTCCATTTAAACTAAGTGAAAGTTTTGACATCACAAGACACAGCAGTGCTCTCTATTAGGAAAGGGTTCTCAACCGATAGATACATATAGATATACTAGTCAGAAATAAATTCAAGGTAGGATCTGCAGCTGACTTTGTGAATACACTGATCTATGTGGATTACATGTACTGCCAATACAAAATACAGGGCATCAAAACCGAAGGGAAAATGCACAAACTTAGCAGTGATTCCATGCGTCGGAAGCCCAGTAGCTTATCCTTTATTCATCACTGTAAAGACTTGCTTTCTCAAAGCAATTCCAAACACACAGCCATTAATTATCCAAAGCCACCATTACACATTTTATAAAAATTGTGTTTAAACACAAGTGGAAAGAAATAATTAGAAATATTTCTAGGTTCCCCCGTTCAATGAAAATCTTGGATTCTAGGAAGATGGAACGCATTCACCATTTCAGAACCTTTAATTACATTACGAGGCATTATGGGTTGAACTCAAAGCAAGGAGTAATTACTCTAATAGGATTATATTATAAACCGGCCAACAGCAGGATAGAAAGGATCACATATATAGACACATTTTGCAAGGATGTAAGAACTTGTTGTAAGGTTGTTGTAGTGGGTGACTTGAACTTCTCCAATATAGACTGGGACTTATCAAGGACAAGAGGATTAGCAGGGCAAAATGTGTTAGGTATATCTAAGGTGGTTTCCTTAAACAGTATGTGGATAGTCTGACTTGGGGAGGGATCTTCCTGGATCCTGTAATTGGAAAAGAGCCTGGCCCGGCGTTTGGTGTTGGGATGGAAGGAAAATTTAGGGATCGTGATCACAACTCCATAAAATTTAAGATTGGCGTGAATAGTAACAGGTCTGGAAGTTGGAGGAAGGTATTTAATTGGGGGAAAGCCGATTAATGTTGTTAGGCAGTAACTGAGGATGGTAGATTGGGATCAGTTGTCATTGGGCAAGTCTATAGAGGATATGTGAGAGTCGTTTAAAGGCTAGTTGACCACAGTGCAGGACCAACATTTTCCGGTAAGAAGGAGGATAAGGACAGCAAGGTAAGAGAACCGTGGATGACCAACGAAGTTGTAAATTTGGTCAGGAAGAAAAAGGAAGCATACGGCAGGTTTAAAGTTGGCAGCTTTAAACAGGATTTGAGGAATATAAAGCAAGTAGGACAGAACTCGTGGGCGATTAGAGGAGCCAGAAGGGGGTCATAAAGTGTCATTGGCAAGTCGGAATAATGAAAATCTCAAAGCACTTTATACGTACATTAAAAATAAGAGGGCGACCAGGGAGAAGGTAGAACTGATTTGAGATCAAGGAGGGGGTGGTGCTAAGGCTCTTGAAGAACATTAAGGTGGATAAGTCCCCAGGGCCTGATGGAATCTATCCCAGGCTATTGAAGGAGGCGAGAGGAGATGATGGGGCCTTGGTAACTATTGTTATTTCTTCCTTAGCCACAGGCAATGTTGTGGAGGACTGGAGAGTCGCCAAAGCTGTTGTTTTTAAGAACGGAAGTAGAGAGAATCCAGGAACTATACGGAGAGCCTCACGTCAGTGGTAGGGAAACTATTGGAGAGATTTCTTTGAAATGACAAAAGAGATTGATGAAGGTAGGGCAATTGATGTGTGGATACGTGGATTTTAGTAAGGCTCCTGATAAGGTCCCTCATAGAAGACTGATACAAAAGATCAAGATGTAGTACAGGATTCACGATGACTTGGTCATATGGATTCAGAACTTGTTTAATCACTGGGTTGTGGTGGAAGGTAGATAATTCTGGCCGGAGGTCTGAACAATAGAGTTCCGCAGGGATCTGTGGTGGGACCACTGTTGTTTGTGATATATAAATGGCTTAGATGTAAATGTAGATGAGTTGGTGAGGAAGGCTGTCAGAAGATACTGCTTGTTATAGAGCAGCTGCAGAAATAGGCGGAGAAATAGCAGGTGGAGTTTAACACGAGCAAGTGTGAGGTGTTGCACTTTGGAAGGTTAAATGAAAGGAGAGAGTATACAGTTAATGGCAAGACCCTAAACAGCATTGATGTGCAGACGGCCCTTGGAGTCCAGTTCTTAGCTCACTAAAGGTGGCAACACAAATAGATAGGATAGTAAAGAAAGCATTTGGTAAGCTTGCCTTCATTGCTCGGGCCACCGAGTACAAAAGGCAGGAAATCATGATGCAGCGCTATAGTACTTTGGTTAGGCTGCATGTTTAATGGAGATGTTCAGGGCAAGTTTGTGTTTTTTTTAAATATAAACAGAGAATGGTGGGGGCATGGAATATGTTGCCAGGGGTGGTGGTGGAGGCAGATGCCATAGTGGCGTTTAACAGACATTTGGCTAGGCACATGCAAGTGCAGGGAATATAAACAGAGGATGGTGGGGGCCTGGAATATGTTTCCAGGGGTGGTGGTGGAGGCAGGTGCCACAGTGGCGTTTAAGACTTTTGGCTAGGCACATGCAAGTGCAGGGAATAGAGGAATACGGATCATTTGCAGACAGATAGGATCAGCTCAGCACGGCATCATGTTCAGCACAAACATTGTGTGCCGAAGGGCCCAGTTTCTGTTCTATAATGTTTTATGTTCAAAGGCTCTTGTTTTTAATACCTTTCAACTTGAATAACCCTGATATAAATAAAATCATAATATTGAAACCGTCTAGTTTTAAACCCATTACCCACAAAATTAATCTGGCTAGCAAGAAATTATTAAATGTTCCAAAAAGAAAATTCCCTCATACTTCACATGGTAGTGACAAAAGTTCTTGAACCTGCTGAAACCTTAAAAAAAATACAAGTTTTAGTAATTAATCAAATCCAAAATTGGGATGTTTGTCACCCTTTTTAAGTTAACACAATGCATTGCCTTGCATACAATAAAGTCACTCATATGACCACGGTTCACATGGAAGTAACTATTCTCAAACTTCCATAGATTTGCCCCTTCCAGAAGCTTCGATAATCTCGTCATCCTTTCCAATCCAAAATCAATAAATGCTAAAGTTAAGTATATTATATCACATCAAACATTCAAGCCCTCAGTCCCATAGATTCATACTCCGTGTCCGAACTAATGCTAATTGACATTAAAAGACCAATTCCTACACACACCTCCAAAAGTGTGTATCCTTCCAAAACTGACGTGTTTCGGTTACTGCCTCAAGATGAACAGATAATGATTATGGGCTGATCAGCCATGTAGTACCAGAACATCATAAAACTTCACCAAGAACAAACCCGACACTGCTACCCTAAAATACACCACATTGAAGGTTATTTGCGTGGTCATATACTTAAAATAAATGGAAAAGTAATTACAGAATGTGAAAGAAACTCCCAACTACAAAACAGTAAAGTGAAATAAAAATGGGCAAATGAGGACACATGGGGTGAATAAACAAAGGAAAAAAGATAAATATGACAGGAGTGTTTCATTGTAGTTAGATAATTGAGTTGTCTTCTCTCCCTCCCCCCCCAAAAAAAACAGGCGTACAACAAAATGGAAATCTGAATATTATACTAATTTTTGTTATGCCAGTTACAAAATGTATTAATGACACCAAAGGTTGGCCCTCAAATGATCAGGAGGAGTTTAACAGAAGAGACTTTTGATCCATGTATGGAATAATGCCAAAGTGAAAGGATTGTAATGCATATTCAGGGCTCAGTAATAGGTGTGGGGGTCAGGAAGCAAAGGTATACAATTAATAAATGTCTAATAAATAGAACTAGGAATGGAGAGTGAGCACTGTGTGAATACTGACTATTCACTGAAGTAGGTTGACAATGCAAAGTTATTTTCCTCAATTTATTTTTCATGTAAGAGGTTAAATATCAGGGCATGTAGCTTCAAAACATGCATGTTATTTTAAACTCATGGTACAGTGCCTTCCTAAAAGAGACATTACCGTACAAAAACAAACTAGCAGACCAAGGAAGTTCAGTAAACAACAGAAAGAGCAGATGCAGAAATTAAAGCTTTATGTTAAGGGACACACTAGGTATTCATAAGCATATAAGATGTATGATTGAATTTTGCTCCTGTTGCATTTGAAAGTCTAATCCAGAATGGCAATTTCATTTTTAGTGGTTCTCCCAAGGATTTTAGTTTAAACTATGCAAAAATGTTGATGTAGCCAATTAAACATAAAACATGTCCTGTCCTAAAAAATGGCTGTCCTTGCTAAGAAATGAAACATGGGAATTGACCTTGCTAGCTGTTTTTAGGAGGGAAGAATTCAACCAGACTCTTTGTCATGTTATCATCTGCTAAAAGGTATAATGGATTAGAGTTAGCAGCAATGGGCTACATGGTAGATAATCTAAGCAAGAATGAATGATTGAACAATCAATTGTGCAAAGCATAATAGAATCCCAGAACTAATATTATTGATTGGCACTTGAAGGGAAAATTAACTCAAAGCCAGATTCTCAGAAAATAACTTGCACTTTTGACATAACTGAAAAAAAATTATCCCCATGCTGGAGAGAAAGCAGGTGCAAAAACCTTTCTTATCCACCGATGCAAGGAAAGGTTCAGCACAGTAAAAAACGACTGACACAATGATCTTGGAAAGTCTATCATGGAATAAGAAAGAATATATTGGAGTCCAGATAAAAATGAATAACCTACTTCTTGATAATGGTTCTTGCAAAATTGGAACAGAGAATTCAAATCAAGATGTTATTCTGAAGCTTATTGTGAAAAAAGATGAAAAGGTCCAAGATATGCTTGATTTTTGGAACTTCTAGTCATGTCAGAAAGGGTAAGCACCACATAGTAAACTGCTTTTAAATCTCACTGCATGAGCCATCGTGAATGACTGCCCACCGAGGCTTTTCCCTGGTGGCATCAAAGCCATCCACCCAGTAACTGATGCTGACCCGGCCTGGTTGTCTGCCCTTGACCAACAACTTTAGGCTGTGCATGCCACACGCAAGAAGATGATGCACCAATTAGATTTTTTCAAAGCAATGGAATCAAAGAAATTTAGAAATGCCCCCCAAAAAACCCAGCATGAAATAGAGGTGAAATAAAAGGACAGGTAACATGGCAACTAAAACAATGCATTTTTGGAACACTTAAAAAAGATGATTGCGGGTTCATTACAAACCAGACTGTCAAAATGATGGACGCTGTGCATCCTAAATTTAAATGAAAATGCACCTGCACTACCTGCACTCTTACTGTTCCTCCTTAACCTATACTTTCCTGAATTTTACCTCAGTCAAGATAGTTGTTTCATATGAAGGCTGATACTTTTCTTTTTCTTGAGCTGTTCGTTTGTCCATTTTTTCTCTGTCTGTTTTCTGTTTTCTGTCTGCTCCTTTTGGCTAGAAAAACAAAAACTGAAATACTGTAAATGAAGATTGAGGTGGAGAACTTACACAACCAAGTATTAATAATGATGCTGAAGCTCCAGTTATCCCATTTACTCAAGAGTCAGACAGATACAGCATAGAAACAGCCTCTTCATCTCACTGACTCCATGCTGGCCATCTCCATTCATCCTGCACTAATCCATTTTTTTAAAATGTGCTCACATTCCCATCAACTCTCCCCAGAATCTGCCTCTCGCACGCACAGTCAGGACAATTTATGGTGACCAGTTAACTTTTCAGCCCACATAGCCTTGGGGAGAAGGGGGTGGAAAATAGAGCACCCACAGGAAACCCTTTAAAAGACATTTAAGATAGGACCAGCAACGTTCTGTACTGTATGACTATCATTTTAGGATCTGCTCTCATGTCTGTGCCCAGTTTCATTCACATTTGATAGAGTGAAGATGGTGGCAAGGGGCCAGGTTGCAGAGGAGGAAAGTGCCTCTCTTGATGCATCTGAGAATCAAGAGAACAAAAGAGCCCCACAACAGCCAATATGGTAAATGATTTAGTATTACATTAATATTACATGCACCACAAAACTTCAGGCCATTGGAAGTAGATTTTTATCTTGCATTGTTACCTGTTTTAATGTCAACATAGCAATCAACAAAAATTCAAATTGAAGTCTCGGGCTCTGAAAGAAGGGCGTTCAGCTTCATTACTCCTCCATTTCACTGAAAACGTATCATCAGAGTAGGGCAATGTTGGAGGAAGAAACAGAACGCCACCCACCACAAAACACTTTTACAGGTACTCCATTGCAAATAGAGGACCAACTTCGCTACCCCTGCTCCGTATTCTGACTTTGGCAGAGGGTGGGAACAATGATTGGATACCAGAAATCCTACTCCTGAACCGCACTGGCAGGTTTTGACAGAAAACAACGATGGGGCTGGACGTGATACAAAACATTTTTTGTTATTCATGACAGGTGTACCGAGACAGTGAAAAGCTTTTGGTTGTGTGCTATCCGGACAAAAGAAAATACTATACATGAATATAAACAGTTAAAACTAACCATCTGTTACAAGGGAACAGGTTCAAGGAACTGACTAGTAGAACGGAAAAAGGCTCTCGTCTGCTTAGTTTTATTGGCAAGAGAGAGAACGAAAACAATACCCGTCTTGCTATGCGTGGGGTTCGGTTTACAGCAACGCATCTCTCTCTCTCTGCCGCCGGCCGTGGCGCTGATCGCAACTCAGCCCGTCGGTGAACCCCTCTCGTACATAAACTAACTTATGGCTTCCTGGCGTCTGCCTTTTTGTAGGTAAGAAATCAGCCGTTGAAATACCCGCCGGTACGTCCTGGCCAACAGCGCTTCTCGCAAATTCAAACTATAACCAATGACAGGGGACTGCATCCGGACGAAGCCCCCCCCCAACTTTGGGAACAAAGTGCTATCAGCCGCATAAAGCAATACACACAGCGCTGCCGTTTTGGCGCACAAAGGTTTAAACAGAGCGCTGTTGGCTTAGTGTGTGGGAATTTAAACAAAGAGCTGTCGGCTGCAGCGTTATGGCTTTTAAATATAGCACTACCGGCCACAGCGATATGGGCTTTAAACAGCGCCTAGGCCACAGCGCTATGGGTCACAGAATGTTCGGGCAAAATTCTTGTATAACACCATCCCATTCAGCTACTCTGCAATCTCTCTCTTCTCCTCCGCTCCGCAACCCAATCTGTCACCAAGTTCTGGTCTCTCAGCCAGAACATTTCTCAGTTTATTTCACTGGACTTACGTGGCTCACTTCAGAATTATCAAAACGTCAGCAAGGTTCACCCCAATAAATATATACCAGGAATTAAAAACTTGTATTTTAAATGGTATCATCAAGACCTCTAAATTCTGCAAACTGTCATGTCACAAATGTACTTACTGTGCATTGTAGAATGTAAGAAAAATAAATCACCAGCTGTACCATCTTCAAGATGTAACAAAAGTAGTATCACCTTAATGTAAAAAATCCAATGACAATACCTTAAAAACTTTTATTTGGCAGCTGGCTGAATGCAGATGTTCTGTGTACTCTCCAGATTCATTTTCCTTGAATGTGTCTATCTGAATCCTGAATGGAACCCCCTTCTCGCCCCCATGCTTTCTGGGAGTAAATTCTGTGCTAATGCAATGTACCTTAAAAAAAAAAAAAAAAAAAATCTGGTTTAAAACAGCTCTGTACAATAACCACACCACCACAAATCACAGATGGACCATTTTAGATAATTACAGCTCGCAGTGATGTTATCCAACCATACAGATCACGTTTTTCATTGTGTAGTATCAAACATTGTACACAAAACAATAAAGTCATGTCGTATATGAAACTTGTACTTCCAACATCTGATAACCAATCTCATTTATACTCTGTTAAATCATTATTTACATCGAATCACAACCCTTCTTTCTGGGGCTGTGAAAAACAATATATCCACAAACCTGAATAAAAGCAGACGTGTGTTTAGCTGGGTCCCATAAAAATTCAATAGTATTCAATTGAGCTGGATTAGTTTGGGGATCAATGATTCCAACTGACATTGGGATATCTGTATTACAAACAAAAAAACAAATCCTTAATTCAACACTGACATACAATCAAAACGATGCATCAGCAGTCAGCCAGAGAGAAAAAAAGCTAAATTACAGTCAGCCACCTACATCATGATCAAGATGTGCTGGTAAGTTAATTAGCAAATACACGAGGCAAAAGGCATCAAAACAGAATTATTGGCAATGTGAGAGAGCACAAGCTGCTGGAGACAAGTAAGAAGGGGGATGAGGTTTATGGGATTAATAGATTATTATTCTTGAGTACAAGAATATTGGAGATTCATGATTTTCCACCTCTACGCATCTTAAGTCATTCCCATTTTCTATCCATGGCTCATTGATCATTATTGACAGAGCTCAAGTTATCTGTTCTCAGGCCCTCTTTTTCTAAACCGACCAAGGGTTGCATTTGTCCTCACCTGCCACCTCAGATGCCAAACTTTTAAAAGTTCATGGTCTGCAATTTTCACCACCTTCAGTGAGATTTCCTCATCTCTCAGCATTCAGAAGGAACTGTGCCCTTTGTAACTCCCTGGCTCACTCTCGCATCCCCATAATAATTCTCCTTCTTGCAGCACTTTTAATACAACCGTAGCTGATGCCTTGTTATCTTGTCTCATCAGGCATCTAGGGGAAAAAAACACTCCTTCCAAGCATGCTGCTATTCCCTTTGGCTAATCTAGTGCACTGCTCCAGATATGATATGTTCTATGTTAAAGAAACCAAATGCAGACGGATTAATGCTTTGCAGAACACCTTTTCATTCAGCAAGGATCACTTCCCGCCAAGTATCCATACCCCAACTTCTACAGGGAAGGACAAGGCAGGTGACAAGGGAAATTGAAGCTCTGGTCAGGATAAAATGAGGCTTAAATCAGATACAAGCAGCTGGAATCAAGTGTTTCCCTGGAGTATAGGTGACTGAAACAAAAAAAACATAGGTGCAGGTGTAGGCCATTCAACCCTTCGAGCCAACACCACCATTCAATATGATGGCTGATCATCCAAAATCAGTACCCCGCCTGCTTTCTCCCCATAGCCCTTGATTCCATTAGCCCCAAGAGCTATATCTAACTCTCTCTGGAACACATCTAGTGAATTGGCCTCCACTGCCTTCTGTGCTAGAGAATTCCATTGCGATTGAGGAGCCTACTCAAGGGAGGACATTTGGAGGACAAAAATGGGGTAAGAGATAGCTCGAGCAGTTCAGATTAAAGAGGATCCAAAAAGATGTTAAGTATATTAGGGGAAAAAGGGTAATTTAAGAGAATAAAGTCCCTCAGAAATCAAAGTGGCCATCCATGTTTGGAACCACAGGAGAGGGGCAAGATCCTCAATTAATATATCTTCTCTGTTTTAAAGACAAGGAAACTTGGGAGTGTGAATGGAGATATCTTGCAGACAGTCCATATTACAGTTGAGGAGGTGCTGGATGTACCAAAGCACATGATGGTAGATAAACCACCCTGGGCCTGATCAGGTATGCCAAAGGATACGGTGGGAAGTTAGAGAAGAAATTGCAGGAACCCTGGTTGAAATATATGAATCATTGGTATACAATGGTGTGGTACCAGACTGGCTTATGTTGTTCTTGTATTTATCAAGGGCTACAATGAAAAACCTGGTGACAATGGACCAGCAAGTCTAACATTTGTGAGAAGAAAGGTACTGGAGAAGATTGTGGGTTAAGATATACATGCATTTTGAAAGACTGTGATTAGAGATAGTCAGCATCGTTCAGTGCATGGGAGACTGTGTCTCATGAATTTGTGTTTTTTGAAGTAGCCAAGAAGATTGATAAGGGAAGGGCCAGAGAGGTAGTCTATATGGACTTTGGCGAGGTCTTTGATAAGGTTCCACATGGTAGTCTGCTCTGAAATATAGGGAGAGCTAACCAACGTGGTGCAGAATTAACTGAAATGATGTTGGAGGACAGTTATTATTTGGACTGGGATCCTGTAACTGGTGGTTTGCCTCAGGGATTGGTGCTGGGCCCATTGCTGTTTGTCATCTATTTCAATGATTGGATGACAATGTACAAGGCACAATTAGTAAATTAGCAGATGACATGGAAATCGTAGACAGTGTAGATGGTTATTAAGAATTACAGTGTGATCTTGACAAAGGAATGACAAATGGAATTTAATCCAGATATGCAAGAGGTGCTGCATTTTAGGAAGTCAAATCAGAGCAGGACCTTCACAATGGACGGCGAAGCCCTGGCCATTAATGGCCAGTTGGGACATTATGCTACATTTGTGCAAGGCATTGGTGAGACCACATTTGGAGTATTGTGTTCAGTTTTGGTCACCCTGCTATTGGAAAGAGGTAATCAAATTGGAAAGGAAAAAGAATGACAGGGATATTACCAAGACGAGGCTCTGAGCTATAGGATGAGATTGGGCAGGCAAGCACTTTTATCCCTTGGTGCGCACGAAAGGTAAATCATGTCTGACGAATCTTGTGGAATTTTTTGAGGATGTAACTAGTAGCGTGGATAGGGGAGAACCAGTGGATGTGGTGTATCTGGACTTCCAGAAGGCTTTCGACAAGGTCCCACATAAGAGATTAGTATATAAACTTAAAGCATACGGCATTGGGGGTTCAGTATTGATGTGGATAGAGAACTGGCTGGCAAACAGGAAGCAAAGAGTAGGAGTTAACGGGTTGTTTTCACAATGGCAGGCAGTGACTAGTGGGGTACCGCAAGGCTCAGTGCTGGGACCCCAGCTATTTACAATATACATAAATGATCTGGATGAGGGAATTGAAGGCAATATCTCCAAGTTTGCGGATGACACTAAGCTGGGGGGCAGTGTTAGCTGTGAGGAGGATGCTAGGAGACTGCAAGGTGACTTGGATAGGTTGGGTGAGTGGGCAAATGTTTGGCAGATGCAGTATAATGTGGATAAATGTGAGGTTATCCACTTTGGTGGCAAAAATAGGAAAACAGACTATTATCTAAATGGAAGCCGATTAGGAAAAGGGGAGATGCAGCACGACCTGGGTGTCATGGTACACCAGTCATTGAAAGTAGGCATGCAGGTACAGCAGGCAGTGAAGAAAGCCAATGGTATGTCAGCTTTCATAGCAAAAGGATTTGAGTATAGGAGCAGGGAGGTTCTACTTCAGTTGTATAGGGTCTTGGTGAGGCCACACCTGGAGTATTGCGTACAGTTCTGGTCTCCAAATCTGAGGAAGGACATTATTGCCATAGAGGGAGTGCAGAGAAGGTTCACCAGACTGATTCCTGGGATGTCAGGACTGTCTTATGAACAAAGACTGCATAGACTCGGTTTATACTCTCTAGAATTTAGGAGATTGAGAGGGGATCTTATAGAAACTTACAAAATTCTTAAGGGATTGGACAGGCTAGATGCAGGAAGATTGTTCCCGATGTTGGGGAGGTCCAGGACAAGGGGTCACAGCTTAAGGATAAGGGGGAAATCCTTTAGGACCGAGATGAGAAGGAATTTTTTCACACAGAGAGTGGTGGGTCTCTGGAACTCTCTGCCACAGAGGGTAGTTGAGGCCAGTTCATTGGCTATATTTAAGAGGGAGTTCGATGTGGCCCTTGTGACTAAGGGGATCAGAGGGTATGGAGAGAAGGCAGGTACGGGATACTGAGTTGGATGATCAGCCATGATCATATTGAATGGCGGTGCAGGCTCGAAGGGCCGAATGGCCTACTCCTGCACTTAATTTCTATGTTTCTATGCAGCTCTTTATCAATCAGGGTATTGACTATAGAAGTTGGGAAGCTATGTTATAATTGTACGAGACGTTGGGGTGTCACACATGGAGTATTGGGTACAGTTTTGGTCACCTAGCTATACGAAAGATGTCATCCAGCTAGAAAGAGTATTTTGCTTAACTCGTTCTGATTATGCAGATGATTTCATGATGCTACCCATTTTTTAATATTATTAAAGTCTTACAATTAAGGTGAATAATTCTGCCCATTACTTATCTCAAAACTAAACTAAACCTTGGAGAAACTATAATTCGTGATAAAAAGAAATTGCAGAAAACCCACCCAAATCAAGGAGTCTGTCACCAGGTCGGTTCCATTTCCAACCTTGCAGCTGCTCATGTTCAGTGTACTGGAGTCTTCGGTCATGGAAGACAACTCGAATTATACTCTAGAAGATAAATCACAAGATAGATTTATTTTTGAAACAGTGAACCTTATTCCTTTAAGTCTTGGGTGCAGCAATTTTTAAACATCTCTCGTGAGTTATTCAACATATTTCAGCATCATACAGCACATCCATGTTGACCATCAAGAACCCATCTAAACTAATGAGGTCAGGAGTATGGGGTTGAGTGGGAAAGATAGATCAGTCATGATTGAAGTGCAGAGACTATGTGCCAAATGCCCTAATTCTGCTCCTATGACTTATGAATTTATAACCCCATTTAGCTGGCCTATTGCCTTCAATGCTTCAGCAACTAAAGTGTTCATCTAGATAATGAATGATGTGATATCAAGCCTTTCAGTTGCAAAACTAACAGTTTAAAACATGGGTGTGGGAGAGTACTTAAAGTTAATGCAAAAGCAGATGCCAAATATAGAGACAGATCCAGATCCCAGCTGCCCACAATATACTCAGGTTATTTGTAACTGTGGTAAAATCCAGACAGCTGCAAAGCAATAACCGAAAAGTATGAGAAACTACGAAAAACAACCTCAATCCTACATTTAAACCAAAATATTTTCAGTTTGTTATTAAAGCATTTAAAATGCAAGGGTAGGCACTTTGCCCCATTATCTAAATGTACAGATCATGACAAAAATGCACAGGAAAATTCATGAGCCAAAGCTGATCACGGAGATTTTGAATATTGGCTAGTATATGGACTGATGAAATATTGTAGTTGACAGCAAGGATCATTAGGTAAAAGCATGGATGCGCTGATATTTTAATATCAAAGCTAAATTAAAAAAAGAATCACTGATAAATGGAATTAGGATTATTATCTAGTGATTGGAAGATGTATGGATGAAAACACAAACACGTTTTGAAAAGTGTCTGGATAAGTGGAAATAAGGGTAGGTTAATGAGAAGGGCCTCTTGGGAATGTTGCAGAATACTTGAAATGCAAATATGGAGTTGGGTATTGCAACATTCAAAATTTAAGTTTATAAACACAATTGGTAATATGGTTTAATTTCTTCCACTGATCCCGTTTAATAAGCGAGTTTGGTATTCGGAAAAATCCAAGGAATCATGGGATTTGTCAAAGGTCACAAGCGATAAAAACTCTCTGCAGCCAGGACTGTACCTGGGTCTCTGGCGCTGCAATCGCTGCCGAACCGCCACTGGACCATCCCCTCCCGAATGCCCCCTTCCATCCGGGAGCGGCCAAAGACGTTGGGAAACAGACAGAAGTGGCGCCCCCAGGCCCACAGCCAGAGCGGAGAAGCAGCACTAAATCCAGCACAATTCTGCCTGTCTCGCCGGGTTAACTTACAGTTAGCACTGCTTCTTCACGCACACACTAACCACTCCCCCACCCCCCCTACACACTAACCACCCCCATTGATATTATATCAATAGTATTCACTGGCTCCTTTTACCCCATCCCTGCCCTATCCACTGACACATAGCCCCCAACTTGCAGGTGTGTCCTTGAGAGCGAGGGGGGGGATAGAGAGTGAGGGCAGAGGCATAGAGAGAGAGAGAGAGAGAGAGGCAGAGAAAGAGAGAAAGGTGGGGGGGGAGAGAAAGGGGGAGGAGAGGAGAATGGAGGAGAGGGGGGGGGAGGGAGAGAGGGTGGGGTGAGTGGGGGGAGGGAGAGGGGGGAGAGAGAGAGAGGGGGAGAGAGAGAGGGGGGGAGAGAGAGAGAGGGGGGAGAGAGAGAGAGGGGGGAGAGAGAGAGAGGGGGAGAGAGAGGGGGGGAGAGAGAGGGGGGGAGAGGGAGGGGGGGAGAGAGGGGGGGGGAGAGAGGGGGAGAGAGAGGGGGAGAGAGGGGGGGGAGAGAGAGGGGGGGAGAGAGAGGGGGGGAGAGAGAGGGGGGAGAGAGAGGGGGAGAGAGAGGGGGGAGAGAGAGGGGGGGAGAGAGGGGGAGAGAGGGGGGAGAGAGAGGGGGGAGAGAGAGGGGGGAGAGAGGGGGGGAGAGAGGGGGAGAGAGGGGGAGAGGGGGGGGGAGAGAGAGGGGGGAGAGAGAGGGGGGAGAGAGAGGGGGGAGAGAGAGGGGGAGAGAGGGGGGAGAGAGAGGGGGGGAGAGAGAGGGGGGAGAGAGAGGGGGGAGAGAGAGGGGGGAGAGAGAGGGGGGAGAGAGAGGGGGGAGAGAGAGGGGGGGAGAGAGAGGGGGGAGAGAGAGGGGGGAGAGGAGAGGGGGGAGAGAGAGGGGGGAGAGAGAGGGGGGAGAGAGAGGGGGGGAGAGAGAGGGGGGTGAGAGAGAGGAGGGGAGAGAGAGGAGGGGGAGAGAGAGGGGGGAGAGAGAGGGGGAGAGAGAGGGGGGAGAGAGAGGGGGGAGAGAGAGGGGGGAGAGAGAGGGGGGAGAGAGAGGGGGGAGGAGAGAGGGGAGAGAGAGGGGGGAGAGAGAGGGGGGAGAGAGAGGGGGGAGAGAGAGGGGGGAGAGAGAGGGGGGAGAGAGAGGGGGGAGAGAGAGGGGGGGAGAGAGAGGGGGGAGAGAGAGGGGGGAGAGAGAGGGGGGAGAGAGAGGGGGGGGAGAGAGAGGGGGGAGAGAGAGGGGGAGAGAGAGGGGGGAGAGAGAGGGA